>OX465089.1:45254298-45643279 GCA_949987675.1 Chymomyza fuscimana
GTGGATGATAAGAATAGAAGGCAGAATAAATACTCTTCGAAAAGAGTTGGGTAGGCTGACACAATATATGAATGGCAATAGAACAAAAAAGCTTTTGAGACACATAACCAGACTCCAAGCATTACACGAAACACCCATACAAGAAATAACAGACATAAAGAAACAAAAACTCAAAGTATACGCAGCGAGGCTAAAACGTTACAAGGAATCATACCAAAGACGACAAGACAATAGAACATTCCAAAATAATGAAAAATCATTTTATAAAAAATTAACAGCAACAAGCCCAGCATCAGATATTACGCCCCCATCGAAAACAGAAATCACACAATACTGGCAAAGTATATGGAGCAAAGCAGTCGAACACAACCCGCATGCAAAATGGCTACAGCAAGAAGAACTTAACCAAACCCATATACAAACCCAACAAGATTACATAATAACGCTACAGGAAACAATAGAAACAATAAAAAAATCTCATAACTGGAAATGCCCAGGATTAGACAATATACACAACTTCTGGTACAAAAAACTAACCACGATACACTCACATATCACACGAACAATAAACCAAATTATCGAAAACCCAACCACTATACCCAAATTCCTAACCATCGGAAAAACGTTTATCCAACCAAAAAACAACGACACCTCAAACCCCGCAAACTATAGACCCATCACATGCCTTGCAACTCTATATAAAATAATCACCGCTACTATCAGTAACAAAATAGACTATCACCTAAAACAACAAAATATCATCACAAATGAACAAAAAGGATGCACAAAACATAGCCAAGGATGTAAAGAGCAATTAATTATAGACACAGTAATAACAAGACAAGCCACATTAAAAAACAGAAACCTCCATACATGCTATATAGATTATAAAAAAGCTTTCGATTCCGTCCCACACAGTTGGCTTCTTAAAGTCCTTGAAATCTATAAAATACATACAAAATTTATAAACCTCCTTAAATACCTAACCGAAAACTGGAAAACAACGATCAACCTGCTAACACCAACAAATAACTTACAAACAGACGAAATTAAAATTAACAGAGGCATATTCCAAGGAGATTCGTTAAGTGCTCTTTGGTTTTGTCTCAGCTTGAACCCTCTCTCAAACACACTAAACAACATCCCTTACGGCTTCAATATCAAACTGAACTCAGTAAATATCCACAGAATAAACCACATTTTATACATGGATGACATAAAACTATACGCAGGAACAGAAACACAGCTTACTAATCTACTCAGCTTCACAGAGCAATTCACAACAGATATACATATGGAATTCGGAATAAAAAAGTGCAAAACACAATGCATCGAAAGAGGAAAGTGGAAGGAAACAACAGAAAGTAGGACGCTGGATGGCGAAATGCTTGAAAGTATGAACCAGAACGAAACCTACAAGTACTTGGGCTTTCAACAAAGCACTAAGATCGACCACACAATAGTTAAAAAAGAATTAACATCACAGTATCGAAAAAGAATCAAATTGCTACTAAAAACCTACCTCAACTCCAAAAACCTCTTCAAAGCAATAAACACATATGCAATACCAATATTAACATACTCATTTGGAATAATTAAGTGGTCAGTGACAGATCTAAGTAATATTGAAATAATGACAAGAAAACTACTTACAATAAACCGGAAACTACACCCAAACTCATGCATTGAGAGAATAACTTTACCACGACACGAAGGAGGTAGAGGAATGATTGACATACACAACTTACACAATAAACAAATCACTAATCTAAGGCAATATTTCCACCACCATCCATCAAATCTACACAAATCAATAACCAAAGCTGATCTACAGTACACTCCATTAAACTTGCAAGACTTAACCTTCACCACACCAGAAAATAATAGCCAACAAAAGATAAATAAATGGTGCGAAAAATCTCTCCATGGAAAACACCCATACATAATGCGCGATAGTAATGTTGATAAGTTAAACTCATACTCATGGCTTAGATTTGGGGACCTCCAGTCCGAAACAGAGGGATTTTTATTTGCCATCCAAGACCATGTAATAGCCACAAGAAATTACTTGAAGCATATATGTAAAGATCCAAATATTCCAGACGACAAATGTAGAAAATGCCTTCAACAGACAGAAACGATAGAACATATAACATCTGGATGTCAAGTCATTGCCGGTACCGAATACACTGAAAGACACAATAACCTAGCAAAAATAATTCATCAACAACTAGCCCATAAACTAAATTTAATATCAGATACAACTCCATACTATAAATATCAACCAGATAAAATTCTCGAAAACCAAACACACAAACTCTACTGGGACACAACAATTCTCACCGACAAAACAACAACAAACAATAGACCTGACATAACACTTCTAAATAAAATAGACAAAACTACACACCTTATTGAAATCAGTGTACCCTGTGACAACAATATACATAAGAAATACTTAGATAAACTTAATAAATACAGCCTACTAGCTGAAGAAATTAAACGTATTTGGAAACAAAAAAATGTAAAAATAGTCCCTATCATTATATCCGCAACAGGAATAATACACAAATCATTATTACCTAATCTTAGTGAAATTAACCTACACACTAATCTTCACTACAACCTTCAAAAAGCAGCTATTTTAAAAACGTGCAATATAGTGAGAAAATTTGTTACATAATAGTTCAAATAATTGATTATAAATTAATAAAAACACAAAATAAAATAAAAAACAAAAAAAAAAAAAAAAAAAAAAAAAAAAAAAAAAAAAAAAAAAAAAAAAAAAAAAAAAAATAAAACAAACAATAAGAACCCTGAGACTTGCAGTTGAACTGCCGTCGTACTGGGTAAATGACCTCACCTCGCGCGGTTAGTGAGGGGGTGGACGGCGGGATAATAATAATAATAATAATAATAATAATAATAATAATAATAATAATAATAATAATAATAATAATAATAATAATAATAATAATAATAATAATAATAATAATAATAATAATAATAATAATAATAATAATAATAATAATAATAATAATAATAATAATAATAATAATAATAATAATAATAATAATAATAATAATAATAATAATAATAATAATAATAATAATAATAATAATAATAATAATAATAATAATAATAATAATAATAATAATAATAATAATAATAATAATAATAATAATAATAATAATAATAATAATAATAATAATAATAATAATAATAATAATAATAATAATAATAATAATAATAATAATAATAATAATAATAATAATAATAATAATAATAATAATAATAATAATAATAATAATAATAATAATAATAATAATAATAGATATACATACATATATTGGGTATTCGAAAAAGTTCGGTTACAAATTGTACCTAGATGGCTCTTAAATGTAATATCTCTGGTATTATTAATTGCATTTGGCAATGCTATAGCTTGTTTGAAAGCTGATATTTTATGCTTCAGTTTGTTACAAAATATTATTAAAATCGCATTGTTCCGTGAAAACTTATCTACGTTTAAAAATGAGTGAAAATTTAGAACATTATCGTCACATTTTACTTTTCTATTATAGAAAAGGTAAGAAGTTTACGGAGACGATGCTGCAAATAGAAAAAAGCAGCGAAGTGGTTTGCTAGCTTTCGATCTGATAATTTTGATGTTAAGGATGCACCTCGCTCTGGTCGACCAATCACTGAAAAAGTCGATCATGGAAAAAATTCACCAACTTATTATGTCACAGGCAGACATTGACAACATGATCAATTACTTGAGGTAATGCGTGGTGCCAAAGATTTCAGAAATTGTAAGAAACAAAAAGTTGTTTTCTAAGGCCAAAGTAGAAACTTGCGACGTAACTGGCTGAGGTTTAAAGAGTTAAACAAGCTCGTTTCGGAAGCTTTGAAAGACTTTTGCAATAAGTCTCGGAACTCTGTTCTCGCCTCTTTGGGTAAAGGTTCTTCCTTCTTTTGAAATCCGTAGTACATCCATCTTAGTAGCAAATAATATTCGTTTTGCAATAGCAGAAGAATAAGCCGAGATTCTAGAACAGTGGTCAGCATGGCCCCATCTCACGTACATATATACACAGGTCTCCTCAATGAGCTGCTGGTTTTGTTGACTTGACTCTCGGCAAACTTTTTGCAGTGTTGTTCTAAATAACCCCAGATTCAAAATTGCCAAACCTCTAAATCGAACCTGCTTCGCTTCTTTAGAAATAGACATATACATATGTATCTATACATAGGTTATGCAAAAATTACCGTAACCTTTCTCTATTTTGACTTTCATTCGAGTTATATTTTGATTCATAGCATGCACCGTCATTTTTGTTATTTAGTGCTACCTTTATAATTTTTTCAATCAAATACCAATACTGTGGTTGTTCCGGCTTCACCAGTTGGCAAAATCATTGAAGGAGCCATTAAAGAAAACCTAAGCATGTTTTTAGAAGATAAACCTACTCCCTCCTTAGCAATTTGGTTTTCAATGGAATCATAGTATACTTGTGAGAATAAACAAACTTGCTAAAAACGACTTCAAGCAGGTTCACTGACATTATTTTGCTAGTATTAAAGCCGCATTTGACTCCCCGGCCATGATGGATAAAGGCTTGACCAGATTGTTCCAAATCAATATTTGAAAACGATACAGCTATCCTCTGTTCAGGAACTTTTATTTATTTATTTATTTATTTATTTATTTATTTATTTATTTATTTATTTATTTATTTATTTATTTATTTAGGATCAACATATAATATAATCAGTTGATTACTTAAAAACAAAAAACAAGGTTAATTTAAAAAGGATAATACAAAAAGAAACTTATAAACAAATTTTTAAAATATTTAATATAATATAATATAATTAATATTAGGTAGTTTGCCACTGACCCGTTGGGGGAATTTTATTTGCCTGGTGGCCAGCTATGCCCCTACCCACAGCCAATTGTGGTCAGTAGCAAACAAGTAGAACCAGCAATCCAGAAAATAATCGGACTCCTGCCCGTTGGGGTAATTTTTAACTGGAGCTAAGGTGGTTCAAGACAGCTCTCATCAAACTGGAAGGCGAAAGTTCACTTGAGAGGATACGTGCCAAGTCATTAAAATTCGAACATAAAACCAACGAGTATAAAATTAGATAGAGTGGAACGACTGGCCGTTAGCGTTTACTCGCTAGTTTCTCCTTTGAGCATTTATTAGGGTTTGCTCGGGTCATTTAAGCAGTTGTATTTTGCATGCGTGCAAAGAGCATGGAAGAAAAACCCGAACGCCGCCGTCTGTACTGCTCTAATGTGTTAAGTTGTTGTTGGCTGCTGTGTTGCATATTTTGTTTTGGTTCTTAATTCATATTTGATTTTCGTGCAACTAGTAAAGTGTGCTTATGCATGAATATTTTATCAAGGGGCGGGCGGATATGTGAGGTTTTTTGTGTGTATTTGACCGAGAGATAGTAATTTTTGTTGTTGTATTTGTATACTTTTCAAAATTTATTCTTAATACAAATTTAATATTTTATTGTTGCTGAACAAAATAAATATTTTTTCTTACATATGTATGTATGTACATACATATGAACATTTAAAAAACCATTTTTCTTTTATAATTATTAATTTTATTGTTAATGGTTCATATATAAGTATGTGTATTTTGTTGTTGTTATTGTCGTGCTGTTATTGTTAATAAAAATGTAATAATATATATTATGAAATTAAGAAATAAATACATACATATATATGTATGTATACGAATCAAATTTTATTTTTTTATTTATGTATGTGCTATGTATGTAGTATGTATGTATGTTCATATAAAGGCTGTGGATTAATTTTGGATTTTACTGCGGCTGTTGTTATTGTTCCTGCTGCTGTGTGTTGTTGTTAATAAAAATGTAACAATATACATGTGTATATTATTTATTGTTTCTGAAAAAAAAGTTTATTTTTTTTAAGAAATAAATACATATACGAATCAAATTTAAATTTTTTTATTTATAATAACTTTAACTTAAAAAGTTATTAACTTAAAATACTTTTTTTTAATGTTTTTTTTTTGTAGTATTGTTAAGGTAAGTATCAGCTATTAATATGTTAAAAAAAATGGGAAAAATCGGCCAAAGCAAAGCGATATGAAGCATTAAAATTTTTTACTACATCCATAAATATTTGTATTCTTATTTTCCGTGGGAAGGTGGTTTTCTTATTTCAGCAATTTCTAATTTCAGATAAAACTGTAAAAAATCATTGCACCTTTTTTAGTTTGTGTGCCCCACTGCACCACATTATTTATAATAATAGAAACAGAAAACTTCAAAATCTCTGTAAATGCACCATGCTGGACATAAACAAAGCAAGATGCATTTTTGCATGTTATAATAAGAAGGTAGCGAGAGTGAGTTAGATAGCATGAGCCTACGCATTTGGCAATTTATTATTTATTTATTATTTATTTATTTCCTATCTTAATATATTATACAATAAAATACTTAAGATCTAGAGAACAGGGGCCTAATAACTTGCAGTTACATATTAAAGAGAACGCACTGACCAAAAGTCTGTATATCTGTTTTGCTTCGGCTAAAAGCTACTTGTGCTTGTGTGCGTACAATGCAAAACAGTTCAGCAGAATGTGTGGCGATAGCTAAATACTCTTCTTCGTATTTTTCGTATTTATGCATGCAGTTGTTAGTGTAAGAGCAAACGCGTTTGCAAAGTGTCATAGCAGCCACATATTAAGAAAGGGTATAAATGCTCAGAAACGAAAAATTTACAAATTTAGCTGCGGCTGAATTTGTGGACATTGCCGACAGCCAACAACGAAGATTAGAGCCGAGTTCAATTGCAAGAGTTCGTCAAATGCTATTTTTAGATTTTCATTTTAACTCTGCCCGCCTGCACCTTACTTACACTTCTTAAAGTTTATAACATAAATTTACATATATTGTCTTTGTGGCGGGCAGTCTTCGCCTTAACGCTGATATGATATAGTACATATGTATGTACATATGTATTTAAACAACTTAGCCTTAAGAAAAAAAACTTATGTAGTTGCAGCAATGCACATATAATTAACTGTCTTGGGTAGTTATTACCTTAAAATTGTATACAAATATGTATTCTGATTTAACTAAAAATTATAAGGTAAATAATTTATGGCTTCTTTTTATTTATATAGTAGTCAGGGTCAAAGATATATGTACATACATATGTACATACTAGATTTTTATGATTAAACGCTTATCATATCCAAGGGCGATTGAACTACAATGTTCCTAAGTCAATGCCAGAGCCAATGCTTCATATCGCTTTGCTTTGGCCGATCTTTCTTACCTTAACAATACTACTAAAGGAAACATTAAAAAAAAGTATTTTAAGTTAAAGTTATTATAAATAAAAAAATTAAAATTTGACTCGTACATGTATTTATTTCTTAAAAAAAAATATTTATTTTGTTCAGCAACAATAAAATATTAAATTTGTATTAAGAATAAATTTTGAAAAGTATACAAATACAACAACAAAAATTACTATCTCTTTCGGTCAAATACACACAAAAACCTCACATATCCGCCCGCCCCTTGATAAAATATTCATGCATAAGCACACTTTACTAGTTGCACGAAAATCAAATATGAATGAAGAACCAAAACAAAATATGCAACACAGCAGCCAACAACAACTTAACACATTAGAGCAGTACAGACGGCGGCGTTCGGGTTTTTCTTCCATGCTCTTTGCACGCATGCAAAATACAACTGCTTAAATGACCCGAGCAAATCCTAATAATTGCTCAAGACTCGCTGAAAAATTGTTCTTAACGGCCAGTCGTTCCACTCTATCTAATTTCATACTCGTTGATAAAACTCTAAAAGGCTCATGTAAAGCATAATTTGTAGTGCATCTCTTAAGAGATAAGGGTACAAAATTTCTAGAGGAGCGTCTAGGAATGTTAAACAAAAGCTGCCGAAGTAGGAAAGGGGAATCAATGGAACCAGTTATGAGTTTATGCAAAAAAATAGCATTAAGGGCAATCCTACGATTTTTCAAAGAAGGTAGATCAATTAGAAGAAGTCTACTGGCATAAGGAGGCAAACGGATATTGGGGTCCCAATTTAAGCTTCGTAGAGCAAAAAGGAGAAACTGTTTCTGAACAGATTCAATTCGTGCTTGATATTTTTTGTATTGAGGGCACCAAACACAGGAACAGTACTCAAGTCCTGGGCGAACGAGAGCAGAATAAAGAACCTTGGTCGTATACGGATCATTAAATTCTTTTTACCAGCGTTTAATGTACCCTAAAACACACCTAGCTTTATTCACAACTGTAGAAACATGGGTGTTGAAGGTAATTTTAGGCTCAAAAGTAACACCTAAATCAGTACATAAAGAGATACGCACCAAAAGAGAACCATTTATGGAGTAATTAACCAAGTGAGGTTTGTGTCGATGAAATGTCATAAACATACATTTGGAAAGGTTTAAGTTCAAATGGTTAACCGTACACCAGTTATAAAGAGAGTTTAAATCATCTTGAAGTAAAAGATGTGACGTGAAATCATTAAACGAGAAACAAAGTTTAACATCGTCAGCGAACATAAGAACACGGGCATGATTTACCACATTTGGCAGATCATTTATAAAAAGGGTAAAAAAAAGAGGACCTAGATGACTACCTTGCGGAACACCGGAAGATACTTGAACAATTTTGGAAACAGTAGACCTAACTATAACTCTTTTGCAAACTAGTATTACAAGGTACGGACCTAGGATTTGGTCTTGGGCGGGGTTCTTCACTAAAAGAATAAAGAATAAAGAAAACTTCATATAAAAAAACGCTCACAAACGTTTGGTCACAAACTGTTCTTGCAGGTGGTATTTAGACCAGTGTTGTTCGTTTTTTTTGTTTTTTTTTGCCAGTAACAAACCATAGATGGCGCACTCAGCAAAAACAGCTGTTCGGTTTTGGCGCCATAAACAAAACTTATGTGCAGCTATTTATTTTGCACACGAATTTTATGGCTGGTCAACAAAATCGTTGGGGATCGTTGGGAAAGGATGAGAAAATAGCTATAATAATAAAGTAATTGTGCGTTAAAATGATTCTATGCATTTCGTCCACACTCAGCTCTACGCATTAAATAGGGAGTCACCCAAATACTCTGCCTTTTCCTGTGTATTGCCTCCTCTCGTTGCTTTTTTTCCTCATCTAACAATTCAATTGCAATGCATGTAATTTTTTTTTTTGCATTGTTTACAATGCATTTTTTTGTTTCCGTGTATGCGTAGGGGCCTTTAAAATTATAAAATATATTCTGTCACAATAATCAAATCCTCTTTCCCACTAGAATTTCATTAGTGAAACATAAATACAATTGTTTAACTTATTTATTTTTAGAAATTTAACGGCTTAACAGATTTTTTTTGTTTTATACTTTCAACGCACAACATTTTTTTTTATAATTATATATTGAAGCCCCAGTACTCAATACATTTGCTAACCCAAGCCAGTCTATTTTTCAACTGTAAGCGGATTGCCAGTTTTATCGAACCAGGTTAGAACGTTGCAGCACATGTAGCTGCTCATCCAGGGTACTTTGCGCGGGTATCACTCTACCAAGAAATTCCATTAATAAGGGCTGATCGCGCACTGTTTGGCAATAGTCTTTTAGAGATATTACCATATCCTTGCCCTTATTAAACTTGGAAAATAACAAATCTACCATATCCTGAAATTAAATATTAAAATATGTGTGTTATATACGCCTACATACATATATAAGCTAAAATTATACCTCATTTAACTCATGCCGTTCATCATCATCTTCACAAGTAAAAAAACTATCTACGTACTGCGAGACTTGCTCGCGATCCAAAAATCCTCGATCCAAAGTATCATAGATCTAGCATTATTTAAAGCATTTGTTATAATAAAATATATTCTATAAAAAGAAACTTACGCTGAAGACAAATTTCATCTGTATTTCCACATCTTTGGAAAATATGATGGCCATAAATCGAACGAAAGCAACTGTACTGCAATGTCGGTCAGCTTGAAACGTGGGATGTGTATAGTCCGGATCTAGGTTTTTCATATGCGAAACTATAGCAGTATTAAACTTAGGATCACGTAATTCACACATAACATCTAGAAAAATTACCATCTGCTTCAAGGTCATATGATTGGCCTTGGGGCCATTTTCTAGCGCAAATTTATGATAAATCGTTACAACCGATAACAATTCGGTATGAGTAAAATGGGTTTCCTGGCGCATACGAGTGATCACATTGGCGTACAAGTAGTTGAAACGCGCATTTTCCATATAATCCAAAGTTGCGTCAAGGCTCATTTTGATAAAAGTATCGTAAACAATTGCTTAAATATAAAACGAAGGCAAAGCTAAAAAATAGCTCTTAAAACCGTTAATAGAATTGTATAAAAATATAAAAAAATTTTATATATTCGATGCACAGAAAGAGATAGCATTTCGTTGAAAATGTTTGTTATACTAATATGTTTTCATACTTCATTCTTTGAAATTAAGATTTGGGCTACTTTGTTAAACAAAAATATCTTTTCATCTTCTTTTCATATTCTTAAAAATAAACAAAACTTCATATATGTTTTTATGTTTTATTTCGCGCCTTTTAAAAATTAGCTATTTGTAAACAAAAAGCAGCTGATTATCGATAATAATTCCGATAAAATGCACATTTTGTTACTAGAGATACACTGTTCCTTTCGTGACCAAAATTAGTCTGTCTTTTTGCTAGGTGGCTGTTTTCGTGTCTCCGTAGGGGCCTTAAGAGTATACAAAAATAGTTAATTTCATCCCTGGATTTTTTAAATGAAAAGCAAAGTTTAGCATAATCAGTAAGATCAGATGAATTTATAAAATGTGTAAATAACAATGGACCTAGGTAACTCCCTTGAGCAACCCCAGGAACAGTGGACAAAACAATACATTTGAGTAAGTTGGGTGGAAAAACTAAAGCCAAAGCTTGAAGAGAACACCAGTTATGAAAAGAGTTTTTCTCATCCTGAACTACCCAAAATATTAGCCCCAAACATTAAACTTAAGCTTTCAAAATACGGTATTTCCCCATTTAAAATGTTGTTAACTTTTACCAACGAATATAGAACTTCATAGAATGCGCATCTCATACAAAAAAATTTACTATGTGGGGTACTGTTGTTAATACCTCACATCAAAGAATATAGAACTAAACTATAGAACTGTGGTTGTAGGTATATTTCTTGCTTTTACCAAGGCTAGTACCGACCTACCGTACTAATTCTGGGAGTGCCGTCATATACCATCGTTATGGAGTTTATTTGAAAAACCCTCAAATGCTAAGGATCTAAATTTAAGAATGTTTTTTTGTCCTAGCTCTTAGCCTCTCTGAGATATAGGCGTTCATATGGACGGACAGACAGACATGGATTTTATCGACCTCTCTAGTCACCCTTATCAAACTTTAAGTTACATACAATTTCTTGTTGCCCAAACATAATATACCCTGTATACTTTAAGGTACAGGGTATACAATAAAATTCACAGATAAATACAACGGTGGGACTTGATAGTTACTGCAGGAGCTCTGAAATATATTTATAGTCTGTTTAAGGCAATATAAGTTTTTATTTAGATAAAATTAAAAACATTACAAATGTACGTATACGGTCCTCTAAATCTAAATGCCGACTACCTCGATTACGTAAGTATATGTTAAAATGTATTTTTAATACACGCTCAGATGTGCAATTTATCAGGTTTCCCCAAAGATTGCACTATCATTATGTATGAGGTAAGGTCATCCTTATTCGCGATGCTTGCAATCCAGAAACAGCTGAGCCTGCGACTGAATTGATAAATGTGAGTTAGAATAGCTTAAGTATAAGTATATAGTATAATATTTATTACAGATAAATCTTAACTTGCTTTTAATTTATAAAGATAAGAATTTAACCAGTACATAATTGTCTTTATAAATTTTTCATTCACCAATAAAAACTTACGAAAAATACTTTGATTTTTATTAAAATGAACCGTTTGCTAACCCTTATTAAGGCCCCTACGCAGACACGAAAACAGCCACCTAGCAAAAAGACAGACTTATTTTGGTCACGAAAGGAACAGTGTGTCTCTAGTAACAAAATGTGCATTTTATCGGAATTATTATCGACAATCAGCTGCTTTTTGTTTACAAATAGCTAATTTTTAAAAGGCGCGAAATAAAACATAAAAACATGAATTATCGTCAACGTTTATTACTTTTAATATTTAATATTTAAACCATTAATGCGCAGAGCTGAGTGTGGACGAATTGCATAGACGTATTTTAACGCACATTAATGTTTCAAATGAATTATTTTATTATTATAGCTATTTTCTCATCCTTTCCCAACGATCCGCATCGATTTTGTCGACCAACCATAAATTTCGCGTCCAAAATAAATAGCTGCACATAAGTTTTGTTTATGGCGCCAAAATGGCGCACATTTAGTATGTAGAATAATGTGACCGTAATAAGCCATGCCTAAACGTCCTTTTTAAACTCCCCTGCAAATGTTTGACTACTAAGGTAGATATGTACTTGCTCCATTTAAGTTAAAAACCCAAGACACGCAACTTCCGCCTTAAGGCATTTGGAAATGAGACAGACATAAAAAGGACTCAAAGACAGGCACATTCAGACTATTGGTATAAAACAAGTTATCCAAATCTGTTTGTAAAATTGTCAACAAATTCCCAATAAAGTAGAATAATATATGTAGTTACCTGAACATATCTAAAGATCTCTAACAACATCTCGTTGGAAGCCTTGCAATTGCTTTGCTGGGGCTCAAAAAATGTAGTAGCTCCGGGTACACTAGCACCACCAACTCCAATTGATCGCTTACCCCAATCAGGTGAAAATGTCAGCTAAAACGTTGTATAGTTTGAAATGAAAAGACAGTTTACCAATATTGAGTTAGTTGTTTAACTAATTGATAATCCGGGTCAGTTTTTAGGCTGCCTGATGTAATGCCTACAAAAATTATTATAAAAACCAGGTATTTACATTTTGACAGCAATGTTGAACTTCACTTTACTCCCAAATTTTAAATGTCTTTTAGACAGACAACCCTTCTAGCTCGTCAATATGTTGTCGGATAGACGTTTACAAAACCAAACTTTGTGTGTATAACTTACTTGGCTTTCAACACATGCGAAGAAGGCAGCGAGCAAGGCAATGAGCATGACACCAGTTAATACTTCACTCTTGGAATTCATTTTGGTTTCTTTATAAATTAGACAAAACGTCTTTCCTTTTATAGATAACTACTGAGATTCGTACACTGCTAGTCATATAATGGTTCTAATTAATAAACGCTTGTAAGAATTCCTTCAGATGGATTCTTAAGTAATTGTTGTGTGCAAAATAAATCTAAAAGGATCTATTTATAGTAGAAGCCATATGTACTCGCATTTATAGCCTGCACCCACAGGTTCAACGATATATGTTTGTAATAGGTTTGTGCAATACAAGTGACAGGCAGAAAGAAGCGTGGCGTCCGTATGAACATTTGAAAAAAAAAAAAAAAAGTGGACAGGCAGTGCCAAACGATGGGATACCTTATACCCTTTTCTCCGAAAAAAATATATTCCTGCAAACTTTATTATTGCAAATTTAGTTTTTAAGTACAAATTTATTTTTACAATATGCAATATCTTTTTTTGGTATTCATCCGATTTTGTTAATTTTTGGCATACAGATAACAGACATACATACATACTTACATAGCTCAATGAAGAACATATGATCTGCCTCGCCACCTTCAGCCTCTAAAATATATTGAAAAAATCTTGTATACCCTTGACCCTTTGAGTTGTAAAAAAAAAAATGTGATACAGTCGAGGCGGTGTCCGTCAGTGTAATACCCTATACATTTTTTCTTGAAAAAAATATAATTCAACAAACTTCATCTCTTTAAGACGGGCATGGCTCAATCGCTACCCGAGATTACGATAAGCATTTTGGTATAAAGGACTTGGGTCTGCCACGCCTCCTTTGTACCTATAGGTATAGGGTATAATTAGGGAAAATTTAATGTTGAATTTTTCAATTGATTCGAACACGATTGAACATGCCATTACATACATACATACATATGTACATCAAAATGGTACCAGCTTTTTTATTTACATCATGATCACAATCAAACAATTCAGTTTTCTGGGCCAATATTGCTGCTTCATGTAAAATTCCATTGGCTGCTTGAGAAAAGTTTGGAGAACAAAATTCGGCATTACACGGCTGTTTTAAGCCGTGGGCATTTGCTATCAAAATTTGGTTCACTGCAGATCAATGAAATCATTAAACGGAATCAGTTTAGTATTATTGTTAACGACACTTGGTTTGTGGCTAATGACCAAACTCACAAGGACCAAAATATTTCATAACAAATTTTAATTAGCATTTAAAATATTATAGCTGAAGATATATTCCAAAAATTTGTAAACGATACTTCATAGAAGGAATACTTTTATAAGGTGAGTGTTTATTGCATTGAAAATCTTAGTTACAAACACTGCGAGAGCTCAAGGGGCGATATCTTCGCAAAAACTCTTCCAGCAGACAAAGGTACCGGAAGCAGGGCGCCCCATCAGGAGATAAGGGAAAGCCTTTAGCGCTCAGATGGCCTCGGCCGTCTTGAAATGCATATTTACCAAACAAGGCTATCAATGGTTGCGCATCCGCTTAACAATGCCTGATCTCACATTTCAGAGAAAAGTTGTGGTTATCCTTTCATTATATATGCGCAAAAAGAAAAACATTCTTGACTTATGATGAGATTAGTTACTGTTGCCATTAGGCCGTCTATCCCTACTTTTATGTATCCTAAGTTACTTGTAGTAGAGAGGTGACTTGATATTACTTTATGGCGTATGAAATAGACACTCCAATCTGGACTAGAAAAGTGCGCTACTTGCCAAACCGATAGACTTATCATGTTCTTACAGACTAAAGTACATGGGCCGTCTCAAACAAAAAAAAAAGATGGCGTACGTTAAAGTCGGGCGCGGACGACATTGGGATACCCTGTAGCACCACATTGCAATCAAGTCCGATATATTGCTTACAAACTCCAAAAGATATTTCTTTGCCAAATAAACGAAACACAACGAATTTTGTGCAAAAAACGTTTTTTTGACCAATTGGTCCGATGGGAGCTATATGCTATAGTCAACCGATTTTGATAAAATTTGGTACAGTGTTGAAGATCTCTAAAAAAAACTTCCGAATGCCAAATATGGTTACAATATCTTCATAAACAAACGAAACACAACGAATTTTGTGCAAAAAACGTTTTTTTGACCGATTGGTCCCATGGGAGCTATATGATATAGTCAACCGATTTTGATCAAATTTGCTACAGTGTTGAAGATCTCTAAAAAAAACTTCCGAATGCCAAATTTGGTTACAATATCTTCACAAACAAACGAAACACAACGAATTTTGTGCAAAAAACGTTTTTTTGACCAATTGGTCCTATGGGAGCTATATGATATAGTCAACCGATTTTGATAAAATTTGGTACAGTGTTGAAGATCTCTAAAAAAACTTCCGAATGCCAAATATGGTTACAATATCTTCATAAACAAACGAAACACAACGAATTTTGTGCAAAAAACGTTTTTTTGACCGATTGGTCCTATGGGAGCTATATGATATAGTCAACCGATTTTGATAAAATTTGGTACAGTGTTGAAGATCTCTAAAAAACTTCCGAATGCCAAATTTGGTTACAATATGTTCATAAACAAACGAAACACAACAAATTTTGTACAAAAAGCGTTTTTTTGACCGATTGGTCCTATGGGAGCTATATGATATAGTCAACCGATTTTGATAAAATTTGGTACAGTGTTGAAGATCTCTAAAAAACTTCCGAATGCCAAATTTGGTTACAATATGTTCATAAACAAACGAAACACAACAAATTTTGTACAAAAAGCGTTTTTTTGACCGATTGGTCCTAAGGGAGCTATATGATATAGTCAACCGATTTTGATAAAATTTGGTACAGTGTTGAAGATCTCTAAAAAACTTCCGAATGCCAAATTTGGTTACAATATCTTCACAAACAAATGAAACACAACGAATTTTGTGCAAAAAACGTTTTTTTGATCGATTGGTCCTATGGGAGCTATATGATATAGTCAACCGATTTTGATAAAATTTGGTACAGTGTTAAATATCTCTAAAAAACTTCCGAATGCCAAGTTTGGTTACAATATGTTCATAAACAAACGAAACACAACAAATTTTGTACAAAAAGCGTTTTTTTTGACCGATTGGTCCTATGGGAGCTATATGATATAGTCAACCGATTTTGATAAAATTTGGTACAGTCATTGGGAACTCTAAAAAACTTTTGAGTACCAAATTTGGTTACGATATCTTTATAAACAAACGAATTATTTATCTAAAACTTTTGGGGTTTTTGGAGGTCCTGTAAAACACCCCTATGGGAGCTATATAATATATCCCCGATATCCAAAATATAAAATAAACTTGCATCCTCTGACATAATAACGCATCTAATCTGAAAATTTGGTTGCTCTAGCTCTTACCATGTCTGAGATCTAGGCGTTCATACAGACAGACGGACATGGGTATATCGACTTCTCTAGTCACCCCGATCATACTTTGGGTAACTTTGGGGGGTCTCCGACGTCTCCTTCTGTATGTTACATACATTTTCGGCTTGCACAAACTTAATATACCCTTTGTATCATACGGTACAGGGTATAAAAAGTTGAAGTTCAAAGTTTGGTATTATTACATTGAAATCATGGAACAATGTGTTCCCCTTCGTCGTGGAGGTGCTAAGCATCATAATCATTCCTCCTTTCCTAATCACCATTGTACTAAAGGATTTAGTGCGTCTTTTTTAAAGCGCGGAAAAAAATTCTATTTTGACACTTCATTTTCACATAAAAACAAACTTTAACCCTCCAGTTCCTCTATGTTACTTGAGGGCGGAATTAACCAAAATCCTTGCTCAACTACACCATAAAACAAAAGTTCATGCACTCCCTATAGTATTCCTTTTTATGAAATGCAAAAAAAAAATGTGTCCCTCTAATCCCCATTCTTTGGGGCCAAGTTACCCAAAACTGTAAAAAAGGTTTTCCGTAAAATTTAAGCAGTCGTGCTCATTTCGTTTAGGCCGTGTATTGATTTAGACCTCTGGCGCTTACAGTTGGGGCTGCGGGTTGATCGTCAATCATTCAGGTCTTACAGTTTTATTATTATTGTTATTATTTATAATATTTTTTATTTTAATTTAATACTAAACAAACTTTTGATTTCAAAAATATATATTTTTATGAAACATTAAATTTACATTATATTACGATTACTTTGTGTGCAGTTTATATTAAGGAGGCACTTAATTTGTTAATCGTTTCAAAATGTTAAAATCGTTTTTGTTTAAAGAATTGTATTAAGGACACATGTATAATTGATTAGTAAATAACAATACAAATCATGACTTCTTTTTTTTCAAGTTGAAATTAAATTTTTATGAGTCAGCATTAATACTATTAAAAAAGTAATTGTTAAGAACCGGCAACAATATACTTGAGTTAAAAGCTTATTCGACTGTTTGGCTAGAAATGCAGGTGGTTAAAATTATTTCACTGGTGTTAACGCTCAAAAATTTACATAAATTAATTTGGTGTTATCATCTGAAGATTGTTGTTATTTGAGTATGTTGGACTATGTAATAAATGCTGGCATTTCTACATAAGACAACACTTCTTTTTGCCTTTCTTTTTATATCCTTCATCAATAAATGGTCGTTCAGCAATTTGGAATTTCCGAACAATCCGCACTAGCTCGTGAAAAGCTTGATCAACATTCACGCGCAATTTAGCGCTGCACTCAATATAAGGTATCATAAGGTTCCTGCTCATGTTTTGGGCATGCTCAAGCGATACTCGCCTCTGATGTTCCAGATCGCATTTGTTACCCACAATTAACATAGGGAACTCATCCCGGTCCTTAACTCGTAAAATCTGACGTTGAAACTTTGGTATCTCGTCAAAGCTGGAATGATCGTTGAGAGAGAAGACAAGCAGAAATCCTTCACCGGAACGCATATATTGCTCTCGCATGGCGCTAAACTCCTCCTGACCAGCAGTGTCCAGAACTAAATAAACACAAACGTTAAAACTGAAATTTTTAATTTTACCACTTACTATCTAATTTAGCTGGAACATCATCGATGACACATTGTTTTGTGTACGAGTCTTCAATTGTTGGATCATAGTCTGTGACGAAGTAACTCTTTACGGTTGGAACACATTTTTGCCGGAAAAGAAATAAACATCACAATATGAAAGACCTTTAAATCGTTTTTGACGACAATAATGTTTGATTATGTAGCTTATACCGGTATGAAACCCAAGCGAATTATAATATAAAGTTTTTGTGCTAGGTAAAGAAGATAAACAGACTGACAAGACAAGCACACTCTTTATATGAGTTAATATTATTAAAAAAAAAAAAACCTATACATGCTCAAATATACATATAATACATGTTAACACACCCAATCACACACATACATACATGCATATGTATCTGCATATAATCAAACTACAACAAATGTTTTGTATGTAGCAAATAGAAAATGAAGATGACGCAAATAACTAAAAATAAAATCCTCAGCACAAAACATAAGCAAGAACTGATTATTGTTCAATTAAGAAACAACTCGCAACTTTATATTTCTGTGATATTAACCATTAAACTCAATTGGTTTTGATTTAACTCAACTCCTCCCGACTTTGTTAACTAACCTGACTTTTTAGTTGCCATTAATTTTGTATCACATATAATTTGCTATACATAAGGAAGTATAACATTTTAAACATGATTACTTAGATAGAGAGAAATCCCACACAATATCGCAATGTCGCACCCATTATGCTTAAACCACATCAACAAATAGATTGTATATTGTTTGCAAACAATTTACACTCACCTGTATAAATTGTATTGTTATTGCAGACTTTCCCACTCCACCGCCACCCACGACAACCAATTTATAAGTCTGCATCTGCATCTGAGTCTCGATTTATTAACCTGGTTAAACTAATATGTATGTACTTTCTCATATAAGTATGTACATATGTGTTACAATTTCGTGATTGCAAGCCCAGCAGAAGTCTCGAACTATCGATGCTTATTGTCTATCGGAATTGGTTGGGAATAAATTTATCGTAAACCTTTATTTAAATGTTCTAGAATCTAGATTTCGATTCCGGCAAAAGTTGAATCGTTATGAAAAGTTTGGCTCGCAGCTGTCGGAATGAAAAGAAATTGGGTTTATTTATCGAAGTAAATTAATGTCACTAAAATTAATTTTGTTTTTTTTAATATTTTAAGAATATTTAGTAGCGTTTAGTTAAACGGATTATGATTAATTTTCATTATATATTTTTATTACAAAATTGGTATATTCAAATTGTGTGTACATGCAAAACCAAAACGAGTGGAACGAAAGTAATTTGTTCTACAATAGATTTAGGCCAAAACAGATCTTCGAAAAGTTATTTGTTGTCGGGTTGCACAAGTAAATTTGAAGATAATTTTATAAATGAATGCCTTAAAATATGTATATAAAATAAATTGTACAACATTTTTTAATAAAGAAAAAATAGATTATTTGGTAAGTTGTTCGAAAACTTGCGGCAACTCTACAATGTGAACAAATGTAAGCAATGAAAACGTTCTGACTTTTGCAAGCGAGTACTTTTCTGAAGTATCGATTCCACAGAAAAGTCTCCTTTACTTTAATACTTCTTGGTTTTCCATTGTAGTTGATTCGGTAGCCCCAATAAAAAAAATATCGATAGTACCGCCTCTATATAGATTTTCCGATAACCGATACGACAACAAAAATATATCGGTAGGTACACGAACTTTTTAAATACGTTTTAACCAACGAGTATAAAAGTAGATAGAGTGGAAAAATGGCCGTTAGCCAGTTAGCTGTTTTCTCTGTTGAGCAAAAATTGGGATTCTGCTCGGGTCATTTAAGCAATTGTATTATGCATGCGTGCAAAGAGAATGGAAGAAAAAATCGAGCGCCGTCGTCTAGACTGCTCCAAAGCAGGGATGTGCAAGAAGAGAGCGGCCAAAATTGTAAATGTATTGGTATACTGCGCAACTGAAAAGTGAAAATAGCTTTACGCGCCACTACAGCTATTCTGTCAGTGCACGCTAGCATTTTTTCGAATTGGCTTTTTACTTCGGCAAGTGCTCGGCTCGTGTCTGTGTGAATACTCATTTTCGTTCGGGCCCCACGGGCACATCACTGCTCTAAAGTGTTAAGTTGTTGTTGGCTGCTGTGTTGCATATTTTGTTTTGGCTCTTCATTAACATTTGTTTTTCGTGCAAGTAGTAAAGTGTACGTATGCATGAATATGGTCAAGGGGCGGTCGGACATGTAAGGTTTATTGTGTGTATGTATTTGACCGAAAGGCAAATAGTTTTGAACAGATAGTAATTTTTGTTGTTGTTTGTTTCTTTGTGTGCAAGGAGGACGTATGGACAATTTGTTGATATTCAAAATGTATTCTTAATACAAAGGGTCTAGCTGGATAAGGTACTGGAAACAGCGATTTTTCAAAACTAACGATGCAGTTCGATGCATAATGTAAAAACAAATTTTACCCAAAATTTCCCTTTTTGAACAACGCGTTACGGCTTGATTTAAAAAAAAAAAGTGTTTTTCGTTTTTATTTAATTGTGACTAATTTTTAAACAAATTTTATCGAATGGCAAAAATTATTATACATTTTTATAATATTTAGTAGAATACACACTTCTTGCTTATATGATGAAAACAATTGATTTATTTTGTAGGAAAATATAAGAATTTTAACATTGCTCAACAAAAATTTTTTTAATTAATTACATTAAATTATATAATTTTAATAAAAATGTACGGAGTTATATTCAACACAAATAATTAAACCAAATTAACCATTCGCAATATAATATATTCTAATTCTAAGAAGATAGCAAGTTGAGGAGAGAGAATTGCACATCCAATTAGAATTTCAGAGAAAACTGGCACTAATTGTGGACAAACCAAAAACTAGTGGAATTGGGTCTTCCAATTACGGAAACACAGGCAGAGAATTTTTTAAAAATAGTCTATCTGCTGAAATATCGCCTGAATAGAAATTTAATAGATAGATCTGCTACCATATTAAAAGCTTTATCCTCAGGTTATCGTATTGACGTAGGAAAATTTGGAGTTTACACGCTTAATACTGCCCTTGAATTAATTAAAGAATATTCTTGATATTACCTCCCAGCTACAGTGCATAAAATATTAATACACGCTCCTGATGTAATAGAAAACGCCTTAGTGTCAATTGGAGAGCTCTCTGAAGAAGCTGCTGAGTCCAGAAACAAAGACATAAAAAAGTTCAGAAATCAGCATACACGTAAAGCTTCTCGAATTTTAGCAAATACCGATTTGCTGAATAGGTTACTGTTGAGTTCTGATCCTTTTATATCAGGTCCCAGCAAATTAATAAGCAAAAACAAATGAATTTTGCTTAAACAAATTTTTGATTTGTTAAAATAATTTTGTTTATATTTTAGTATTATTTTGTTTATCTTTTTATTAGTATAATTATTATGTTTTTTTTATAAAAAGTTAGTAAGGTACTTTATTAATTAAAAATGGATTACTTAAATTTCTTTTATTTCATTGTGTGAAATAAATGTTCGAGTGGTTGGACGGGAAGTGGGAACGAGGCAACGAGGGAAGGCGGTAGAGGTCGTTAACCATGCCTATTTCGTAAATATTATATTTTTACATTATTATGTAGTAATACAAAAATTTTCAAGTCGATACCTTTACTGGAAGTATTTTTGGCCACCATTTCCACACAACACCGACCACTGTGCGGCGGCGCAAAAAATCGTGACTTTTTCCGAGTTTACATTTGAGTTGCTTTTGTGTGCGTGTGTGAAACGAATAGAATGAAATACAATGTGTGTCGCCAGCTGTTTTTTTGTTGTTGCCTTGCATGGTAATACGCAATTATTGTTTGATTATATCGGTCTCGTCAAAGCTCTAATTGCCGACGCAAACATTTATACAACAAATTTAAAACTATTTTCAAACTAGGTTGCACATTTTGCCGCATCGTTTAGGTGCAAAACGTACAGCTCGATAAACAGGCGTGTTGTACGACACGTTGTATAATGTATGCCTTTGGTAATGTGTGCCTTGGAGAGGAACCATATTTTAATCGAAAAGAATATCGATTTTAGATAACTTTCATCAAGAACACAGAGCAGCTAAAGGCCCGCCGTTTTTGCACGCGATTTTTGCAAGCTGAAATATTTTAAATAAATACTTAAATATACATACGTACGTATTTATTCGCGACAAAATGGCAGAAGAGGCTGATGGCATTGTTAACGAGGAAACAAAAAAATGCAATCATTTACCCTGGTATGTAAATGATTAAAAAGTTGAATTCAATGCCTATTACTTTGTTGCATTCAATAGGATTGAAAAATATCGGCCCCTTAAATTTGATGAAATTGTCGGTAATGCTGATACTGTAGCTCGCCTTTCGGTTTTCGCAACACAAGGAAATGCACCCAATATAATTATCGCGGTAATAATCTGCCACTAAAGCCAACATACATACGTACATATCTTATTGCTGGCGCTGTAATTTTTTTGCAGGGTCCACCTGGTGTGGGCAAGACAACAACCATTCAGTGCCTAGCCCGCATCCTGCTTGGAGAGAGTTACAAAGAAGCCGTCCTGGAGCTAAATGCTTCCAACGAACGCGGTATTGAAGTGGTGCGCAATAAAATTAAGTTGTTTTCACAGCTTAAAGTAACCCTTCCCCGTGGTCGACATAAAATAGTCATCTTAGATGAAGCCGACAGCATGACTGAGGGCGCTCAGCAAGCGCTGCGTCGTACAATGGAAATATACAGCAACACAACACGCTTTGCGCTAGCCTGCAATACAAGTGAAAAAATTATTGAGCCCATTCAATCGCGTTGTGCGATGCTAAGATTTACCAAATTGTCGGATGCACAAGTTCTGGCCAA
This sequence comes from Chymomyza fuscimana, assembly GCA_949987675.1. NCBI lineage: Eukaryota > Metazoa > Arthropoda > Insecta > Diptera > Drosophilidae > Chymomyza > Chymomyza fuscimana. Next base: position 45,277,463 of record OX465089.1, read on the forward strand.
ACTAATAGAAGTATGCCAGCTAGAGAAACTAATATACGATGAAGATGGACTCGAAGCAATAGTATTTACCGCACAGGGGGATATGCGACAGGCTCTTAACAATTTGCAGTCGACGGCGCAAGGATTTGGAACCATCACTGGGCCGAATGTGTTTAAAGTCTGCGACGAGCCCCATCCAATGCTTCTTCAAGATATGCTTCAGCATTGTGCTTGCAACGATATTCACAAGGCCTACAAAGTTTTGTCAAAGTTGTGGCGCTTAGGATATGCATGCGAGGACATAATGGGTATAATATTTCGTATATGCAAGCGATTGGATTTGGATGACCGAATGAAATTAAACTTTATACGTGAGATTGGTATTACTCATATGAAAGTTGCTGATGGAGCAAACTCCCTTCTTCAGTTAACTAGCTTATTGGCTCGACTCTGCACAATCGCTGAGTCTCAGTGAAGGCACCAAGCTCTAACACTCCTTATTATATTATTGAGACATTTTTTTGATATTCCTCGATTAATAAATAAACTATTCTACTTATTTTATTTAGAAAGGTAATTTTATTCAAATTTATTCCCCTAGAAATGCCAAATGGAGTACCCAACGAATTTTGAATCTAATGGTACAAATCGTTTTTTATGTTAAAAAAATATTCAAAATTGAATTTTTGTACCCTGTACCTTAAACTATATAGTGTAGGTATAACATAATAAGTTTGTACAAGTCGGAGTGATGCAAACTTCAGAATTAGATCCCTTATTATATCACGTTAAACAAGTTTATTTTATTTTTCATATATCGTTATACTATATAAGTCTATTATAAACCTCGAAAAAAATCCGAAAGTTTTAATGGCATAATTCGTTCAAAATTTTTTAGAGTTCTGAAGTACTGTAATTGTATCAAAATCGGTTGGTGTTCATACAGACAGACGGACGTGGATATCGACTTCTCTAGTCACTCTGATCATACTTAATGTAACTTCCTTCTGTATGCTACATACATTTTCGGCTTGCACAAACTTAATATACCCTTTGTATCATAAGGTATAGGGTATACAAAAAGAGCGCTTTCGAGAGTTATCAGCGGTTTCCAAAAACGTTAGAGCTTGTCGACTTTAGCTTTCGCAATACGAACGGGATCAATTGGTCTATCATTCTTATCCGTCTAACCACTGTGTGGGGACCAGTGTAATGATGAACTGTGAGCCATTGGTATCGGGACCAGAATTAGCCATTGGGAGAATATCGGCACCAGTGTGCTTTAGATCATTGTGGATTTCGCCGCCAAACTCAGCACCGTAAATAGAAGCGCCGCCTCGGCCTGTGCCAGTTGGATCACCGCCCTGTATCATAGTCACGTTTGATTCGTTGAAAAGTTACATTGTTGTAATATCCGCGGCTCGAGAGCTCTGCAAAGTCCCGGCAAGTATTTGGCGCGTGCTTCCAATATAGTTCTACTGTGATTTCACTCATTCTGGTATGAGTAAATTAAAGTTATTTAACAATTCGTTTGCAGTTTATAAGACTTTTATTTATTTACGTTGTTTCAAGGTTCAAGGGTAACAAAATGTGGCTGCCATGCTTTATCAGGAATCCCAAGCGAAGAAGGATTTGCTACCGTAATCATTGTCATTTCTGAGGTTTTAATATAGTAAATAGAGAAAAACTAATGAAAAATCTAACATCAACAAAAAAATAGTTTTGGGTATGCAAGAGGTGGAACATTTTCGATAGTTCTCGGTTGTCGGTTGTTAATCGAATTGTACTTTTGGTAGTTGCTGGAAATTTAGTTTGATTAAATTATTTGGCTATCTATAAAAAGAAAAACAAAAATCTGTAGCTAGCATTAATAAACTCGCATTAATTATTTGCTTTGCCGCTTTGCATCGATACTAATTCATCTTACATTGAAATAAATTGCGTAATTTAAACGTGTACAAATAATTTTTGTGTAAAACTTTTTTCTCTTACTAACATCCTATGTTGTAAAAGTCCCATGTTTTTTTTTTTTAGGTTCTTAAGCATGTTTACATTCATAGTTTCTAAAAGAAAGTTCATTGTAAAAATGAATCGATGTTAAAATCATAAAAAAGTGCAACATAATTAATCGATGAATTTATATACTAATCGATACATTTATAAAATGGCTAGAAATATATAATCGCTGAACAAGAATCGATGTAGAAAAAGTAAAGTGAATATGGCGAGTCTGGGTGGACAGCAAGAAAATTATCCAAATATTCCGCCAGGTACGCATTAAAATTCAAAAACAAAGCGAATAATAATCAAGGCTAAAAGGTCGTAAGAACTTGTACCATACATCCTTTTCAATTGGCTTGTGCACTTAATTTACGTAGAAAACTACATAAAATGGTTGGGTCACTGCTTAATGATCGTTGCAATGATGGAAGGGAAGTAGTGGAAATCTACTAAAGTCAGAAAGATAGCAAACGAAATACAATGTACACATTCATACAGAAAACCAATAAGTTGCGACTTTTATAGGTGGAATTTTTTCTTAAATTCCTTTTGCATTTTTTTTTTATAGTTGGAAAGTGACTATTTTACTTTATTGTTAGGGAGCAATGTAATTTATTGTATCTTGCTACACATATACCTGGGTGTATGTATGTGTTCATATATATGTATGCAAACCCGCAAATTTTTTTTTCGTGTTCCAAATGGCAGCCCAATTGATTTTCCGATTTGAGGTGTTATGGTTATTAAGTTGCTGTATACTATTTTTGATAAGAAACCAAATGTATAATAGTTGATGCAATATGTATACATAGCTACATGTAAATATTTAATCATTATATACATATGTTTTTCATATTTGTACTTGCAGTGGAAAACACGCCTAAACGAGTTGCAAGTCGCGAAGGCAGTGCAGAAAGAAAAGGTAAAATTTATTTATTTAAGTTAAATCAATTTTGAATAAGCATCTTTGGAAAATTCAAAAATGTTGACAAATATACGTTAAATTATACATAAAGAAACAATCCAATAATATAAAATAGGACACGAACTCTTCCTCTACTTGTAGTATCAGAATCAGCAGAGTAATTCTAGCATATTCTTATTTTCCTGTTCTAAGGCGCAAGCCTTCGGCGCGGATGTGCTAAATGTATAAATATATCTCCGTTCCCCTGCCTATTAAAAATTGATTCACTGTTTGGGCTGGTCGATAGCATAAAAAATAATCATATCCCCCTACAAATAAAACATATTAAACCCGAATTCAGAGTCTTGGTCACCGAATTATTCAAACCATCTTATAGCGCTTTCTTTAATCACCATACAGAACATAAGTATATGTTACCAAATTTCATGTCGATTGGCTGACAAATAACCATAGACCCCAATATACCCCGTTGGAGCCGCCATCCTCAAAACAGTGATATCATTAATTCCCACATAATGCACACAAATCGGGATTTAACTCAATAGTATGAAAAAGATGCATGAAAAGTGTAACCCAGAACCCACAAATGGAGTACATGGACCAAGTTTTAAGAAGATTTTTTGAAAACAAATAAATTCTACCCATACAAACTTTGTCACGGAGGGGGTGAAATTTTCGTAAATCCATTCTTAGTGCAAGAAATTTAATATACATATACAGATATGTTAAAGATTGTAGGCGTACTGAACGAAAACGGCTTGACTCACAAGCCTACATTTTTCTTAAATTAAAAAATTAAAGTTTACATTACATCATATCTAAATATTCGCAACAGAGTATTTATTCTTAGTAACAAGATGTGTACTTTGGTAAGTTTCCACGGTATGGCTAGGTCTAAAGTTCTCCGATGTCTAGTTGTATCTGAGTACATATTGCTTAATCGATACACAACACCTTCATTTCATGAAAATAAGACGAAATACTTTGTGGAACATTTTTATTGTCATTCTTTTAAATTTGGAAAGTGGAATATTGTTGCAGTTTAAGGGTGTCTGAAATTCGTGTTGACGTTATTTTTTACGTACCTATTCTGACTACCAGAACTGCTTTAAGATTGTGACGCATCAATAAGAGCATGGCGTTTTCAAACTGAAGAATAATTAATTTTTAACGGCCGGTTTTTAACCATTCAGAATTATCCGTTCGTATGCTTATACGAAAAAATATGCGAGCACTTGCAATCATAACATAATTTACGACCCTTACCGAATTCGTGGGCGAGCGAAGAATGGCGATTACGTTAAAAGTCTAAAAACGATCTGCCTCAAAATTTGTTAAAGTTCACCATTCCTCGCGTCCCAATTCCAATTTTTTGACGAAATTGATTTTTCAAGTGACGGCAAATCAATTTTACCAAGACCGTCTGACTCATAGTGCGTATTCTCGCTCCGTCCATTTCCCGCAAATGAAAAAAACACGAATAAACAAAGGTTATATTAAGTTTTTGCAAGCCGAAAATGTATTTTAAAGTTACCTAAAGTATAATCAGGGTGAGCACTGCACCAACTAACTATATCATATAGATCCAAAGGACCGATCGGTCAAAAAATCTTTTTTGGTACAAAATAGTTTTCTATTGTCACCAAATTTGGCGTTAGGAAGTTTTTTGAGTTACCAAACATCAAAATCGGTCGACCAATTTTTTCATAGTTCGTTCATTCGTTTTTTCTTTCGTTTGTATATTAAGATTTGGCAAATTTGGATAACTTATGCGATATAAAGAATATAATTGGAATGCAATGTTAATTGCACCTAAATTGAGTTTATTATGAATTTTCTGTTCAGCTAAGCCAATAATAATTCTATAGAACGTTTGTTTAAAAATCTAGCTTTCGAAAAGCATAGTAGCTGTATGCAACAAATTTCATCAAATGATGCGCATTATCCGTAGCAAAGTTAGTCGATTAATTATGTAAAGTAACCCGATTACACCGTAGAATTTCATGGTTTACATCCAGAGTACAAAAAACTTAGAACGCAACGTTTTCTCAAATTTTTACTGCGGTATAAGAACATAAACGTTGACTGTTGACTGTCCTCGTACATACATACATTATATTATATTATATGTATATTAAGTTATTTTATGTTACAGCGGTCTGTACAAGATATGAGCCAATTAAATTTAAGTTAGAGAAAAATTTAAACTAAGTCTTTGGGTGCGTTTTTTTTTAAATTAATTTCGACTATGTACCTGCATTTCTTTCTAGTGTCCAAGGACCGTGAGGAAAAATTGAAATATGCGCGAGATCGACAAAACGAAGAGAGACACAGAAAAATTGAAGAGCTCAAAGCTCAGGCCGAAGCGGCTCAAAGATATCGGGAACAAAAAGAGGAGGAACGTCGTCGACGCATTGAGGATATGCGGGTTCGGGATACGGAAAAGCGGCACCAGGTAGAAGAACGGAAAAAAGCCATATTTGAAGCTGAAAAGGAGCGACGTGAATACATTTTAAAAAAGAACCAGGTTGCGTATCACTCAACTAATCTAAATTAATTAATATTACACAATAACTACATACGTGTACTGTTTATTTTTCATAGGAGCGTGAGTCAAGAATAGAAACAAAAAGGCGTGATAGAAACTCAATTGGATTTGCATTTGGTTCATCAACACCACGATTACTAGACGTTCCGGCGGATTATGGCTTGGTTTCACCAAGTGCCTTTTGGGGTCAGCGACGGTTTGTTTGAATATTTTTTTGTGAAACGTACCATAAGCTTAAAGTTCCATTCATAACCAGGTCCACCTCCATATCGAACGTAGCCGGTGGGACACTCTCACGTCGAAGTTCTGAGCGTGAACTTACCGACAGTGGTGCTAAAAAACGTGCATCATCATCCGCCGATAGACATGAGGGTAAGTTTTATAGTGGGCATGTATTAAAAATGTACTGCAAGCTAGCACGACTAACTAAATATTATACACGGAAATAAATTATGTTCTCGTCCCCTTACCCGTTTTATTTACAAAAGTTTTAGTTACGTGTCAAATTATTGAACTTTATATCTATATAAGTGACCACGTTTTATATCTCCGCTATACCCCAAATTTATTAGATTTTGTGTTGTATCAATGCTGCTTAGTTATAAACAAAACTGTTTGACTTCAGTAAAAATTTAGAGATCATTTTTAGTTTGAATTGATCTTCGTAACGCTTAGAAGTCGTGGCAAAGTCTACAAAAGATAAAAATAAATAAAAAAAACTGTATAAATTCAAACTGCCCGATGTTTGAGAGCCTATTAAAATCAAATTACGTATTTTCTAAAAAAAAAAGAATCCAACCACCTATAAACTTAGAAACAAACCAATAAAGTGTTTTTTCCTGTACTCATTGAAGGTACAAGGTAACTTTGTCTACTAACTGTAATCTCTTTTAAACGGTACAAACTATCTCAAACCTATTACCTTCCATGTCAACGTGCTATCCGTAAGATATTTAAGATATAGCTACACGGCGATACTTCTAACTTCCCATCTTAAAATCATAAACTTCATATATTTTTTTCTTATGAAGTAAATTTATTAAATTTTAGTGAAATTATGACTGAGTTAAATGATGAATTAAAATTATAATTCAATACTAGCGCAGGAGAGTAAACTCAAATTAAAACAACAAAATTTATTTAGAAACCAAGCTAGGTACTTTACTTTAAAAGCTTCATCAAAGGCATTTATGTGTAAAAAATTATATTCCAATAGGGAAATTTCAATGGCACGTATCGTATCTCATTGGTGACGTTTTTTTAGGTGATGAATGGATGTAATTTTTTCACATAAATGGCTTTGATGAAATAAGTAAGGTACCCAAAATAAGGTCTCAAAATAAATTTTAATAATTTTAATTTGCGTTGACATTCCTGCGTCTATATTGGACTACCCCATTCTTTGATTTCTGCATCTCGCGGTTGCTTTCTTATAATATATTTAATTAAATATCTTTGAACATATTTTTTTATTTACATATTTTATTAGCACCACTTTACTCTATATGAATGTCCATTTTCCTCTGCAGTTTTTTATTTATTTTTTATTTTGTTTTTAATAAAATAACGCATGCTATCTACATACACACACAATTTTAATTTTCAGTCTTAAATTTATAATCACAATATTAACGCAAACTCTTAAAAACATAAACGTTCACAACACAGATCACCGCCGTAAATCTTCATCAATAACTGAGGTTTTTAATTGGGGTTACATGAACGACGAGCCACCCAAACGTTTTTCGCTGTCCATTGTCAGCAGTGAGATTAACATTGACAGCCCAATTGCAACTGCATCTCAGGAAAGAGGGTGTAGACAAAAAAATATTGCAAACCATAAGGGTGAGCGATATTCTCAAATTCGTTGTTTTTACCCATACAACCTAAAAACTAGATTATGTAAATGCTCGCCTAACTTTTCCTTGCTAGCTTTAGCATGATCTTTAATAAAAGCATGAAGCCCTACATAAAGCCCACGCCTCAAACTAAAACTTATTTTTTTAGCTAGTGCTACCTAATTTGAACAAAAAAAGAGCATGATCATTAGGGATATCCAGTTTTCAAGATAATTCATATATTTTTCGGCGTGTTGCCCTTCTTGCATACCTAAATTGCAATCGAATTGAGTACTCAAACACTGAACGTAAACCAATACCAACCAATCATTTGCAGAAGATATCGTTGACACATCACCCATAGTGTTCCGAAGCGTGTATCGCAGGAAAACGGATCTTATGCCGACGATACCCAGCCCTCGAGAAGGGCATTACGGTTCACGCAGTTCTTTAAGTGCTACTCCTAGAACCCCAGGTAAGAGTGTGTAAATATCTTTTACTAGTAAGAAGTCAATATATATTCATTGAGCTCAAAATCTATTCGCAATTGAAACCATCGAACTCATTAGACTAAAGAGTATTTACAAGAAACGACGCCTAATTTCGGGCCGCCGAAGTTTACATACCTTTGCAGTTCTCCTTTCAATCTCCTGTTTTTCAAAATCAAGTTTAATATTATAACAATATTGTTTAAATTTGGGTTACAAAGATTTAAAAACAATAAAAAAAAAAATATAAAAAAAATGGAAAGTGGTCCGATTGCTGTTTTTGTGAGCCTCAAAATTGAATGTCTCTTACAAATCAATTGTGGGAGCCATAGAAATTTATGAATTGTTTCTTCAACTGGTAATTTGATTAACCTTCTGCAAGAGTATAACTCTTTCTGTCCAGGACGTGACGACCATCTACATTTGACCACATTTCTGTTAATTTACAATTGATCGTTTGATTACTGGTTTTCTCTTTTAGCTGAGCAGTATCTGTTATTTTAATTTTTTTTGTTGGTTATATTGAGTTTTCGTTATGGGAAGTAAGTTAAGTTTTGTTTAATATAACCGCGCTATTTACGGCAATTCAATTTGATCCTCCTCTTCTATTATAAGCACACATACACACAACACAGAGTCACAGTACACTTCCTAGTTTCAAACGACACCGCACACTTCTTTTTCATGTTCATAAAACAAAACTCTTAAGATTTTTTTGATTCACACCTGAACAAAACTTTGAAATATTGCATATCCCAACAAACGCCGCATGCAGGTCGAGCATATTCGATGAATCGCTTGGATCAGCTGGCGCAGCCGATACGCCGTAATGGTGAACATATGCATGCTATCCAGGAGCGGGAACGGCGTGAACGTGAATTGTATATGTTGGATGAAACCGCCTCGCTTGGAGGCGAGGTTAGAGGTTCCAACTTCGGGCAACGACTACGAAACGGCTCTGGAGCCAACAATACCACCAGTAATGGCATTATGTCGCGCAGCATGACCCACCTCGCCGGTGGCACAAGCGTAGTGCAGCGAGACCGCGGAAAGTATTCGTTAGGAGGTGGCATTTCCAGTAACTTTCGGCCGCTGGGAAACAGGCAGAACGACTCTAGTAAGAGCATGACCCAAATTAGCCACTCGTGGTCGAGCACACCAAACACACCACCAAACCCACAACGTCATCCAAATCTTGCCTTACAAACTGCTGCAACTAAAAAGTATCTTGAATCATCATTTGCTTCATCCGCATCCTCCAACGCGAATCGTCGGAGGCAGCAAAATTACGCAACTACTAACCCCAATCGAAATTTTGATCCAAGCTCATTGTTGTTCATGAACACGTCTAGTTTGTTAGTAAATGCAGGTGTGTGAAAATAATCAATTACGACTACAATAACACCATTTCCATATCGTACCAGGTGTTTCTGAAATAACTTTCGACACAATTTCTATATAAATTTGAACAATGTCAAAATTATGTGCAAAGCTATTTCAGGAACACAAGATTAAAACTTAACTCATCGCACTGTACACAATTGGCAACTCGTAATCCCAACTTATCTTTACACATATGTACATTTAAAACAGAAGTTTCAAAGGTCGCACTGGTAAATTCCTAATTTAATATCTCAAATGCACTCATGCATACGTAGAATGATGTAAAAGAATAACAACTTGAAAGTTATCCTAACCCAGTTGGTCAGAATTGGAAATGACGCAGTCTTATCTGGTGTTTTAATTTTAATAGTTTTTCATCAATTTTTACGTCTAAGCGGGAGAAGATTTTCGGACCAATAATAAGTATTTAACTGTCACAATATCATCACCATAAATTTTTTAATCAAAACTGTTTCACGATTATCTTCTACCTTCTGGCAAACAATCATGGTTTATTTTTACAGGTTAAGGCTAAATTGATACTGATTTGTGTTGTACTTATTCTGTATTATTATGGCTAGGTTATTGAATAGCCTAGTGTTTCTCTTATTTTGCGTATTATTTAATTAAAAAATTTATTTAATTTTTGTTTTCTGTTTGTGAATATTTAATATTGATTGTTAACTTTTATATTTATTACTTTGGTGACGGTCAAAAGCTTTCAGTTAAAACACAGCACATTTTTTATAGAACCACTTTTTGTATTATTAGCTTCGCTTTCAATTGATCACATTCGTTTATTTCGTAAAGGTTCGCGTTCGGGCAATGTGACACCCGGAGGCCATTTAAATAATTCCAGGCCTGGAAGCGCCATGTCCACTTCTACAACAATGTCATCGTCAGGTTATGTGCCTAGGAGGCCAACGAATGCGCCTCGAAAACCACGACCAGCAAGCATTGCTGGCACTGGCATGTCCCTAGAAGGTATCTTCAGGTGTTGTTTGAAGACATTTGAATCTAACTCTAAAATCTTAATTTACAGAAATAAGCAAACATAGAAAGGACCACAAACCTCCAGTACGAAAACCAGCCGGCTCGCCGAGTACTTCTACAGCACAAACTACGCCGAAACGAATAGGAAATTTGATGACGACTTCTCTTATTGTAACCTCAAGCTCTTCCCGAATAAACAGCGCGGAAAAAAAAACACCTCCAAAGCGGGTAAGCATAAAGGGAAATAAAACTGGTTTTCATTTGAGGCGCCTGCAAAGGGCTGCCTAACGCGTAGTGTGTCAGTACTGCTATCATGATAATACATGCAGAAATGTGCAAAATCGAAGAGAATATGCCGAAGCAATAAACTCAGTAATCATATACAGTATTAGCATGCTTTAAAATCGCTAAATTTCCATCAACAGATAGTTTTTCATTTATCGTCAGACAAAATTCTGCAAAGTTATAATAAGCAACATAGAAAGGTTTTTCATCAATTGAGAACATCATTGGAAGGTAATATTTACCTAATCTTATGTAGCCTTAAAGGCTATGCGCATGGATCCTAATCAGTAGTTCACAAGTGGTTTGATGATGCGAATATTGTTTACATAGAAAAGACTAACAGATTAAAATACATTTTTCTTCGCAGGACATAACGGTACCTAAAGCTGCTTCTGCCTCTAAGGTTTTACCAAGCCGAGCGGCTAGTTCAGAAAGAATAGGCAGATTTAACAATGCGGCGGTAGCACCAAAACCTTTTATAGAAACTAACGCAGTGACAGCACCAAATGTTGAAGCTCCTAAAGAAAGCGAGTTGGTGGCATCCAAGGAAATCAGTTTTAAAGGCGAAGCAGAAAATATTGGGGATCCTAATTATCATATTTCATTGATGGAGCCTACGGCACCGTTACCATTTGTCGAAAGCAAAGAAGAACAGATTCAGATACTGCCTGAAGTTGATGTTTCGGATGCGAAGGAGAAAAGTTCCCCTACTTTGGAGAACACAATGACCGCCGAAAAAGTGGCATCAGAGAAACAATCGGAACCAGTTTTTATAGAGAAGGAGAACGAACTCTCAGCTATGGTGCCAAATGCGGATGGTACCGAACAAATGACTGCATCGATGATGGCCAGAAAGATTACGACTGAGGAGGAGGCCAAGGCCGCACTTGCCGAACGAAGACGATTAGCACGTGAAGAAGCCGAGAGACAGCAAGAACTAGAACGTCAACGTATCGAAGCTGAGCAGCTGGCGTTGCTAAAGCACCAAGAGGAGGAAGCTGAACGTCAGCGTCAGTTTGAAGAAGAAGCGACCCGCTTAGCGGAGGAACAGCGACGTTCCGAGGAAGAACGTTTGCGTAAAGCAATTGAGGTAAGGAATTGTAAAACGGTTAAAAAATAGACAAGGCAAAACTTATACTACCAAAAACAAAGATGTGGGTAACACCTAAAACAAAAAAAAATGCTACAGCGATCGTAGCATTTAATTTTGTGAAAGCCTTGCACAATTTTTTTTTTTTTTAGTGTGTCATCCTTTTTGTTTAAAACAATTAGTTTAATTTTATATTTATCTAATTTGCTCAAAGTATGCGTATTACAATTTTTTCTTCGGGGTGTTCCTTTCGGCCATGGCGCCACATTTCTTGCTTTCAGAATTTAAAAAATTTTGACCTAAGCCAATTTGTGCCAACTTAGAACTTTATTTTGAATTTTCTGAAAACATTACAAATGCCACTTAGTATACAGTAGAGAGAGCTGCATTTTGTTATGGTATGCTTTTCACTAGCTTCTTGACTACAGGCTTTTATTATATTATTACAATGGTTTTCATCAGGAAGTTAAACAGCGTGAGGAAGAAGAACAGCGCAGACGATTCGAAGAAGAGCGTCAACGCGCAGAACGCGAAGAGACAGAGAAAAAAGCTAAGGAGGAAGCCGAAAAGCAGCGAGTGGAAGTTGCCGAACGCCTTAAACGTGAAGAGAAAGAGCGCGAAGAACGACGCAAACGTGTTGAGGCGATTATGTCGCGAACGCGCAAAGGTGGTGGAAACAGCAGTGTCGCTCAGACTTCTACGCCTACTAAGGTATGCTTTCATCTATAAAAGTAATTATTAATTTTTTACCAAAGCTTTTTTTTTTCAATTGCAGGAATTAATTGACAACTCCAAAGCTGTTGTCAATCCAAAGGAAAGTAGTGAAAGTAGTAGCAATAACTCAACGGGTTCCCCAAGTAACGCAGAATCTTCCCTCATACCTCAAGGGAATACCAGGGATGTACTCGAGTCTTTTGGGAGTCATCCGTCAAACCCAATGATAGATGATACGATGGTAGACAAAGAAGCTTCGCTGATCAAGAGTTTTACAGGCATGATCATAGACGAAAATTCAAAGAACTTGCAGCAGTTTGAAGTAAACAACGGCAAACTGCATGCTGACCTAAAGAGCAGCACAATTGCAACTACTGCAGTGGCCAATGGAAATGGCCATATGGAGAATGTTAATAACAAAAAGTATGAATTCTTCCTGTATTCATTTAACTTTATTAGTGAAACGATTCTGTTTTAATTTTAGTGACATCAATATACTTCAGGACGCAGTGACTTCGGGAACTACTCAGTTGATCGATCTGAATATCCAGTCACAAGAATTACACAACAATAACAACAATAGCTTGTTAACGACCACAACCGCTACTACTACCCTAGTCACTGCAGATAGTAACGAAAGTAAAGGTATTACGAAAAAATGTTTTTCTCCTGTCTATCAATATTATGCGCCTCAAATATTTGTCGCAAGAAGTGAGAATTCAAATGCAAAAGGCATGTAAAAACGTAGAGGTCAAAGTCTTTAATAGCAGAGTTGAAAATAAAAAAATTATAGTTAAAAAAAACTAAAAAACACGCTTTAATAGTAAACCGAACTAAAAAGTAGAAAATAATTTTGATGTATCAAGAGTTTGTATTACAGCAATAGAAAATTCCGACAATCAATTACGACTAATTAATTTGGAATAAGATTGAATTAGAAATTAAATTATTAATAAAACAATACAATTATAGTAAAAAAGGCGTGGGGTGCTTAATATTAAATTTTACAATTATTTCAGTAGTAGCTATTTTTAAAATTAAAGTCATTATGAAAATATAGTAAATTGCACCCCACGCTTTTTTCAGTACATTAGAACAAAGTTATTAAATAATTGTATTGTCATCAGTCCTTGACGCCTGTGCAAATTTTCAAGATGATCAGACTTCTTGAAATTGGTGAAAATTAAGCTGAAAGATTTTGTTACATACAGGTGAAGCTAATAAAAGCATGTTAAAAATTATGGCTTACGTTAAAGTCGGGACGACTTTGGGGTACCCTGTACCACCACATTGCAATTAAATCCGGTAAATTGCTTAAGAACTTTAAAAAACATTTGATTTCCAATTTGGTTACGATACATATATCCATAAACAAACAAAAAAACAGACGAATTTTGCACCAAAAACGTTTTTTTATGATATAGTTAACCGATTTTGATAAAATTTGATACAGTGCTGGGGAACTCTAAAAAACTTGTGAATGTCGAATTTGGTTACGATATCTTAATAAACAAACGAATTGTCCATCTAAAACTTTTGGTTTTTTTCGAGGTAGGTATGAAATCAAAAAAAAATAAAATAAACTTGTCTCCTATGGAATAATAAGGGATCTAATCTGCAAGAATGGTTGTTCTAGCTCTTATCATCCCTGAGATCTAGGCGTTCATACGGACGGACGGACAGACAGGCGGACATGGGTATATCGACTTCTCTAATCACCCTGATTATACTTTAGGTAACTTTGGGGGGTCTCCGACGTCTCCTTCTGTATGTTACATACATTTTCGGCTTGCACAAACTTAATATACCCTTTGTACCATAAGGTACAGGGTATACAAAAGGAGCGCTTTCGAGAGTTATCAGCGGTACAAATTGAATAGAAAGAAAAAATCACACGTGGATCTTACAATAACTTTGATATATGTATAACACTGGTTTTAAAAAGTTTTAATTAAATAAATTTTTTAAATTTCTTTCAGATATCTCATTGCTGTGAATTCGAAGCTGATGTACAGTAGCCCAAATTTAAAAGATTTATTTACTTGTGTAGCTAATTAAATGGAGTATTTATTTATGGGCAATGAAATGTGCGCAAAAAACTATGATTAACTAATACTAAAAGCAAGAAATCAAAATGCTTATATAAACTAATATATTGACATATAAAATATATACACAGTTGTGAACTCAATATTTTTGAAATGTAAACAAATGCATGTATGCGTGTTAAATGAATGCCTTGTGCGAAGTATAGTAGAGATGAGTTAAGAAACGATAATGTAATGTAAAGCAATTAGGTATACAAATCGGCTTCAATATAAAAAATGTAAATTAAAGCGATTATATCTAATATAAAATCAATTTATGTAGTTACAAGTGCATGCTTTCATTGAGTATAACTTAAACAAAAGGAAGCTCGATCTAACTAAACATACAGTAGTCACAACAATAATTCGTACAACCTTAATTGTGCAGACATTTTATGGGGAAAACTCCTAAACTATAAAAACAATATGAACGAACAAGCTGATAAAATCTAATTCACAATGATTAGGTTGCAGCTAAATCGGTTGCCTTAAAATATCAAAATTTGAAATATTTTGAATATAACAGCAAAAACGGGTGTACGATAAAATATTGTGGCCACTGGATGCATGTATATTTGTATGATACAAAATTATAAGACAATTCGGAACTGTGGAGAAGATTCCTAAATTGTAATAATCTGCCAGTTAAAGTTGTACGAGTCGCATGTATAGTTCCGCCCAGTCTGCAACTAAAGCCAGAAGAATAGATTTTCAAAGGATTTTCATTTGACGGGAATATATTAAATAATGTTTGTCTATCTACTGCTGCACAATTTTTTTAAGATGTATTTCTTTCGGTATTATTATTTAAAATAATCAGTTCAAATTGTTTCTGCTGATACTGGTTTTGTCCAATAATGTATATCTTAAACTATATAACTTTGCAGTTTTTGCATATTTATTAAATTTTATTTAGCATGGAAATATGTCGAAGTAGATTATTTAGCGAGTACTGGATATCGAACATGTCAATATCTTTTAAAATTAAGATTCTTTTTTTGGGAGCCAATACATGTGCAACAAATTTTATATACATTTTAATATTTAATTATATTTTTAAATTATTTAATTTTTTATTCATATTGTTTTATTTTTTGTCAGGAAAGGTTTTTGTATGCCATCAGAAAGAGGGCTGTAAGATATAGTATCTTAGATCACACGTCCATGTACATACAAGTTTATTCGATGATTTATGTTTGAGTATGCGCTAAATCCAGAATTAATTGAAAGCTAGGGCCTTATCCAATACAGTAAACTAATCTATTGTTATATTATGATAATTATCATCCAATGAAAAAATGATTCGATTACTAAAGGGCAAATGTACAATAATAATTAACTGTTTATATCATTGATTAAATGGTGATACTATAATCAAATAAAAGACACAACTCATATGCACATAAGTACACGCCCAAAAAAATGAAAATTTTGGACAGGCATGGTTCTTTTATAACGTACGCCTCGTCATAATTTGCTTATTTAACCTATAACCAATTGCAAATAAAACTACTACACGTATGTAAGTTAAAAATATTACAAATATTTGCAATCTAGTAAACACGCAATTCTTATAAAAAAAAATGCATAAAATAAAGGTTTTGATTTACAAAAGAAATACGCCGACCAGTACCGACTTCTCTTGTTTTATTAAAGATTGCAGTAATTAATTTATTCCAGAAGGCAGATGTTTTTATACGGGGTAAATAATATACACAATAAGGTTTTGAGTATCATAATTTCTTATCTATGGAATTATTTGCTTTGTCGATGTTTGTTAACTAACCAATTATTAAAAATGCAAATAATCATAGGGCTTCTTCATACGAAATGTCATTTCTGTTGGTTTGTTTGTTAATTGCATTTTATTCGTATCCAAATGGCCAACGCGGCTGGCTCTAAGGGGCCGTATGCGAACATCCTAATTTTCGATGACTTTTTTTTTTTTTGACGAAAACTCATATGGCTGTTCTACATCCATTCAACGAATAAGCGACACTGATAATGGTCCGTGGGCTTCAATTGTTGCGCCATTTAAATCTTGTAAGCGTGTAAAAGCAGATCCGCATGCCAAACTCGACGTAAAGTGGTCATAGCAAGCTGTTATTCTTGCGATCGATGGCGCGTCGATGTTCCCTGCGACTCATCGACACTGGCCTCAACTATGTTTTTTTTTTCAGAAGTCATAGTTACGCGTTGTTCGGTTGTTAACTAAAATAAATGAATAAAATTGAGTAGTTTTGAAATTAACATATGTCGAAGAACATTCACTTTGGACGGGTATGTTCCGAATTATGAGTGTTTAACAACCAAACGAACAGATGGCCCACCCTGTATTTGCAAAACATTAAAAAACCACATTGCATTCAAATCCGATATATTGCTTAAGAACTCCAAAAAAATATTGGTACAGTGCTTGAGAACTCTAAATAAATAAAACTCTAAACAAATACCAAATATGGTTACGATATCTTCACAAACATACGAAACAACGAATTTTGCACAAAACACGTTTTTTTCGGTCCTATGGGAGCAATATATTATATTCAATCGATTTCGATAATATTTAGTACAGTGCTTGGGTACCATAAAAACTTCCGAATGCTTAATTTGGTTAGGATATCTGCATAAACAAACTTTGGGTGGTCTTCGACGACTCCTTTTACAGGTTATAAAAAGTGTAAACTTTATTTCAGTTTGTTCTAGGCTTCGACCAGAAATAAGACTGAGATGGTATTCACTGCTCCTACAACTGACGCAGATATGCTTATTTTTATGATTTACAATGGAATGTGCTCACATATTTAATTCGGCTTAAAATTGCTGACCTGTTTTTATTGAATTTGTGGGAGTAGTGCATGTAAATGTAAAAGCTGATTTCTAACGCGTTCCTAAGCCTTTGCGTTTATTTGATCAAATTTGCTTTTGCCTATAAATTCGTTCTTCATTTGGCATCACTCGTGGGCCTTGCCCAGTCACGAACTTGACTACCTGCTTTAGAAAGGTAATCTGTTAAATAGAATATTCGGCAAATATTTTAAAATCGAATAAAGACACCACCTCATAAATACCTATAAACTGCAAAAATTCAAACTATTTTCAAAACTTTTTGCAAAGAATCAAAGTCATTTAAATCTTCTTTTTCAGTATTCTCTCCCCATTTTATACCCTGTACTTTATGTACAACACCTATAATGGGTAACACCCTACAACCTTTTTATCAAAATAATGATCAGGATGCAAAAGGATGGATTTGTGCATATTGAAAGACCAAAGACTTAGCAGCATGAAATTTGATAACAAGGTGCGTCTTAAGGTCTACTTGTTCACATGCCCTCAGTTTTTTTATTTATTTATTTAAATTGAACTGCATCCAAAAAAACCAGCTCAAAAAAACAACGGAGCTAGCTGTAACCTAAGAGAATACGCATTTTAATTTTAATCTACTAAAATTGTATTTTTAAATAAACATTTAGTGCAAACCTTTTTCGAAAACTATGTTTTTAGGTTTGTTTTCCGGCAAGTAATTAAAGAAAGATGATGGTTTTCGGAATTGTCAATGTGTAACCGTTCAATCGTAGAATAAGTCCGTTGAAATGCACGTTATGAAAACGTAATCGCCTCGATGATGTTACGCACAAGCTTCTTCACAGCCGCTCTTGTTCCATTGCATAGTCGAAATAGAATGAAGTTACGCAACATAATGATGGCTGAGCCTTCTTTCAATTGGAACTTATGACATTGCAACATAATGGTGGCGTCGACAGTCAATATTTTTTTTTCTGCCAATAGGGCTCTTTTTAAGTTCTGCTCTATTTTTCGAAAAGAAATACTCCGTCGATTCGGTCAACTAACAGAATTCGGTGGACAACGTGTTGATTGCAGGTGGGAAGCTAATTGCGACTTTCTCAATCCAATGTCTACAATGAGTGTCAAAAGCAAAATTTGACGATTTTGAGCTTTTTAAACTCTGTACCGTATGGTACAAAGGGTATATTAAGTTTGTTCAAGCCGAAAATGTATTTAAAATACAGAAGAAGACGTCGGAGACCCCCCAAAGTTACCTAAAGTATGATCAGGGTGACTAGAGAAGACGATATACCCATGTCCGTCTGTCCGTCTGTATGAACGCCTAGATCTCAGAGATGGTAAGAGCTAGAGCAACCAAATTTTCAGATTAGATGCGTTATTATGTCAGGGGAGACAAGTTTATTTTATTTTTTTGGACATCGGGGTTATGTTATATAGCACGCACAGGGGTGTTTCAGAGTACCTCGAAAAAAACAAAAAGTTTTAGATGGATAATTCGTTTGTTTGTGAAGATATCGTAACCAAAGTTGGCATTCGCATTCAGCAGTTTTTTAGAGTACCCAAGCACTGAACCAAATTTGATCAAAATCGCCTATATCTTATAGCCCCCACAGCACGGATAGGTCAAAATAACGTTTTTTGTGCAAAATTCGTCTGTTTTTCGCATGATTATGAAAATATCGTCATTAAATTCGACAAATAAATATCTTTTTGCACTTTAACGTACGCCATCTTTAAAGATGCAGTTGAATAAATGGAGTAGTCTGACGAAAATCGATGGAGAGCAGAATAATGGTTCCACCAAAAATATAGGTTAAGCTTCGGTGTTCCTTTGTTGTTTTCTTGTTAGTCGTGCTTCGCTCATTGGACTATTGTGGATATCTATAGTCATTTGCAATGCGTGATTTAAAGCGTTCAGACAAATACGATGCAAAACATCTTTGGACATGTTGACTTTATATTCGGTTCTGAGTTTTCGAAGTGACGTTTGACCACGAACATAAACCAACAACAATTGAAGACAGTAATAATAATATTATTAATTGAGGAATAGTACTCAGGTGTTTCCTGAGTCTGCAATGTCCCGTTAGTAACCCAGTTAGTATTAGAATTCTTGCCCAATTGGGATATTTTCTTGAACCTATTTAAGTTATAGGAACCGAGGAGTTGCTTGGCTTGTCGTAAACCAGTAGTGCCGCTTTAGTCCATTTCTCGTCTGGTGTTTTGTCTACCAATACCACAATAAGGTTCAGGCCCTAAAAGTGGCCCGTCAATCAGCTACTTTGTGACTGTCTGACAGTATAACTCTGTCTCTGTATTTGCTATCTATGGCACATACTTCTGCTTGAAATATGCTGGTGTATATACCCAGAACTTCTGACAGTCGTGTTTTTGGTCCCGCGACTCCCAGTCCGGTACCTACTTTAGTCAGAGACCCGTCCGTATGTCACACAATGGTGTGCCTATAGGTGATGTGTTCATAGGAAATATCTCCTCCAATATTATCCAATTCTCTTTGTTACTCATAATAGTACCTACTACAATTTCTTTTGAAGTGGATTGAGGGGACCACTTTTCTCAGTTCGTCAGCGTCTCTAGCACTTATTATACGACCCTTGCCGATTCCCTCGGCTGACATTCTTAGCAGTGTTGCTTTCATTTGGAGCCTTATCACGATATGGAGTGGTGTTCCTGTCATACATAAACCGGCTAGCCTCTGTAACTTCTTAAGTTCATTTTGGACGGAGATAACCTCCACCCGAGCTCCCCATGCAAAAGCTCCGTAGGTGAGCATCGGCCTTATGATCATAGCCAGTGTATAATCCTGGGCGATGTTCCCCATGATTTGCCGGCTATCTTTCTAAACGTGTATAATGCTTGAGTGCATTTATTTATCACGTTATCTATATGAGAGCAGAACCTGAGTTTGCTGTCAAATATTTATATAAATACACATGTATTTAACGTAGCAGTTTGTGGTTATAGCTTACGCCTAAGTAACGCGCAATAACTACAAAATAATAAATAATAATGAATAACAATTTATCTAAATATCTTAATGGTTAACGAAATATTCAGTTATTGATAACTCAATGAATAGTCAGAAATTTCCAAAAAAAAAAAAGAAGGGAGAACGTTATTTTCTATCTCTTTCGCATATGCACTCCTAAGAATCATTAAAATGGAAGATATCGGTTTCAAAAGGCTCAAGCTTCACGTATTTTCGGCGCTTAGTCCCCATCGATAATCACCACAGGACTTACGTTTGTCTAGACGGCCCTAACAGTCCAGGCGTATGTTCATCTGATACCCTCGGTCGTATATACATATAATAATAAATGTTTCCACATACGGCTCCACTAAGCCTAAAATTCATAGGAATTTTCTAACAAACTTTAAAATAAAATATTTTATGTTTTCGACCAATTTTCTCAACAGGCACATTTTTCGATGTTGAACTGGGGAAAAAATGCAATATACAAAAAAAAAAAACAAGAAATTGGACGTACACCTTATATGTATGTAGATCGCGCAACTATCTTTAATTGCTATAAAAATGTATGCATAACAAAGGGTAGTCCACCGTCCAACAAGACGCTGTAACTTAAACTATGCGTGTTATTCAAAAAAGGCTTAACATCGCGTCGTAAGAATGTCAATAAGACGGACAGATCATGCGGTTTGGCACCGTTAGTCATTTTTTATGCAGTTTTTGAAAAGCAAAGTCTAAAGAACTCCTTTTCAATAAAACCAAAAATTCAAAAATGAAGTTAAATGCCTTTTTAGGATGGCTGCAAGCGAGTGCAAAGTTAAGCCTATTAAACTGTAAAAATAACTGGTAGCAAAGATCTTCTTTGGACATTGCTCAGAGCTACATACATATGTGCCAGACTAAGATATCAAAAAATTCTTAGGCAAAAGTTAAACAAACTTGGAAAATTGTGTTGATTTTGTGCATATGTAATTTGTAAATTAACGACATTTACCAAGCTTTAATTTGAACGCCAACTACAGAGCGCATGAGCAATACTCGTAAAGTTAAAAGTGTTGCATACGGATTTATCGATATATACATAAAAATGGTTTTGGTTCCAAACAAAGCTTTCATACTTTATCACTGTTGGTAACGCCGCACAAAATTTATGGCTGAATCTGGCATTAATTCGATCAGTTTACAAAAGACTGGGCCTGTTGAAACAACGCACCAAGGCATAAAATTGTTTAAAAAGTTAATCTTAGTTTGTGAATTGTGGATATTAAATTAACAACAAAAAAGAAACCACGGACTATTGACCGATTTTCCTGCAACTAAAAAAAATTTAAATAAAGCCTTGACATGTCTACAAATCGTGCACCCAAGTCTGGCTTTGCTGCTGAGGCTCAACGGAAAGTGAGTACATACATCTATAACAAACCGTTTGCCAAATATTTGTTTTTAAATACACATACATATGTATATATACACATACTTTTGCACATATACCCGTGAGTACATACATATGTATGTATGTATACGTACATACTTATAAGTCCATGTATGTACATAAACTGTACAATCTTAAATGAATGACCTCACTTTGCTTGGTGCCGGTGTTGTTTATACGTATGTATGTATGTGTCTTACGCTTGCAGTATATATGTACTGTATGTGCATGTGTGTAAAAACCTTGAGTATTTGGACATCTATCATTTCCTTTAAGCTTGCAATCTGTATCAGGAGTTTAAAGTAAGCTTTATTGCTGCGCGGCCTTCCAGCTTTGGACTATTAGTCTTTTAGAAAAAATAAGAATTTATTTGCAAAACTGTTTTGTTAACAAAACTGGACAAGTGTAGGAAACCAAGCTTGCACGAAATACCCAGTGGATTACGCAACGCATGCACATACATACATACATATGTGCGTGTGTGTGTACATGTACACATGCATATATAAGTACGTAGGTACGCCTAAAACCAAGCAATGCCAGCGTATTCGAATATCGTCATTGAGGGGATTAAGCGCCTCCAACAACAGAAAACATATGTACATACATATGTATGTATGTATAAACGACGCGCAACTATAGTTACACACAGAACAGTAACATCGTCATTACCTTCATTGCAAAAAAAAGACTAAAAGAGTGACGTGAATTGTATGATCTAATATGCTACTTAGTGTAAGTGCTCTGGCAGCTTGCGTGTTGAAGGGTGTCCGTCCGCCGCTAAGTTAACTACGTTTGTATAACCACCCGAATCTACATATGTACATACATACATATGTACATTTCTATATTGTACATCCCTTCAGGAAATTCTTCCATTTAAACTTGATTCCTAAGTTTCCAGTGCTGTTTACCACCGCTATGTTGCACATGATGTCATCTTCTCTTCACGCCGTTGGCAAAGAAATTCCATTTTTGTTAAAAATGCGCCGTCGTTGCTTGCTTAAAAATTGAAATAGTCGTAGACATCCGCTGGTTTGATGACTGACACCAATAGCAACAACCTTTTTTTTTTATCGCCGCCCAGATACACATGCATACATATGTATGTATGTACACACATATGCACAATATTTCAGTGTAAATAGTGTGTCGTAAGCAAACTAAAAAAGAGCGTTGCTGATTCAACTCGAATATAATTTCTGTTTGTCTGAATATGTATACATACATACATTTTTGTATATAGTACTACATTCATATGTATGCCTGGACTTATAAGTGTATAGGTGAACGTGTTATTATTTTTGCCTTTTTATGGTGGCAGTTGAATACGAATAATTATTTCTATAAACGAACATATGATAATATGTACGAGTACATGTATACATATGTATGTACACTCAAATCATTCGTCCAAAATAATATAATTGGTGATCCAATCTTTTTTTAAATATATTAAAATAAATAATATACATTCAAATATTTTTGTTTTAAACAAACCAAAGCTCAATTTTACATATTGTCTTTCTTTCTTTTGACCCGTTGCATGGTAATGTCCTGATCTAGTGTATTTGTTGCTCGAGAATGTACACCTGTTATTGGTTGGCTTAAAACATTTTAGGAAAGGGTATTTTCTGGTCGGAAATATTCGGGTTTTGCCTAAATACCTACTTTGATGCATATAAGTATATATTCCGTAATTTTGGTATTTCTTTTTTGTTTTGTTTTTGTTTCTTCTTTTCTCTACATACATATATATATATATGTACATATACGTATGCTTATTTTATAGAATCTCTTTTGAGTCCAAATAAATCATTAGTATTTAACGGCTTTTATAAATGGTCTTGAATACGTTACGTTCTTTTCCCAGACTTACCGGCTTCAAGGCAGCTTCTAGACTCATACGTTCCGCAGAATATTCATTATCAAAATTTATTCAGCCGTTATGTCTTTTTTTTTTTGCTAGGTGTTTGTCACAATGATTACCATACCTTAATTATGATCATTAGTATGCGAACTTTAATTTATAAGCACATTTTTATTTATTTACTCACACTAACGGTCATCCAATTTATTCCTATAAGATTACCTTTACAAGAAACGGTTTCTTTTGGTCTTTTGACAGCTTAACGTCTACGGCTAACTGTAATTTTTTTTTAATATCCGTTATGGGAATTTTTACCGGTTTTTGGATTTGCTATCAAATTAAACAATTAGAAATAACAGCTTTCCAAATACAACTAGTTAAAAAGCTAAGAATAAAGCAATACCTCATGGAAATGAGTATATGTGCATACATTATTTCTTTAGTTAATATATTTAAACAAAATAAGTATTTGGAACCCATTTTTTTAAATAGTAGTTACAGTAAGAAATAAAAAAACAAAAACATTCTATATTTATAATCCGTAAAGGAAATAAAAAGTAAAATAATATAACAAGATTCTGCAGAGAAGAGGCGTCTATTTCCGCCAATTATTTGAGTAAAGTACTTTTAAGATCAGCATGCTCCCGGATTGCTGACCCTCCCCGTAAAACTTGTTCGAAATCATTCCCAATATCTAATGGTATTTTTCTGGACGAAAGGAAGGCTTTTCTCTTGTAGGCCTTATGGATTGCGGCATTATCTTGTTAAAAAATCCAATTATTCTTATAATGCTCTCCAGCTAAATTAATAAGGACACCATATAAAAGTTCTACGTAAATGTCCTCATTTGTCCTTTTATGAATAATTCACTGTAGAGGCTTTCCCGCATACCCTAAAACTACTCAAACCATAAGCCATCCTACACCAGGTCTCTAGGGATTCTTAAATATCCTGTCCATATTTCTGGCAGTGGTTGGGGCCATCCATATTAAAATTTGTTTATCCAAAAAAAATTACGTTTTGGAATTCTACCCCCAAATATGTATTTTATGCAAAAGTCGAACGATCGGTTATGTGGCGATGCTGAAACCTGCACCTTGGAATCATACCAAAAATTGGACTCTAACAGCGGTTTTTGATGTTTGTAGGAATACCAATTTGCATGATTTGTGTTTTTTTTTTAGTTTAGAAACGATTTGATTAATTTTAATGCCATTTTCGGCCATTTCCTTAATAGTGCCTTGTTCTGCTTCAGAAAGATGGTGGCTCGTGGCATTTCAAAAGATGAAGTCAACTAAATTAAATTATCGCCACGCATATACGTATTTCCATGAGGTTTACGAATCCTTTCAAAAAAAGTAAATGAATTTGAAAAAAATTTTATGGAACAATGAGATGATTCTTTTCTATTTTTATATCATTTAAAACTTATTATTTTTGAAATTTTTTTGTGATTTTTTTTTGGACCAAGTACATATAGCATTTTTTTTGTTGTAAAGCCAATCGCTTGCTTTATTAAATTTAAGACGACGATACAGGCCAAAAACAAAAACCACAAGCAACTGGTTTAAAACAACCGACTGTGAACCACATTAAAATTTTGAGTGTGCCAAGGCCATTGTTGCACGAGAAAACTTTTTAGCTCTAAAACTGAGTTGAATTCAAGTGGACCTCGATGTACTGTCCAAATTTGTACGAAGGACGCATAACTGCTATACAACATATTTCTTTATTTGGTCAACAAGCTTATTCATGTGAAACCAACTAATAATGTTATCATACTACTACAGTCGACACCATAAGTATTTTGACAACGAAAATACTTTTTTATTTAATTTATATTTTTAATCTCTATAATGATACAAATATAAAATAAATATGGAGTAAAAATAAGTTTATTTAAGTTTATACATTTTGACATACACCCAATTCTGTTTTTAAACGATTTTGATATAACATTGTCTAAAAAAATTTTTTAAAAACACAATTTCATTCGATTTTTAAATAAACATATTTTTATTAACCTAATCTTTTAGAAATTTAGTTACGGAATTCCCCTTTCTAGTTTATTTTTATAGCAGCTTTAGGATTTACTTCATGTCTTTTTTTGCGCACTTTTTCTGGAACGTATCTACCGTGTAAAAACAGAATTAGGTGTATTTGGATTTTAATACAGAAAAAATTAACAAAAGTTATTTTTCATAATATGATTTAATATTTATAAAAAATGTATCCATCCTATAACTACAAATCTTAAACCGTCTAGGAATCGAGTTGTTAGGCCCATATATTTATACCCTGTACCAGAGACCTGCAATGGATACACCGGAACTACTAAAACACTAGTTTGAAACAGACTCTTTTTCATACATGCTCATTTTTAAAGCACATTAAAAAATGATGTGGTTTATTTTTGCAGTAGTTTCATTTTGATGTGTGCATATATTTAGTACGTTTTTTTATGTATTGTTTTTTTTTGCAGTGGTATTATCATGCAGCATAGCATCATTGTAACACAAACAACCAAAAATATTTGTGAATACATTTACTTTGATTTATTGTTTTGCTACTCTATACTTTTTGCTTTGGTTTTTTTTTACTATGCGCCTTATAGTATAATATATAAACACAAACAGTGCTCCTGGTGTTTAGCATCAGTTGAAGCGTAATATATTTTTGTATTAAATACATACATACATATATGATCTTTTTATGTACATATGTTGTTCGTCTTTAAAAATATTTTTGTTGTACATGCCTTTTCAAAATGCAGCTGTGTTTCTTGCTTTGTGTAGTTATAACTATGAGCTAGGTGAGCAATGGGCCTGGGCACCCCTGATTTATGTATACGTTTTTTTGTACAGAAAATATTAAAACAGCTGAAATATGTACTGTATAGTACGGTACGGGGGTAAGCGTGCTCTAGTGCAGGGGTGCCTAGGCCGATTGCTCATCTAGCTCTTTTTATACCCTGTACCTTATGGTACAAAGAGTATATTAAGTTTGTGCAAGCCCAAAATGTATGTAACATGCAGAAGGAGACGTCGAAGACCCTCCAAAGTTACCTAAAGTATGATCAGGGTGATTAGAAAAGTTGATATACTCATGTCCGTCTGGCTGTCCGTCCGTATGAACGCCTCAGAGATGGTAAACTTACACATCATTATTATTATTTTATATTTTTGATATCGGGACTATTTTATATAGCTCCCATAGAGGTGTTCTACAGGACCTCGAAAAAAATAAAGATTAAGATAGATATTTCGTTTGTTTATGAAGATATCGTAACCAAACTTGGCACTCGGAAGAGTAAAAAATAGTTACAACGTAGATCGAAACCTTTACTTTTTTCAGTGCAAATAACAATATGAACAAATTTTCGTCGATTTCTGCATAATTTTGTATAAAAAAAAAATTAAAATTCTACTCCTTTGCGAATATGAAAAACATCATAAATTTATTTATTAACAATGACGGCTTTATATTATTTTAATTAAACCATAAAATCAATAAAAAAACAATTTAATTTTAATAATTTTCATTTCACGTTCGCTTATTTCATAAAATATATAAATAACGCTAATTTCGAGATTCTGAGTTGTGCAATTGTTTCCAAATTTTTTTTATTTTTTTCTTTAATTTCTGTACATTGACACATGATTTAATCAGAGATTTATTAATTGACTGGGTAATTTTTTCGAGAAAAATTTACATTTTTGTCTTTTGGGGACAACAAACGAAATTTTGCGCATATCTATGGTCACACAGAAATCTTTACAGATTTTTGTTTCGGTTGGTTTGCAAATCGCTGGAAAAAATCGTAGGTGACACAGAACTTTGAGAGATTTTAGTTTTGGTAAACTTGTTTCCGAATGAATACGTTTTAACGAAACTGGAGCAAAGAGTTGCAACAGTGCAAAAATAATATTAGTATCCGAGAAATTCTTTATTGAATGAGGCGATAATTTAAAACATATTTTATTAAAATCGATATCGTAACCAAACTTGGTGTACTTGATTGTAATTTGATGGTACAGGGTATTTTAAAGTCGTTCGGACCCAACTAACTAGCTGCTAAACCATTGATATTCACACCCATCACTAAAATACCGCACATTGCCACCTTGTGAAAAATATGAGCAGAACTTATTTATTTAATTGTTAATTCGTCACACTTTATCATGATAAATAAGTAAAATTAAAAACATATAATAATTTTTGAACTTCAATTTAACACCAAAAACATGGAACAATGTGCCAAATTAAAAATATCCAAAAATTTAATTAATCAATCTTAAAACTTGGTGGCAACTACACAGACTACTCAGAAATTTAATAACTTTTTTGAATAAATAACAGTTTTTTTTATTAAAATTTGCTTAGTTGGTGAACTGAATAAAATTTCGAGTAAACTTACTAGAGATTTTAAAATAATCCCTAAGGAGTGTCTGTGTCACCAGGAATTGGAATTCTAGTGAAATTTGGGCGAAATGATATTGAGCAACAAATAATAAACTGCATTTCAAGGTAAGGAGTATATAAAGTCTGTACAACGTAGAGAAGAAGACGTTGGAGAACAAAATAAATTGATTAAGACTGCCCGTGATTTCGAAAATTAAGAGCAAGGATAACCAAACCTGATATTTGGATTTCTTTTATGATTAGGCAGATGAGGTTTTTTTTCGCGATCTATCATATAATTATGACCGTCCTTACGTATGAGATTCTTAATGACGTTGACTAGACCATACGCTGGTAAAATTTGTTGCTCAGATAGTTTTGCGTTCTTAGTTCAGTTCAGTTTGAATGATGGAATGTATAACTTACTTGATAGTGCTCGATATATATTTTCAATCGTAATCCACATAGGTGACGTTTTAAGTGTGTTTTAAGAGAACCAAATAATTAAATCTTATCTGATAAAATAAAAAAACTTTATTCAACAAACACGGCCTGTGTGTTATCTGCAATTAAAGGTACATATGTATAGGCAATCAGATAGTGAGAAATTATATAAAGACTAATTGACTTTTGGCCGTTTATATGAATCCGTGCAAAAATTTTCATTTGAGTTAGGAATTATTTTAAAATCAGCGTTTGCCCAACATGTATCAGAACAAGGTGGAAATAACATTTGTACTATTGTTTCCGGAAAATTCTAATTATACTTATATATGTTTCTTACAGATCAACTCAAAGTATAGTGAGGAGCTAGCGCAAGAATCGTTGGAATGGATTAAATCTGTTACATCCGAGCCTATTAATACATCAGGAGACACCGACAACTTTTTTGAAGTACTCAAGGATGGTGTGATTTTGTGCAAATTAGCCAATGCATTGCAGCCAGGGTCAATTAAAAAAGTTAACGAGAGCAAGATGGCCTTTAAGTGCATGGAAAACATTTCAGGTAAGAAACGAATAAAAAAAAAATTTGAATATTATGGTTAACCCATTTTTGATTATTACATACGCAGCATTCTTGGAATGTGCCAAAAATTTCGGTGTACCCACACAAGAAACTTTCCAAAGTGTGGATCTTTGGGAACGTCAGAATTTAAACTCAGTTGTCATCTGCTTGCAATCTTTAGGTAGAAAAGTGAGTATTTTCGGGAATAAATTGTTTTATGAGTTTTGATATTAATATACCTTTTCCACATAGGCCTCAAACTTTAATAAGCCATCGATTGGCCCCAAGGAGGCTGACAAGAACGTTCGCAACTTTAGCGACGAGCAACTCCGCGCTGGTCAAAATGTTATCTCATTGCAGTACGGATCCAACAAAGGAGCTACCCAATCGGGAATAAATTTTGGAAATACCAGGCATATGTAAACATAGGCATATAAGCAATGTTGACATTCCATATACTTTTTAAAACTGGATCTTAAAAATTTGTATACAGACAATATTTAATATGAAAAAAGACATATAATTGCAACGAGCATTTACTGTATGTAAATGTAATTTATTATAAGCACATACAAGGCATGGACATAAACAACAATTTACTTTACTATATGTAATTTAAAATTTTTAATTTATTTTTTGACTAAAATTTACAATTGCCGTCAACTTCATCATATTTTTGTGCCATTAGCAGAAAGACGGAACTGTTTTATCTTTTGGTGAAAGTCCCCACAAATTTTAATATGAATTTTTAATAAAAACACCAAAATCTTTTTTAAAGTAAACTCAGTTTGAAGGTTTTTAAAAAGCCAAAAATTTTCTATTATAAATACGCATGTATTATTAATGTTATATCAATACTATATCCAATAAATAGTTTTTTGAAAAATATTTTTGGTTGTGGCATGCTTATTTCTAAAATGAACGAGGGGTACCATTTATTAATGACCCAAGAAAGATAAATTTATTATCATTGGGAATATTTTTTCAATTTTACTTAAAAATTTCTAATGATAATAATGATAAAAACTTTTAGGGCTTTCTTGGGTTATGTTTTTTATTTTTGATTCCAGTGGACCGTATTCGTAAATGGTGTTAATGAAGCTCACAAAGAAATTGTATTTTTTTTTTGCAAAAAAAAAGGTATGTAACAGAACGAGAAGCCGGCGACCCTTTAAAGTTACCTAAAGTATGATCATTGTGTCTAGAGGACTCGATATACCAATCAGTCAGGCAGTATGAACGCCTAGTTCTTAGATTCGAAAGTTTTATAGGGTTCCCAAGTACTGTATATAAATATGTAATATAGCCCACATAGGAACGATCGATCAAAAAATAATTTTAATATTCGTTGTGTTTTGTTTGTTTATGAAAATATCGGAACCTTTGGGAATCAAAAGTTTGATACCGAATTTGAATGCAATATGATAGTACAGGGTCGTTAAATGGGGAACATTTTACTGTAAATTTATTTTTTTCCATAATAGTCATTCCTTAACTGTACGGCTGCAAGTTTAAAAAAATGAAGGAAACTTATCGTACTCTGCAGTCCTTAACACTTAATTTTCTCGGAGCTTTCTTCTATGCATATTGTTCTTTTCTTGCTCTTCTCGCCTAACATCTTTAACCGGTCTGCTCTGCGATCTACGCAATGCATCACTCTCCTGCACTGCAATGCTGAACTCCCAGTTTTCTCTGAACTGTCTATCTAAACTCTATGTCTTCCCTGTGTTGCGTTCTAAGTATAGTGCTATATAGTATATGGCATACTATTCCTTAACTTGGTCTTGTCGCCGAACTTCAAAGTGTTGTCTACGCCACCGTCTATGTCTTGTATCTGCTGCTCTGCGTTTCTAAACTATACTTCTATGAGATGCGATCTTTGCATAGTATTAAACACTTGCTCTTGTCGCCTCAATTTTGCATCCCGTCTACTCTGTGATCTACGCAATGTATCACTCTGCTAAGCCGAATACTTCTTCTATGATCTAAATGCTGCCCCAACTATTCACTGCTTGTTCATTTATTCGGTGATTGCTATACGCCCTAATCTTTCTTTGAGACTCTGAATTTATTTCCCTTTCCCTCTTTACATAATCTGCATTCTGCCTATTACTTTCCCTATATCTTTGAAAACGAGCTCCAGCCGACTGATTTTGCATGCGAGCCACATAAATCGGATCATACCCGTACAAAATGGACGCTCTACGACATATGTCAAGTTCAAAACTTCTCAATTTTAGTCATGGATCGTTTAATAACCCAACAATGCGTAAAAGTGGTACGGGCTTACTATGAAAATGGCCGTTCTGTAAACAAAAGCATAGTTGAGGTCAGTGCCGACGAGCCGACGCAATCATCGACGCGCCATCGTTCGCAAGAATTACACCTTGCTAGGACGAGTTTGCGCCGAATTTTGCATGCGGATACATATACATTTACACGTTTACAAGATTCAAGTGACTCAACAATTGAAGCCTACGGACCATTATCAGCGTCGCTTATTCGTTCAATGGACGGAAGTCATCGAAAATTAGGATGTTCGCATACGGGGCGATATTTTTTTTTCATACAGAAATGGGTAGTTTCCCTCTTGCAATTGGTATATACATTTGCCCAATTTTGTTGGCAAATATACGAATAAAATGCAATTAACAAACAAGCCAACATATGACCAACCCTATATTTAGACGCTGAAGCCAATTGGCGCAAATCCCAAAACCTAAACACACGTCGCACACGTATTTACTGTGCGTGATTTATTATTTTTTATTCTTTAAACTTCAAGGCGTCCCATTTATGAAAATTTTATAATGAATATAATTAAACAGCACTAAATAAATGAAATTATCTATCTGTCTACTAAAACAATGCTAACCAAAATAGCATTTATTTCTTATCAATAGTGTTTGCAATTCAATGCCACATTAGGTAAATACTTCAATATAGCTGGCTTTACTTATATCTTTTAAACATAGTTTTCACTCCATTTTAAAAAATTGTATGGCATACTATTCCTTAAATTTGCGTATAGCGTAATAAATTTAACTTAAAACTTAAAAAGACATTTAAGTAAGAAGTTTCATTAAAAATATTGTACCCTCTATCATCACATTTCAAAAATCGGTATATTGCTTAAGTACCTACTCCAAAAAACTTTTGATTGCCAAATTTGGTTAAGATATCTACATAAACAAACGAAATACAAATGAATTATGCCTTGAAAATGTTTCTGATCGATCGGTCGTATGGGGTATATGACATAGATAGCCGATTTTGATCAAATTCGGTAAAGTGCAGAAGGAGGCAAGGCAGATCCCATAAAATATACATATATGTATACATATGTATATATGTATATCAGTCTTGTTTGTTTGTTCGTGTGTCCGTCTGACCTTATGAACAGCGGTGGGCACGAAAAAAAACGGAAAGAACCCTACAACAACATCTACAAAAAAAGTCCCATTATGGTCGCACAAGCATCCTCGAGTAGGGCCATAAAACGCGTACACTGTGAGTATTTTGTTTTTGTAACTTTCTGCGAGTCGAGCGATGGCACACACTGCATGTATTTTGTTTTTGTAAGCTTTGCGCGTCGCTGGCGATCTGCTTGTGCGTGTACGCTAAACAAAATTTTGCAACACAGAAATGTCATATGAGCTTATGTGACAATTTTAATTTCCCAAAAAAGTTACTCGGTCTTATGGTTGCCAAATTAACCATATTTCTGTGTTCAGTGTAGTTACACGACATTTTCGTCTGCGAGCACTAATAAAATGTCCCGTTAGGGTCGCACAAGCATTCCCGAGTTGAGCGAAAAGCGCACACTGCGTGTATTTTGTTTTTATAAAATTCTCGGCTTTTTGCGTGTGCGTCTGGCTGCCGCCACTTGCAAGAAATAACGGAAAGAGCACTCGGAGCAAAAAGAGCCAAGGCGTGCCCACCGTGCTTATGAACAAAAGGTTCTCAAAGACTATACGAGCTTAAATTTTACTAAAACATGCGCATAATTGTGGTAAAACACTTCTAGGTGCTATATACATATTATATTCACTTTACATGTATTTATTGATAACTATAAAGCGTTCAATTTAGTTTATTATAAAAGGCGCAAAACCATATGAAACATCACTTAATAAAAATACGTCCGATGCGAAGCTGGCGAGAGCACGCACTCAGAGCATTTGCCGCGCAGCCTTTTACTTCTGCACTTTACTAAACTTAACATAAAACTGTGGGCACTTCGCGTTGACCGCTGACCTACAAACCCCGCATAATAGTCAAGCAGATGAAGTACTTCGGTTTATGTCGATATCTTTCTCCATTTTCCAGTAGGAGATATTCGCAGTTTGCACCCACACTATAAAAGAAAACGGATCCAATTTACCACAGTTATACGCCATGTTTTTAAGAATAGTATGCCGCAAATAAATTTTTAATATCGGATGAAAACGTCCCCTCTCCCCTATAAACTGCTCTAGAATCAAGCTATTTGTAAAACTGTAAAGTTGCAGCTATCAAAATCGATGTGTGCCTAAAATAAAACAATTACTTTTAGTTTGTGGAGATTTTTGGAACTGATTTGGAGATTTATTCCTGTAAGTTTCGTAAATATGGATCGAAAGTGAAATCAAAAATGCTATATAAAAAGTGTGCGGGAATATGTACAAATCTAGTGTAATCTTGACGCTATGGGTATTGGGTATAAAATGTATCAATTTTAGACCTTCTACTCTATAAACGACTTTGAGATATCCACCACAAAAACAAATATATATGTTAAAACATATTATTAATTATACCTTAAAAGAGTTTTTTTTACCGATAATATGGGGGTTATTTGATGTAGTCAACCAATCTTTGGAAATCTAAAAAACTCCCTGACGCCAAAAACTGGATAGGGTACAAAAAATTGCCTCCAAACATTTTTTAAAAACTAATGGTGAAGATTGATTTGTCGGTAAAAAAATAAATTGTCGCAAAATTTCAGTTTTACATCTTAAAGCGTTACGGCTTTATTAAAAAAAAACATGATGTTTTTAATTTTTTTTTCATTAAGACTAACTTTAGTACTTACTTAATCTTTTTGCTTCTTCTTCTTCTTTGTTCTATCAACTCCTAGTGGAGCATAGGGCCTCAACAATTCCTCTGAGCCGTATCCTGTTGGGAGCTGCAGATGTCGTTCCATGAATAGCGCGCAGATGTAAGTTCGGCATCAATATTTTTTAACCTTTTGCATTTTTTTTATTCATATTTATTTATTGAAAATATATCAATTTTTTTTGGAATTTCATATTTTTTTAAGTATTTTTCTTATATTCAACATATAAATATGAATAAAATCGATTTGGTGCAACATTGTTACAAAAATAAAACGTAAAGAGCGCCGGAGATCCCCCAAAGTTACCTAATGCATGATCAGGGTGACTTGAGAAGTCGATATACCTCTGTCGTCTGTCAGTCCGTATGAACACCTAGATCTCAGAGATGGTAAGAGCTAGAGTAACCCAACTTTCAGATACCTTATTATATCATATGGGACAAGTTTATTTTACTCAGGTTTATATAGCCCCAATAGGGGTGTTTCAGAAGATCTCGAAAAAAAATCAAAAGTTTTATATGGATAATTCGTTTATATATGAAGATAAAGGGTCTAGCTGGATAAGGTACTAGAAACTGCCCCCAGCGCTTTTTGAAAAGTAATGATGCAGTTCGATGCATAATGGAAAAAAAAAATGTTGGCCAAATTTCAGTTTTTAAACTTAACGCGTTGCTGATTAATTTAAAAAAACCTGTTTTTCGTTTTTATTTAATTGTGACTACACTACAGAATATTTTTGAACCAATTTTTTTTTTAATCTAAGTTGGCAACAGGGCTGTTAAAAAAAAAATATTTCATATTTTTTTAACCAACATATTTTCTTAAAAAAAAATATGAAATTTTCTTATTTTTTTTTAATCAATCAGCATTTTTTTTTTTAAACACGTGTTAACACGTTTTTTTATACGATCTTTATTTGCTGTGAATATGAATCAAATCGATTTGGTGGAACAATGTTAAAAAAAAATAAAACTAAACATTTTTTTTTTTTTTTTTGTTATTCATAAAAAAATACTGCAAATTTTTTGCGATAACTGTAATCACGTGTTTAAAAAAAAAATGGTGATTGAGTTATTTCAGAAACATACTTAAAAAAAAAGAAAATTTCATATTTTTTTTTAAGAAAATATGTTGGTTAAAAAAAAATTAAATATTTTTTAAACAGCCCTGTTGCCAACTTAGATTAAAAAAAAATTGGTTCAAAAATATTCAGTAGTGTAGTCACAATTAAATAAAAACGAAAATCAGGTTTTTTTAAATTAATCAGCAACGCGTTAAGTTTAAAAACTGAAATTCGGCCCAACATTATTTTTCTTCCATTATGCATCGAACTGCATCATTACTTTTCAAAAAGCGCTGGGGGCAGTTTCTAGTAACTTAACCAGCTAGACCCTTTTGCACTCGGAAGCTTTGTAGAGCCAAATTTGTACCAAATTTTATCAAAATCAATTCTTATACACCCTTTGACCTTTGAGATATATGTATGTAGATTAAAAATAATCTACAAACGCATGAGTATGTTTCAATGCTTTAATAAAAAAGAAATGACTCTACTTTTCAAATCTTAAAAATCTACGGATGCATGCTCTGTCAATGGGATTGTCAGGCAGTGCTCAGTCTTCCTTCAATCCTTCTCCCTTCTCCTATTTTAAGCCTAACTAGTGACTAGATTTTAGAAACATATCGATATGGACGGGTTGATACAATAAACGATGAATATCTGCTATATTATCATCGAAAAAATCACATCTCTATTAAGGCACGTAAAAATAATTTAGATTACAAATGGATATTTAATTAAATTTATATTTACAGTTTCATCTCACTGTTGAAAAAAATAATTAAATTAGTAATAAGCTTAAATGCCTTCGTACGAATTAGCATTGGTGCTTCGGCATATGTCAAGGGTATGTTATGATTACGAATGTTTATTATGTAAACATAAACATGTTTTTTGCTTTTAGCCGGAATTAATTTCAGCGATACGACGTACCGCGGAATCTATTTTGGACAAAGGTGGGATCGTGCGAAAATTTGAAAATCTTGGAAGCCGAGCATTACCTCATAAAATTAGCGAACATGGTGTCGTGCATCGCGAAGGCACACATTTTACTATATTTTTCGATACGGCAGCCACCAAAATATTTGACCTAAAAGAAGAATTTGGCCGTGACATCGATATTATTCGCAGGAA
This sequence comes from Chymomyza fuscimana, assembly GCA_949987675.1. Taxonomy (NCBI): domain Eukaryota; kingdom Metazoa; phylum Arthropoda; class Insecta; order Diptera; family Drosophilidae; genus Chymomyza; species Chymomyza fuscimana. Next base: position 45,313,598 of record OX465089.1, read on the forward strand.
TATATTTAAAGTGGCAGATTCAGAGAAGTATTTTTGCTCGCTTGATAAAGAAATGCTGCCACCAGCATACCGCAAGGACGTGCAAGATTTAATAGACATCGCAAAAAAGAAGCAGAAACATAAGTATAATTATAATTCAGGATTGGACTATTATCCTTTCCAAAAATAAAACAATAAAACTAGTTATGTCATTAACTTTTGTATGTGCTACGTATTTTCGTCTTTAACAGAATTCTTGGGCTTGCTCCTACATTTTTCGAGTGACAATATCAATCACAGACTTTCCGTTGTTTTGTTTGTTGGGAACCCCTGAGTTGTGCCCAAAAATCGGTTTGTAAACGCATGATAAGCAACCCATCAGTCCGCATCAATATGTTAGTTATATTATATATGTACCAACAACTATTTTCAAGTAGCACGTTGATACATTAACATTATTTTTGGGATTAAAAATGGTTCCTACCAAATAATTTGTCAGAAAGAGATTAATGCTTTGAAGTCCTGAACTTTTAGCTGCCAACCACGGACATGAATCTGATGCTATCGGAGGTTTCAATAAGTATCTTGGTAAAACAAAATTATGGGAATCTTCAATTTTTGGACCCTATGAGTATACATAGAGCACACAAACATTTTTCTAAAAAAAAAGGCACACATGAGTGTAATGTATTTAGCACAACGTATACGACAGGTAAAATGTGTTTTTTTTTTTTTTTTTTTTTGGACAATACAACATAATAATATGTAATTTTTAAACACATATACTATGTACATTTTTTATATTAAAAAGAATCCTACACTTGCATGGTCCAAATAATCGACTTTTTAATCGGATTTAAAACATCGATTGGTCTAATAGTCCACCCCTAATCCCCTTGTGACTTTGACATATGTATAAAATATAAAGTGTACACTGCGAAATAATACGAAAAGATTTTTAAAACGAACTAGTTATAGTATTTCAAATTCTTTATCTAACAAATTTGTTAAGTAAGAGCAAAACAAATACAAGGTCCAAAAAACAAATGCGTTAAAGTCGAAATTCTTATGTATTGTATAATCTTAACTGTTCAAGAACGCGTTTTATTTGTGCGTTAGTAAAATGCATTCACTTAATTGGACGTCGCGCATGATATCCCGAGCGTTACGTAGTAGCTTCTCAACTATTCTTGACACAGCTACTGGTGCAGCTTCCAAAAATAGTCATCGTGATATAAAAACATCTCGACCGCATTTTGTCTCCGTCGTTTGTGGATTTGCAAAGGACAATTTGCGAAGCAAATACAAACCTGGAAAATACGGCGAGGACTCGTGGTTTAAGGCTTCCACAGATCAAGCCGATGTTATGGGCGTTGCCGACGGTGTCGGTGGTTGGCGTAGCTACGGCATCGATCCTGGGGAATTTTCATCATTTCTAATGCGCACATGTGAACGTCTTGTGCATTGTACTCATTTTAACCCGCAACGACCTGTAAATCTACTCGCCTACAGCTACTGTGAGCTGATGGAACAGAAAAAACCAATACTCGGCAGCAGCACCGCATGCGTTCTTATATTGAATCGCGACACCAGCACAGTGCATACAGCGAATATTGGCGACAGTGGTTTTATAGTTGTAAGGCAGGGTGAGATCGTACACAAATCTGAAGAGCAGCAGCATTATTTTAACACACCGTTTCAATTGTCTCTTCCGCCTCCTGGGCACGGTCCAAACGTTCTGAGCGATAGCCCTGATTCAGCTGACACTATGAGTTTTCCTGTAAGAGAAGGTGATGTTGTTCTAATCGCTACCGATGGTGTTTTTGACAATGTACCCGAAGAGCTTTTGCTGGATGTGCTGCGAGATGTTGAGGGTGAACGCGATCCCGTCAAGCTACAAATGACCGCCAATACGTTAGCCTTAATGGCGCGCACGCTCTCACTTAATAGCGAATTTCTCTCGCCATTTGCAATTAGCGCCCGTCGAAACAATATTCAGGCGCGTGGAGGAAAGCCTGATGACATAACTGTGGTACTCGCAACCGTAGCAATGTAATGTTAGCCCATAATATTTAATCAATATAATTGTAGTCCATGTCGATTTAGTTATCTGTTAGAAGTTTTTCAACGCAGCTTGGAATACTCTTAAACCGCATATTGAGCTTGAAAAGGACATCACGACCTCATCCTACCCTATCGACGAATCCTAAAACAATACAAAAGAGAAAATCTGTAAAACCTAAAAATCGAAGAAATTCTTCTAGTACTGCTATTTAAGGCAAGACTCAAGCGACTTTAAAAATAACGACATAACCCACAATTTTTGAAATAATTATTTATGTTTTATTTTAAAAATTCTTGTCAAAAGTAATTACGTAATTATGCTGCGATTCAATAAATTCTACAATAAAATCCGCATTTCGTTTAATTTAGTGGTACCAATATCCAATATGTATATATATACTCTTTATTTATATTGCCGAGTTAGTTTGCAAAGATTTTATTATTTTGGAAAGAGTACGACAATTTTCAGTTGACCTAAGAGAACAAAAATAATTAAGTTACTTAATAAAAAATAAAGATCTTTAACCCAATGGGGTTAAGCTCCATAGACTAGGATTTACTAAAAAAGTTGGAGAAAGGTAATGAGAGAAAAATGGCGGACGTTAAAATCGGGCACTCCACCTTTGATATACCCTGTACCAATAATTAATATGCAGGTTTCGATAGAATTCGGCATAATCCTCAGGTACTCCAAAAAACTTTTGATATACATACACTTATCAACCGGACTATTTATTGTCTTTAATGCGTTTTTTCGACAGATCGTTCCTATGGGGTCTATTTGACATACACAACTGATTTTAATAAAATTTACTACAGTATCTATAGTCTTACGCCGATATTAAAAATTTAGAATAACCCCTTTTTCCATCACATACTAAAGGATCTAACCTGAAAGTGTGGATGCTTTAGGTGTTATCAGACAAACAGACGAGCATACCTATCTTGACTTCTCTATTCACCCTGATCCTACTTCAGGTTACAGTGGTTACAGTGCTTGAACCAATTAACCTACAACCTTGATTTAAAATTAGTTTGATAGATAATATTGACATTTAAATCATGACTCTAAGTTTGATTGAAAAAAAGATATCATGCAAAAGCCGTAGCAACATATAATGTCAGGGGGCGGTGCCACGCCCCCACCCACAAATACGAAAACTCTGTTTTAGACTTACAACAAGGTCCCTAACGATCCCTGAATGTTTCATCCATTAAGTATTTTTTTTCCAATAAATGCCTGTTTGGAAGCTAGATTTATTTATATAAGCATTAAATGTAAAGTAAAAGGTATAATAACACATAATTTATCAAACGGCCAATCGAGGACCAAATGGGTGACTCACATTTCACAATTATTCAAGAGTAATTCACTTAAAATAGAAAAGGTGATAGCAGTCAAAGACCGGTAAAAAAAAAATATATAAATTTACAAATATGTAAAGCTGAGGCAAAATTAAATGGATTAAAGAGTTCAGCAAAATTAATGTCTCAGTAAGAGTTTACGCTAAAATAACAGATCGTTACATGCTCTTCAGTTGTTCAGGGCATCCAATTTTGTAAGGCGAAGTCCGAAGTGGTGCAATAATAGAGCACCAAGATCACGAACAGACAGGATGAGTACCTGGCCAAATGATGGACAGTGCAAAATATTTGAAATTTTAATTGTTTTGAAAGATTAGTCAACCCAGCCAAATTTGGCTTCGGTATTTGAATATATAAATGGTTTGACTGCTCTAGCTTTCACTATACAGAAAAACGGATAAGGCATAAGGCAACTTTGGGTGGCCACCGACGTCTGCTTCTGTCGTAGTAACTAGAATTGCACGGAAAAACTTAGATGGATGCTACTGAGCATTCGACTTCTTAAAATTATATACAATGTAATTTTTCTCTAAAGAACTTCCGAACACCAAATTTGGTTACGCTATCTTCATAAACAAGCGAATTATTCATTTAACATTTTTGGGCTTTTTTGAGATGCTCTGTAACACCCTTACGGGAGCTATAGGTATAATATAACCGAGATACTAAAAAAATAAAATAAACTTGTCTCCCGTGATATAATAAGGGATAGTTCATTTGCTCTACATCTTAACACCTCTGAGATCAATGCTTACATACGGTCGGACAGACGGACATGGATATATCGACTTCTCCAGTTACCCTGATCATATTTAAGGTACAAGAAAGTGTAACGTAGACTTTTGCGCCTTCAAGTTAGGCGGGTATAACAAGAACAGAATAAAAGTCCTAATGGTATAAAATTTTTATGCATTGTATTAATCAGGTGTAAATATGAACAATTAGATCGTAGCGACCTTAAGGTTTGGCTGGACCAACCGTATACACACTCTTATAAAGAAACATACATTCATTGACACTTGCACAAAACATCCTATCGATCTTACCATTACAATCCTCTTCGTTGCAATGCAAAGGTAACAAATCTTCTCCAAATCAATGTTAGTGTTTTTTTTGTTGCAGAGTTTGCCAAAGCTGCCAAGTTTTTTTCTTTGCTTGATTGCTCGATTGTACAGCATTTTCGTTTTTTTTTTCAATTTCAAAAAATTAGAGCCACCCTGTACATGCATGGTTAGTTGCCACTTAATAGAAAAAGAAAAATTGTATTATCCGGCAACTCTGTATCGTTATCTATTACAATCGCAATATATTAATAAATGAGTGCAACATAAATAAAATAAAACTTATTTACATTGCGAAGTTCTAACGGAACTTAAAAATGAAGCTGTATAAATTGAATACACACACGAGGGGCTGCAATAAATCATATGGTAAGGCATACATACATTCATATGTTAGGATATACATATAATTTCATGTGTATTAATGTTGGTTGTACTATAGATGCGGATCTAGTTCTCAACGCAAAAGATCATCCAACTGCTAAGCTTGGCGATGTAGTGGAGATCCATTCGCCCGACGATGAAAATGGTACACATTTGCTCCTACAGATTACAGATTTTAACGACCAAAACAAAACCGGCCGAGACGTAATCAGTATTGAGTCTGGCATAGCTTCTCAGTTTAAAATGCGTTCATTTTCAACTGTTGTTGTCCGCATTGTTAATCCTGCTGATGTAGCCCTAGACTCAATTGAGATAACATTTAAAGACCAGTACATGGGACGCTCAGAAATGTGGCGTCTCAAGACTTACTTGGTAATTACATAATTTTTATTTTGCTGCCTATCCAATTCATAGTTTGCCTCTTAATTAGACCAACACCTGCGTGTATGCAAACAAAAAGATTGACTACAACGACATGCAAATACGCTGCCAAGTTTACGAGATGTGGTCACAGGGAGAGCGCGTTGCCAGCGGTGTCATAACCGAAGAAACGAAAATCGTTTTTCGAAGCAGCACTTCAATGGTTTATCTGTTTTTGCAAATGTCATCTGAGATGTGGGACTTTGACATTCATGGAGATCTATACTTTGAGAAAGCTGTTAACGGTTTTCTAACAGAGCTTTTTCAAAAGTGGAAGAAACTGGGATGCAATCACGAGGTGACCATCGTGTTATTCTCGCGAACATTCTACGTGGCCAAGAGTCTCGATGCGTTTCCCGAGCATATGCGCGACTGCTTGCAACTTGACTACAAAGGCCGGTTTTACGAAGACTTCTACCGCGTTGCGATTCAAAACGATCGGAATGATGACTGGTGCACTGTGTTGGCGCAGCTGCGCAAACACTTCACAACCTATCAGGACACAGTGCTACGCTATCATCAACGCGATCAAATGAAAATTCCACAAGCAATAAATTCTACAGCTGCACAAGGAAATTTTCTTGAAGTTCTTAACATTTCGTTAAACACGTTTGAAAAACATTATTTGGACCGTACTTTTGATCGCACTGGACAGCTTTCAGTTGTTATTACTCCCGGCGTGGGTGTCTTTGAAGTGGACCGGGAATTAACGAATATAACCAAACAGCGCGTATGTTTTTCAATTTATATGATAAAATCAAAGTGAATTAATTTTATTTTTTCAGATTATAGACAATGGCGTAGGCAGCGATCTGGTATGTGTGGGTGAGCAGCCGTTGCATGCTGTCCCACTGCTCAAATTTCATAATAAAGACACAACAGTAACAACAGCGGACGACTACTCACTACCACACTGGATTAATTTAAGCTTTTATTCAACCAACAAAAAAATAGCATATTCCAAATTTATACCCCGTATCAAGCTGCCCCTCATCATCACGCAGAAACCAGCCACGGATGAAAAAACTAATGTAACAATCTTTTTACCATTACTTTTCAGAAATAAAAATTTGTTGTTTTGTCCGCAGGAAAACGAGCAAAATTTCCTTAGTTGCAGCCAGTCTGAATATATACACAACTCACTTTTCGACTATGATGCTTATGATGATCAAATTTTTCATCCATTGCCAGCGCAAAGCACTTGGTAAGCCAGCTCTAAACTATTTAAAGACTAATATACTGATTCTTGTTACTTATAGCTCATTGCAACGTGTAGTGCGTGCCAAGAAAACTTCTGTGCCCAGTTTTGAAACTTTTGCCTATCAAAGCAACGATTGGGAAAACTTAAAGCCTTCAAAGTTACCTAACATGCGACGAAAAATGTCAGATCCTGATATACATCACGGTACCTCTGGCATGCTTGCGGCCATGGTAATGTACTAAAAAAATTCAGAAACTGGGTGTATATATTAATCAATTGCTTTCTAGATAAAAGCAACTAATCTGTCGGAGTCCCTATCCTCAGAAAAAAATCGATCTATCGTTAGCATTGTGCCTATTGTTCGTCCTGGTCGTGCACTTATTAATCCGTTCGATCCTACTCACGTTACCATAAAGCTGACTTCTAATCGCCGTCGCTGGACTCATATATTTCCAAAGGTATGTCTGTCAGTTATTTTTCCTCCTCGTATCTCTTTATTAAAATCTTGCTGTCTAAAGGGTCCCACAGGAGTGTTAATTCAACAGCACCATTATCAAGCGGTTCCAGCAAAAGCTAACAACTGCAATCACCATTTAAATCATAACAACAATAATGAAAATAATTCTCTTGCTATTGAGGCCAATGAACAAATAACAGCGCAATCAAGCAATCTAAGCAAATCCGCATCGTTTCAAATCCGTGCTCCTGTGACGATGGACGAAAAGGTTGACAGTATGTATTATTTCTTCTTACATACGTACATCCGATAAATTTTGAATGATTCCATTTACCGCGTCCAACCAATTTTAATTGATTTAGCTTTTAAAAAGCGCCGCAATTCACTGCTAAGCGGCACGCCTGGTAACGTTCATAAACTTTATGTGCCACAGCCCAAGTCTTATTTGTGGGGTGCTACTGGTGAACAGGAGTGGACTCCAGCAATTACAACAGGTAAGTTAGATTTTTTACCATCACACCTATTCTTACGGGACTAATGTTATCTTGTGCAGAAAAAATCAAAAAACTTTGATAAGGGATATGCCCAAAAATTCGAAAATCTCATTTGAATTTGATATTTCCCAAGAGTTTCTATGTATCTACTACATAAACCTAAAAAGTCTTAGTCGTTTTCATTTAGTTTACAACAGCGGCGCACTCCGGATTGAAATGGGTTTCAATATATTCAGAGCTTACATTTTTTCGTTAATACTGCATCAGATTGACCCGACGTTAGAAAATGGTCTATCCCAGGCCAAAGGAATGGCATATTTTCTAAGCTGCATTGGGCAAACTCACGACTCGCATTCTATAATCATAGCACACGGCAAACATGCTGAATCTTACGGCTACCTTAATTCACTTTTTATCGAACTACGCCGTAACCAGACTAATCATTTTCGACAATTACCCTGCCTAACGAGCACAGAACTCATGCGATCTAGTTTTATCGAAGTGACCGACGAGAAATCACTGTTCATTGTTTTCGCCAATAACACGCTTGACCCAGTGCTGGGGAATATGGTGAGAATGTCGCGTGGTCGGCGGAATTGCAAAACTGTGTTCATATTAAAACATCATTTAAGCCGTTTCAAAGTTAAGGAGTTTTTAAACTATCTATGGCTTAAGCAGTTTCGTTATGCATTAGTGGTGGTTGCTTATCGTAATCTGTACTTTATGGATCCTTACCCCATAAAACAAATTCAAAAATTTACCAAAGAACGCGATACGCGCTGGCTATTTCCACTGCCCAATAAACGTAACTTTAAAGGCTACAAGCTAAACTTGCCCATACAGATGGATGTGCCATCCACTTTTTGGTACCGACACCCCCAATCAGGTGCTTGGATGTTGGACGGAGCTGGTGGAAAATTAATTACCGAGCTAATGTCGTTCTTAAACGTTTCCTTAAGCGTGTATCCTCTCGTTATAAACGGCTCCAACAACTTAAACATGCCCGCACTTGTAGATCAGATCGTGCGCCATCACGTTGAGATAAGCCCCCACCTATTTACCACGTTGCAGCCGTCAACGCTCATTGATTATTCGTATCCGTTCATGGTTGTGCCGCGTTGTTTTATGTTGCCAGTACAATATGATGCATTACGCAGCCTGTATGTATTTCTTCCTTTCGATTTGTCTGTTTGGGCTTGTTTACTATTAATCGTTGCATGTGTGCAATGCGGGACACTATGCTTGAAAATGCTGAGCATGCGCGGTGAGACGGTTTGCTCTCTTCCCGAATTCTTGCGCAAGCGAGTAAAATCTTACACAAATATGCCTTTCGGTTTTTTATGTTTTCTGTGCAATTATCTAGCTTGCGGCTCTCTTGTCTTTGGAGTGTTCATCATTGCCCAAGTATACTCAACTAAGTTGACCTCGCTTCTAGCTGTGACGCTGGAGTCAAAGCCCATTGTCAAACTAGAGGAGCTCTTTAAATTACCTTACATGATCAAAGTGGTTAAAAGTGATATTGACTCAGTAAAAGAAACATTAGGTCATGCCGAACAATTCCATCGACAGTTTGTGGAGGTTGACAGCAGCCAATTTTACGCTCAGCGCTTGGAGATGACTGCCAACTATATCTATCCAATAAGTACTTTACGTTGGAACTTTGTAAAGCAGCAACAGAGGTACTTGTCACACAAACGGTTCTGATTGTCGAACCTGTGCTATGGTACTTTTGCTTATCAATATCAATTGCGCATTGACTCACACTTTAAAGAACCATTGCATTGGTTTATGCTGCACACGTTGGAGTCTGGCATATTTGAGTATTGGAAAAAGAGCTTGTATGTTAGAGCCAAAAAAATGGGCTATGTGCACGACTTCTCAAACGACGAACATGAGATAGGTGCGCGACCTATCCAACTTAAATTGCTTGCGTCCGCAATGTTTCTCTATTTGCTTGGTACAGCCATGAGTCTATGCTCGTTTATTATCGAGCTCATACTTTTCTACGATAGACGTTTGATATGATCTATATATCCATATGAAGTAACTTAATTCCTAGCACATTACTGATTATGTAAACGCACTATCTACTAACAGCAACGTTACTTGATACATGTGTACTGTTATGTCCTATATTACATAACTTAAGTTGTCTTAAAATTTGAATATACATAGTATATACATATGCATCGTAGTATCTCATACCTAACAATAAATAATTTAATTATGTTATTTACAATAAATACAATATGTACTATGCATACATATATCCTGCTTGTCGAATCGATGGAAACAACGACACCAAATTGGATGTAACAAAAAAAAATTCAAAATTCTCATTGCTATCTAATCAACCAACCGGTCATCATCGACTACAGTAAATGGGAGTAAAAGTACGGGTATACAATTAAATCCGATTGTCGAAAGTGAACACACTTATGGAAAAACACCTCTTGAAGCTCCGCCAGTAACGTGCACCAAAGGAAACATAACAATAGGTTTGGAATATTATTGCAAGTCCCTAAAAAAGCAATAACTACACACACACACACATACCTACCTACACTCATATACACCCATAGAAACTCGCACCAAGTATATTGTATTTTAAAATATATTGTAGAACATACACACACCAACCTCACGCACTTGGCTTAAGATCTTTATAAACTGTTTATGCTGCTCACGTTTTATTGTACTACACTAGCATACTACACCCACAGTAGATTCGCACTTAACCATGATTATATTTTGTATAAATTTCCAACAGTGTAGAAGCATTAAACACATATCCACTTGGTTTAAATGGCATTTCAATTTTCATTCTCTGCGTAGTAAATAAAATGTGGTCAAACATAACTCTCATTCAGTGGAAATAAAAGGCACACTTAAATTGGCTTTAGCTTTCTTCTCCAACTCGTATCTGTCATACGATTGCTGAGAGTTTATGACCAGTGTTTAGACGCAACATTTATTTGAGTTTGACGATTTAATGATTAGATTTCAAAGTTAAAAAAAAACATGTAAGTATGTAATTTAATCTTGTAGACTCTTTGTATGATTAAAAAGTCACTTTTGCAGACTTCAGATGAAAAACAAAAACTATTTTTTGTTATTCCATTTCACCAAAAACGATTTATAAAAAATCAAGCTATAGTACAGATGTACTACATTGAAAACTTATTGTTAGTTCTCTGTAGGTATGAACTGTCCCAATTTAAACCGCATCCATACATGCTAAGTAAGATTATCAAAATAATGCCAAATTATATTTGTTAGTTAATAAAAGTAGCCAACAAACTAAACTGTCCGTTCATGCAAGAATAATCTATATAAAATGTGTACTTCTTCTTGGCTACAACACACCAAGATGCGATCAGTGTGATTACAGATGACTTCAGTGGAGATAATGCTACCGTATTCCTTCTATCTTACAAAGCCTGCATGCTGTAACATTTATTTTCTCCTTGTATATAGCACGCTCGTTTTTATGCTATTTTTTATTGCAGACTTTAAAATAAATTTTTTTAATTACTGTACTTTTGTTCCATGCATAATAATAGATTATATTTTTTAAATATCTAATTTTGTTAGCTTTAGCAATTTTAACTTATTAATTTATCGGCGTTGGCTTTTCTATTTTCTTACTTCATTGACCAAAGTTATGTACACTTGACCATTTCATTCAGGTTCTCTGCTTTTTTTGTGATTTGAAAACTTGTGTTGGAGTAAAAATTAGAACCCAGTAATAAATGTAATCTCATGATAAAGAAAACGTGAATATTTGGCACAAAGTTTCACTAGCTTTTTTTACATTCTTGCTTTGAATCACGGAAAAGTAAAACCTGTTTAAAAATAAAAGGGTCTTATGCACATATGGGTGATTGGTCATGACTGTTATTAAGAAATACTTTTCTAATTGTGTTGATGCACTGTTTGCAGGTGTCGACTGGAAATCGCTGACCATTCCAGCTTGTCTACCCATAACAACGGACTATTTTCCGGACAAGCGATCTTTGCACAATGATTACGTCATTTCAGACTACACTCTGCTACCAGATGATGTGAATTTGGATTATGCAAAAAGCCGTGCCGTATACCGTAAGCCGCTTTCTACTGAAGAGGTCTTCAAGGAAATTGTATCCCAGCGACTGGCCCAGGGATTTCAGCTGATAGTCGTGGAGGGAAAGTTGTCCAATAGCAGTGGTGGCAATATGTGCTCGACAAATAATGCGAACACCTGCATTGGTTTTGCCACCAATACCAATCCGACGATAATGCAGTCTTCATCAGCACTACTATCTGTAAAGGCATCCAGTGAGCCAAAAGAGGAATACCTTTTATCCATTGGACGAATTTTTCATAAAATTTCGCTTAATGGCTCTGTTATTACTGTGACGGGTTATAGGCCCAGGTGAGTTGAGTTTAATTTGATTAAATTCAACATGACTATATATTCCCTTTCAAATCAGACATCCCTATCCACCTATCAATGTAGACTACCGATACCGATTTCATGCGCCACAGCATGAGACTTATGAAATTTCAGGCGTAAATTTCACCACAGAAAAATTAGAAAATTTCAATTGGAATCACATGGATTTATATATATGCACTCGTGGTGATACTGATTATCACCTAATGGAGGTGTGCCTAAAAATCAAAGACCATTATAATACACATCTATTATATACAAAATTTTCTACTTGTTTTATACAGAGTCTCAAATACTGGCGTTTCCGAATGTATCTGCTACCACGCGAAAATGTTGTCAGCAAGATTGTTAGCTTTGGCTCTCAACGTTGCGATATTTTTAACGATGTTGGCGCGAGCAACACGCGTGAGCAAATGGAGGACTTTATGCGTTTAATTGAAACCCATATAAGCAAGCTTAAACGTCAGATTATCCGCAAATCGCGTGTAAGAACGTTTACTTTCGTTTAGCTTAAACTATGTCTTGAGTTCCCTTCCTTATCATTGAACTGTAACGTAAATTATAAAAGTTATTGTTTTTCTAAATAGCTGGATTTCATAAGTTATCTTTAACATACTGCTTACTGCCTTCAAGTACTAGAGTTTTGCGTCATTCTTACAGGACAGCCCCACAGCCCAAAGCCATCTGACTAAGCGACGTCACAGCACGAGCATTATTTCCAGATCCCAGCCAAATCAGGTTATCTACAAAATTGACAATATAAAATGTTAAATTTTTGTCGCCATTTTTATTTGACGCGCACAAATCGGTGGATTTTATTAGACATATGTATATAAATCCATCTATTGAATATACACATATGCATTTATTGTATTGAATGTATGAATATATATGTATATTTATACATATTAATACAATAGATATTTAACTTATCAGTTTTTTACGTTTTATTTTTGTAATTGATTTGAAGTGATATTTTCGTTTCTTAAGCGCTTCTAATGCAAATAGATTTTATTCTAATGTTCTTATCTTCTTACCGTCACCATATATTCTACAGGGACTTACAAGCTCTCCGTTTCGTGAACGTGTCGGCAGTAATCGGCTGCCCGAGAAAAGACCCAGGTTTTTATTAAACATTGCATTTTCATATATCTAACATAACATATTTTGGTGTTTTACACAAGTACACAACATTGCATTCCAATCAAAGTTGGTTTTAGTTGCTCATTGTACATGATCCTTTGTAATTGTCTTAATATTGCAATGCACTTGGAAATCCAATTGCTTTAACGCATTTTTAGTGGTAGAAATACATATGTATATATGTACAAATGTATATATATGTATGTGGTATGGCTACCTGTTGCTTTGTAGTTATTGGAGACAGTATGCAGATATTCCTCAATATTACAAATAAACGATTGCTTTTTCTCTTCTATATATGTAAGAATAATTTAATGTAAGGGTGGTTTAATTTTTTGTTTTTATTTTTTAGATATGTATATATTATATTTTTAAATTAAGAGTAAACATAGTGAAATATAACGGCACACTTAATTATTGGAACAGTAATGCAAAAATCGTTAACTTTTTTTAACAAAATATTACAAACCGTTTTTTGAAAATCTTATGTTGTGGATGTGGATACTACTTTACGCATTTAAAAGCAAAAAATATTTCAACTAGCTTTTTTCTATTTTTATAATATTCATTTTTTAAAAGATTTTATTTCTGAATAGTTAAAGCACCCACATATACATACGTCACTTGAATAGGACACCTTTTAAGTCGGTTTGCTATCGCCCACTTCTTCCAAAGTATGCTATCTATAGACTTAATTTTTTATTTTTTTTGACTTAAATGAATATTTAATGATAAAGTTTCTAGTTTTAATTAAAATCGTTTCTTATGTTTAAGGTTTAGGAGTATTTGAGATTAGAAAATATTCAATATTCTACTCCTAAGATTGACACATCCGGCTTGGATGGAAAGCATACGAAGGCTTGCTGTAGTTTGCGTGTTCTCAAATATTGTTGTCCATGCCAACATTTTCGAATTTAGAATTATCTATTGGGGCCTTCGAAAATACAAAAACGAATAAAAGTCGCCTATATGCATTAGTGACGCCCTTTGCTCCAAATAGGAGTTAAAGGAACATTTATATATGCATTAGTAAGCACCATGTGTGTCAGTTCATTCACGTCTTTTCCATACTTATTTTTACTATCCAAAACTAAGAATAAATCGTGTTGGCTCCTTTTCTGGCTTTTTTGGACGATGTGTCAAAGTTGGCGGTCAGACAAAAGGCATCTCCTGTGTAATATAGTTGCATACTCTTAGTTTATCATTTTGCTTTCAAGCTATGGCCAATTGCAAAAACTGAGGGAGAGTACAGGGAGTCCTAATCCAGCGGCGAGAATATATGTTCTAATTATTATTTAAGGAATTACAATATGGATGAATCAAAACAACTTTAATTCAAAAAAAGTACTGTACCAAAAGTTAAGTTGGCCACCGCATACATACTCACACATAAATATGTATGTACAAATATCCATACATACATATGTACGAGTATGTAAGTTATTATGCTGACATAAAAATATGCATTTATTATTTTTTACACAACTTATGTATGTAATTTGGTATTTGGCTTTCAGCAGCATGACTCAGCTAGAATCACAGAAAAGCATCATAATCAAATAAACTCACCACAGCAAAGGTTTGTGATACACCAAAAAAGACACCTTATCCGGCAGATCAGAGCTTGGCTTTGTTTTGCTTGTATTCGTGTCGCACACGCATATGCATACAAACATATGTATACATTCAAATGTACAAACTTACATACTTACCGACATGCATAATTGTACAGTCTAAAATCTGGAATTGCAAACATTCAGTAATATATTCACATATGTAGATGTTTGTATGTACGTATGTATGTACATCCATATATACATGTGTATGTATCAAGTTTTCGCACAAACTTTGTAACTTTCAAAACCCCATCCACCCACAAACTTGCGACGCATTATTACCTTTTGTCTTTGTGGCATGGATAATTTTAAATATTACCATTTTCATTATCATCTTAGCATAAATGCACGACCGAAGTTAGAGACAAGTCGTAATGTTCGAGTATTTCCCACATTGGATGTTCCAGCCAACACAGCAACTCAAAATGATATAATCTGCTCCCGCGATGGCCATGACGATGGGTAAGCACGTAGACATGGAAATAGCTGTTAACATCTAGTCATTTTTATTTATTGTTTTTCTTCTAGGTTTCCTGTTGACGTAAAATTCAATGCGAATGTAACACTTGTGGAGATTTTTGAAGCCATGAAGCATCCTGTACATGGAGTGGGTTTCTTTACACGAACTCAGTCTTTGCCTTCCTGTACATTTGTTTCATATGATGCATTGATGTGGTTACGGTCGCGTATAGACAGTAGCCGAAATCCTTTGGATTTGCTTGAGGCTATGCGCAGGTATTCCTGGCATCTTCGATTGTGCCTTATTGAATTTATAAGATATTCTTTTTTTTTTTTTTTGGTCGATATCCAGCGAAAAATTAATTTGTCATGCATCGGGTGACTGGAATCAACCTGTGATACCTGGTTTCGTATTTTACTATGTTGTTCCACAAGATAAAACTGCTCAAGGTAAACCAGTTAATATATAATATTTCACTTAAACAAATCATCCTATTAATTTAAACTTCAATACAAAGACTATGCCATGCCGCTGAACGATTACAATGCCTTTGTGAATGAATGGCTGGAAATAGAATTCCAAGGCTGCAGTTTTCTATGGTATGATGAAGCTATGCCTTTGAGTGTTCCCAAATTTCTTAAAGACGTACCGGGGGCACAATCGTGGACTGATAACTGTATTAATAGTAAGTAGCTCATACACAATTTATAGTTGTAACCCAATATTCGAGGTTTTTCGTCTGTAGAGCGTATATATCGAGAATCTCATTTGGAAATCGACGTTAACCAGAAGAGCGATCGTATGGAGTGGGGTCACATTAAGCATCACACAGTTATGCAGCCCGGCTTTGCATTTGAACTTATTGTGGAGTGGGTGACGTCCTCGGGACCTATAGTTTCAGATTTGGTAAAACTATAGACAAATGATTTGGTTTGTGCTAATTTTATTTTGATTAACCAACAGATTGCTGGCTGGATGAGAAAGGCGAATCAATGTGGCTATCAGCTTGTATCTGTTCCAGCTGATCCTATGGCCGAGCCCTTTACGGATAAATCGGATCCTTTGCGTGGACCTATTTTTATCCCATTATGTGTAACTTTTTTGCCAGGTGGTGTATCACTTTTTCTTGGTTAGTATACAAAGCCATTTATATACATAATTTATAATTATATACATACATAAACATACAATTTTATAAAAATTAACAAATTCTCTTTTTATAGAGTTCCCTGAGGACAGCAGATCTGACCGAATGTTATTTTTGCAGGAGGCAATACTTGCAAAATTTGGATTTTTGCCGTGTGTGCTTGAAAAAAAATATTCTTCTGATAAAGATGTAAGTGTTCTGTTACTCATTTTGGATAGTTTATTTTTTATTTCTTTTAAAGATGCCTAAAGAATTCCAATATGTGCATTGCACAGGCAACATGTTTGCATTGATACGGTAAATAAAACTTTATTTCTGCCACAGAGTCGCATAATGACCTAAATCTCTGTTTTAGCTGTGCCACGAACAACTACCCAGTAAAATCGCCTTGTTTACAAGAAGCGAATGTAACACGATGTGTTTATGGGCACACAAACAACACGAATATACCAAAAAGTGTAGGTTTCCTTTGGGCATGGAACCATATGATACCTAATAAAAGGTGGAAAGCGCTAACCATAAACAATTCGGCTGATGGAGAACTTTTTCAATTGAAAATTCTTAAGGACTTTCGTGAATTCTGCTCAAACAATGACCACCGCTTGGAAAAGTTTTGGGGCGAGTGCCAAGACATGAAAGTGTCTTCGTTAAAGTTTGAAAATAATAATAATGACTAAAAAATTTAATTATGTCTTAAAATTATTAATATTTATTTTTTTAATATGTGACATTCATTTTGAAATATTTTTTCTATAAAATTTCCATATATTTTATAAATGGCCCAAATGCCTTCATATATTTAAATTTTAGATAAATGCTGCTACACTTGGCATAAAAATATTACTGCAGCTAAAAAGATTTTTATAAGGATTTTGTGACAGATTTTTGGTCATGTTAAATATTAAAGTTTGGATTTTACTGGTTCTTAAGGTAGATTGCCAAATTTTGCTTATCACGCTGCAGCCAGGCCGCATTTAAGCGTATTGTTTCCACTGCTTGTGACACAGTACGCTCAGTGCCGGGGAACTGGTTGGCTTTAAAGAACTCTTCAACCTCGCACGCTTTCTCTTCAGAAGCAAAATTTTCGATAAGATATTTAATAAGACGTGCCAATAAGAAACCTCCCTGAAATAAAAGTTTTGATAGTCAAAAAATGTGAAGCGACGTTGACGAAATATTTATACCTGGTATTGTTCTAAAAGTCGTTTGCTATTCTCCTGGAAAAACTCCCAAGCCATATCGCGGCCTTTTGGATTGACTGCTACAGCTACTATGACAAAAACTGAGTCCTGTGCCCGCACCTCACCCTAAAATAGAGAATAGAGACATAATAATGGTAGCTGATCAAAGACGTTTTTTACTACTCACAGACATGGCAAAATCAATAACACGTTTTAGCAACTTTGTGTCGCCTAAACAACCAAGAGCTCGAGAAATTCGATCCTGTTCTTCGTGCAGATCAGTTGAACGATATAGAGATAGCATCTCCTCAAAAACTTCTGCATTACCATCTTGCAAGACGGCCTTGTAGCAAGCTGAACGGAGATCTGCAGGTAATGGATTCGTTCCGTTCAAATGACTCCGAAATCTGTGTAGTGGTAAATTGCAGTGGCTTAAAAAGTATTACAAAAGCCCTTTATATGAAGTTACCGTTTGCGTGCCTCCTCGATAACTTTGTTGCTGCGGAATGAAACCAGTCGAGTCAACACCAGGCTTCTCAGCAATGTGTCCAGATGGTTCTCACCGCTTTTGGGTTCCCAACCCAAACGAGTTGCGACGGGTTCGTACAGCTTTCGCCCAAAATTGTTAAAATCATCCATTAGGTCAGTATGTGAAATAAGGATGTGCAAGTTAGCCAGGGAGTTGGTTATGGCTGTCCAAACAGTGTAGTTACTTTCATTGCGGTACGAGTCGACCAATTGAAGAACCTCGGCTGTGCTTGCTTGACCAGCCTGTACCATAGCAAACATGTCATCGATTAAGCCCAATCTGTCCAAAGGCGGTAATTCCATATTTTGTACTGCTGGCAGTAATTGTTCAAGCATATCTTTGGAGTAGCGGGTTCGATAGTATCCCACAGTTCCTGGATTGATTTTGATCCAGTCAGACGAACTTACATCATCTAGCACTATTTCCATGGATAATTTATCAAGTAAAAATGTTTTTGCAATTTTGCTAGGGTTACGCGAAGTAGAGATCGAAATGGGTATAACCCAACGATAGTCTTTGTCGGGCGTTGAGCCATCAGCGGTGAATTTGTTTTGAGTAAGACGCAAAATTCGCTGATTTTGGCCCTTCTGTTCAGACTCTACTGTTACAACGGGAAATCCAAGTTGGCAAGTCCAAGTGGACATGACTTCCTGCACGGGCTTTGAACTTGCTTCCTGCAGCGCAGTCCACAAATCTTCAGTACAAGTATTTTTATATTGATGGCGGGTTAAATATATGTTCATGCCCTTTCGAAAATCATCTTCTCCAATGTAATCATGCAGCATTCGTATAACGGAGGCGCCCTTGTTATAGCTGATCTCATCAAATATTTCATCGATTTCTGATGGATGCCCAACGGGAACCTCAATGGGATGAGAGTTTTTAAGCGAGTCTAGCTCCAGTGCACGCGTGTACATATCTGTTACGAACTGCGTCCAAATATCGTAGTCAGGAAACAGGTGGTGTACACAAAGAAATTCTACAAAAGAGGCGTAACCCTCATTAAGCCACAGATGAGTCCACCATTCCATTGTTACAAGATTACCTAACGAAAGAGTACATTTATTATTTTTATATTTTTAGGTAATGCAATCGGCACTTACCGAACCACTGATGGGCAATTTCGTGGCCTACCGTTAATGCTATAGACTGCTTACGCATCAGCGAAGTGTTTTTGGGATCGACAAGAACAAATGTCTCACGATAGGTAACAAGACCCCAATTTTCCATGGCGCCAGCTGAAAAGTCTGAAATAGCGATTAGATCCATCTTCGGCAATGGGTAGGCTATATCAAAATAGCTTTTGTAGTAGGGTAATACTTTAGTGGCGACTTCTAAAGCAAACAAGCCTTGCTCTTTTTTTCCCACTGGGGTAAACACGCGTACTATAATTCCGTCTTCAGATTTGCCTTCCACATAATCATACTCGCCGACGACAACTGCCACCAAGTATGTAGACATGATCGGCGTCCGATCAAAACGCACACGACGCATATCCTCTGGCAAAATGTCATCTTTAAGTATTGGCATATTAGAAAGCGCAACTCGATTTTTGGGAACAATAAGAGTTATATCAAAAGTTGCCTTAATTGCTGGCTCATCCCAGCATGGGAAACATCGGCGAGCATCAGTGGCCTCAAATTGAGTGACACCAGCATAACGTTCCTCGCCTTCTGCCGTAAAGTATTTGCTACGATAAAATCCTTTCATTTTATCGTTGAGCTCGCCGGTAAACGACATGTACAGCACAGCAGATGTATCGGAAGGTATATCTTGCATAAATTCCAATGTTGCCGTTTCATTATCTGTGGAATAGGTAATGCGGTTTGGTTTAAGCTTCTCGCAATCGTAGCGCACTTCAGCTTCATCAATGCTTATATCAAGTGCATTCAGGGTTATATATTTGGTCGCTTCCTTAATCTAGAAAAAAAATCCATGACAATAAAACTGTATCAATATAACTTTTTCATTCATAGTTTGCGGCGTGCTTTTTAAAAGGAATTCTCTCACTAACTGTACAAGTTCATTGATATTTAAAATAATTTAATAGGCAAATACAAATTTTTTGCCTACCCATTAAAATTAAAAAACACGCTTACGGGAACGAATTATTTTTCCATTTTTTTTTATTGGTTCCCTTCAAGACATTCTAAACTAATTTATTTTTTTCATAATTTACAATATTATGATGCACTACATAGTCAATTGAATAGGTCCAGATTACTCAAGATTATGATGTGGTTGCAGAGTTACCTATTATTTAACCCCATACTAATTAAATTTGTTAGTGTACGCAAAGAATATACAACTATATATATACATAGTTCTTTAGTGTAGGCCAACCACTAAAAATGTTAGACACCAAAGTCGCCGATGAACTTTTTTCTATACAAAAGTGTTAAGAATTAAAAGCTGAGTCATATCTGTAGGTAAGCGTAGCATAATCTTGGAGACCATTTGATATCTCAACATTGACCAGAATTTTTATTCAATATTCTTCACTAAGAATCTTTTTACCTAAATTAAGAAACATTCAGACCTTCTACCGTTCGTATTTATGGTTATATTTTCAAACAAAAGAGCAAAAAAAAAACTAATGGGACTCTACTTTATTTAATTTCAAGTGACAAGGGTGTTATCCCCAAAAAGAAAACAGAAATCATCGAAACTCGCCTATGTCCATTGCTCTTAAAATTTTTGCTAGTCTCAGAGACCCTGTTGTTTATGCGGACAAACGGACATGGCTGAATCGAGCGGTGGGCACTACAAAGACATCTACAATAAAAAGTCCTGTTACGGTGGCCGGCGATCTGCTTGTGCGTCTGGCTGCGTGCCCTCCGCTGATCATGATCAATAACACTTTAAACGGGTATTTAAATGGTATAATGAACAAAGTTACGGATACTCACACTGATTTGAACAATTGTCTTCCCAGTAAAGGTAAAAGCCTTTAAGTCAGGATGTAGTTCCAGCTCATAATGCCTGGGCACCACTGTAGTAGGCAAGCGCCGAAATTCCCGGTGCTGAGCCATATCCAACTGATGAAGTGGCCTGTGCTGGTATTTAGTACAGAGGTTTATGCACGCTTTGGAGAGACTCTGAGTTGCGCCGTCTGTATTTGCTAAAATGGCACGATATTGATTGCAGAGCTCACTTAGCAATGGCGCTTCGGTGGTTTTCAGTGGCGCGCCGTTGGATACAGAGGAATAGTCGCGAAAAAATTGTTTTTGCACTTTCACAAATTGCTTCGAAGAGAGTATGTTGTTGAGATGACACGTTTCTGCACGTAAATACGTAAAATTTTTAACAACAATGTTATAACTATGCAAACAGCTCGTTGTGTTTTTTGTAGTACTGATAGCTTCCGCCGTAACATCTACACGTAACTAGGCAGGATATTGGGATTGTTATTTTATTATCCGTGTAAGAATATGCAGCTGTTATTGAGAGTTTGGTTGCAGGAGAAGTTATGGGTTAGCTACAATAGGTGGAAGTGCATCATTTCGATACGATTATATTATATAAAAGAAAAAAAATTGAAATACATATTAAATCACTACAGCTAGCTTTTGTTAAACTTTGTACGTATCCAAGTATTCACAATATATAAATATGTACATACATATGTGTGTGATAAACTATGACAGTTGACGCAAGTGTATACCTTCGCACAGATGCTGCTCAAATTCTGAATTCGCTTGAGCTAAATCCAAACGTAATTTTCCAAACTCTGCAAAAAGATTGGTTGAATTTCTTTTATAAAAAAAAATGTTGCTTGCGAGTGTTTATGGTGAGTGTTTGTCCAAATGTACATGTGTATTTTCCATACTACATGCGATATGTTAGGTGTTAGGGATGTAATAAAACAGCTGACCGCGTTGTTACGAACAAATGGGTCGAGCTGTCGTCCATGAGGAGGTTACTTATTGAAATTGTAGGTCAGTGTAAGAAAACTCACCATTTCTTAGTTTCCAGGCGTGCTTTGCAGTACGTATACTACCCTTTAATGCATTTTTATACATCGTAACTTCGATTACAATATTTTCAAAGTTAATATTCGTGCTTCGTGTTCAGTTGGTATTATATCGATATTTTACAGCTCTGAAACAATATCGTTGCAATAATTTTATCGACAGTATTTTATTGTATCGATAAAACCGGTATATATACATCGTAGCTTTGATTACAATGGTTTCGAACATATTACATCGATATTTTAAAGGTGTAACAAACACGTCTCCGTGTTTCTGTCTAGCTAAAATATTTTTTATTTATTTATTTATTTGTGCTTTATTCCCTTTTAGTATTTACATTTTCATTAAAGCTAATGGTTCATTTTTATAATCATACAGAGTTTTGCATATGCTTTCAACTGAAATTTTTATAATTGTGTCATTTTTTGACTTTACATAAATGTATGTATTGATGTTTGCGTGATTAATATGAAATTTATAAGGAAAAAATGGGAAAAACCTTAATTTTATATTTTTTATTTAATTTCCCACACTGTTGCATATTGCATATATAACATCGCAATGCAAGTACTTATTTCCCAGTGGCGGAATTGCTACAACGCCGAAGATAAATATCGATATTTCGATAAAATATCTGGTCTGGCCGCTGTTAAGAAAGCTCGAAATGTGTAAATAATAAATTTTTATATTAATGTAAAACAAATTGTGTATAATTTGTTGCAATAGTTTCAGTCGCGTTTTCCTGCTCTCTGTTTTGAATAAAATTTGAAAAATGTATGAAAAATTCAATGAAAACTAAATACATATATTCAAAATTCAATTCAATTGCATACAATACTAAAACTTAATTTATATTCCTGATATTTTACTAACTATAATATGTGGTAACTTATAGTTATGCAACTGATTCCTCATTTTCAGGATATTAGATTTTGAAGCCACCGAATACTTCTTTCGGTGAATATCGACGACACGCAGGATATATTGCTTTTGTTCTTCGTTTTTCGTGATACTCGAATTAAATTTTTGTATCAAAGCTATACCTCGCTCTGCACAGTCATTCAGTACTTTCATTTGGCGAGCCTTTTGCTGCATTTCAATATAAATTTCATCAGTGGGCCACTGTGAAGGATCTTTTTTTAAAAATCTTCTCGCTGCATGATGAGAAATTTTTTATCTACTTCATTTTTTATTAATTTTAAAGCGTCTTTGGCAGCAATGTCAAAAAGCTTCTGAAGATTAGACTTAAATAGGTTTTTCTTGATGCGACAAGAATTCAACTTCGTTTTTCTGTTTTTTTTTAAAGAATTGTATTTTTCGACAAGTTTGTTTAGTTTTCATTCCGCTGCATCAATCCTTTGTGTAGGTATTCTGGCTTTTTCCCAAATTTCCATGACAGACATCACTGTATTTTTAACACTTTGTCGGACTGTTTGCTTTTCCTCCACATATGAAAGTTAAAAGTTTTAAGCACATCGCGATTTGAAGGAAGTCTTGCGTGTGACATATAGGCAACCGGTTTCCCAATTAACCACACTTCTGCTGAAGTCCTTGTAGACACCGGAGTATTAGTTGAAGCCATAATCTACCTACAAATTAATTCCGTATCACGTAGGCGATTTTACCGCCAACATCGCGCAAGCACAAGTCGCACCAGTAGCATTTTAAGAAGCATTTTCGGGTCCGGACCCCCCAAAAGTTGGAAAATTGGATTGAAAGTCTTTTGTCAGCTTGGATGTATATACACTTCGAAGTGAAGAACCCCCTCCAAGACAAAATCCTAGATCCGCACCAACAAATCAACATCACCAAATTTTGTCTCCGAACTTATAAAAGTGAAACTGGTTTTTTCGGGTATTCGATTTTTGAATCGATCTTTCCAAATCGATTCGGATAATTCAACTAGGCGTAATCTTAAATATTCAAAACCATTTAAGTGGCTTATCGAGCTTTTTAACATCCTCTACTTCAGAATCATGGCATCAATTGCATCTGCCTCCAAAACCAAGTTGACGCCATAACATAAATTTTACAGGCGATATATGCAGTTAAAAGAGAAGCTTTTTAGGCGGTGGGATTACTGATATCGTCGGTTTAAAAATCTGCCATACCAGCGGCGGCCACCCTAATGAACATCTTAAAATTCGTTTTTGATATAAGCAATTAAAAACAGAAATCGAATAGCCGCACGTTATTCAATTTATTCGTTTTTGCGAGCATGCGACAATTCTGCTGTATACACTTCCGATAAAACTATACAAGGTGACGCAGGTGCCTAAAACTTTGACAACACTCAAAAAATAAAAATTCTAACAATTGACCTAAGCGCGAATACTTTTTTACCTGCCCTCGTATTGTGTCGGAGTTTTTTGTGTTTAAGTTTAAGGCCGCATTTGTTGGAACACAAGAAAATCAAATCAAATTAAATCAAATCCAGCTGAAAGTGACAATAAAACTTAACGACTGTCAACTGCAAGGTCCGAAGAAGGCTCCCTTTGTGCCACAATCCCTTGAACAATCAGAGCTTGTTGTGAGTGCGAACAGAACCACCAGACCCTTTTGGAAATGTGAGCTTTTTCTTTTCTTCAACATTTTGCTAATTGAACTTTAGCTTTAGCTTGATTTCCTTTCCAATTTATTTTAACTCTAACGCTTAAAAGTCTTTGTTTTTTTTTTGGTAAGTGAAAGCCACTTGGAGCAGAAAATAACTGTAGTATGTATTTTTATAGACCGACTATATTTGATACTTTTAAAATGCTTGAAGACAGCAATAATTTCATTTTATACCTCGCTATCATATATCGCCTTATTTACAAATATTTAAATTTTATATGCTCATAAATAGAGAAAATATGATATGGAAACATTTTTACTGTTTAATATCAGGTTTGGCTATGCATGAATATAATAATAAAAATAAGACGCTTGTAGACATTTTTTAAAAATAACAAATTATGATTCCCTAAGAAACAATTTATATCAGCCATAATCAACTGAACCAGATAAGAATCACAAAGACGATAAATGTCTTGAAGACAATAGAAATTAAAACCTTGAATAAAATGTCAATGAACTTAAGTCAAGACGAATATTTTGTATTTTGTAATGTATAATATTTAAAAACCAAATTTATTCTTGTAATTTTGTTGAAAAGATATCGTCTCTTAATAGATATAAGACGCATAATTCTCCTGCGAGGAGACGCGTTGGGAATTATTGCATGAAACCAAACCTTACTATCCGTAGCGACCTAGAACTCGATAATTGTTATTTAAGCAACATACATATGTTAAAATTTAGTGTTGGTTAATAGTGTTTGCCGAAAAAGATGTGATACTATTTTTTTTGGTAGCTACCGACTTTAATATATTCGAATCCCCTAATTTATGCTTACCGATTTCGGTAACTAATGATATATATAAATGGGAAGCCTTTCGAAGAAGTCGATATTTTTCTCAGTCGCCGGGCAAGCGGAGAGTTAGCACGACGATTTTTGTGAACCTCTTCTAAAACGTGTCGTCGCCATCCAAAATGGAAAACAATCTCGAGCAGCACTACGCCATTTACGGAAACCATCGGAATGATTAGGGAGCTGCCATGAACTGCTCAATTGTTTCAGGAGGGTTGGGAGCTTGTCGAAGACGACCAGCGAGTCTGATTGTTGGTCAGTTAGAGTAGAAGATGTCTAGCGTGCAGTCAAATTCAAGCATCAACATTTTTAATATTTTATTGTTTTTGCTTCAAAACAAACGTTTTGTCACAAAACTTTTGTGTATTAAATATAAATAACGAAAAAGTAGCAGAAAATACTACCAAATGACGAATATCGTAAAAACTGCATGAAAACAAAGACTATCGGGGGTGCCACAGAAAACCATTTCGTTGCAATTTCGTTGCCATTCCGATTCTTGGTGCCACAGACATGATTCGCAACGGTTTCAAAATCTTCGACAAAATTGCTTGAGATTTGATTAAATTCACCAATAAAAACTAATTTATTCAATGAAAGTATTACTTATTTGGAAAGTGTGTTTAATTTCTGAGTTTTCTGTACCTTAATGTTTTGACAAATTTAATGTTTTAATTCATGATTTTCATTTTTGCGAAATCTTTATGAAAATCTTTGTAACATTTGCCATTCTGTGTCAACGTGCAAAATCTTTTCGTGGCAAGGAGTTTCCACCTAGTTGCTGTACTAAATAATAATAATTCGAAGTGATTGTTTTAGCATATTAATAGATGTTTTTGATGTTAAATGAAAGTTAAAAAATCGCTTTTTTTTATTTTAACTAATTGGTCGTTATGAAGTGCGCCGAATTTAATGCATAATTAAATAAATAATTGCTGTGCACCTTTTTCTCCTAAGGTGGCAATGTACGGCTGTTAGGCAAGGTTTTGAATGTCAATAGTTTAGCAGTTTAGGTTTAAAATTAAAATATCAGTAGCGCAACCTAAGGAGAAAAAAGCCACAACAGCATATGATTTTAATAAATGAAGTAATATATTCAATAAATAAAAGCATCGTTTTAAATAATTGGCGAGTGCCTCGAAAATACCAAATCCATCTACTGCAAGGGCACAATTAGCATTACAATTTTCACTAGCATTTGCGTGTGTGTGTTTTGTATTCAAATTTCACTTCATTTGTTAAACGCAGTGCACAGCATACATAATTGTTGCAATCTTTGCTGGACTGTATGACAGCCTTGAAGCGATCTAGAGGTTCTTCGGCACCTTCGCTCCACCTTTTCTTCGTCCATATGTGTTTTTTTTAAGGCATCAATGGCTAGCAATCCTGCAAGTGGGTTTTTAAAAATTATTTTCTATTTTCGTGCAAATTTGCAAATGTAAACAAACGAAATTTTCCATACACTACGCTTAGGACAGCTGTTGACCCGTAGGGTTGCCATACAAACTCTTGTATTGGGCGGTACAAATATTCAAACTTTATTTAAATTTATTTTGTACAAATGGAAATTAAAATGATGCAAAATATGCTGACAATTATCGCTTAATGTAATAAAGAATAAACTTTATTGGATCACTGTTAATAAACATTTATTTAAATGAGTGTCTAAATGTTCTAAAATAATTTTTGCAAAGTAGCAACCCTTTGCTGCCATTCTTGCAAAAGCGTAAACATTCGAAATTAATTGTTCGAAAAATGAAATCTTTGAGATTTCTGTGGCACCTTTTAACGATTTGGTTCAAACCGTTGCCAAAAGCGTTAACGATTTCTGTGGCACCCCCGTATATGGTTTGTGTCTTAAAAACCACCCTACCCTAGACACAAACCAGAAACCCTGATAATCGGGGGTGCCACAGAAATCGTTAACGCTTTTGGCAACGGTTTGAAACCAAATCGTTAAAAGGTGCCACAGAAATCTCAAAGATTTCATTTTTCGAACAATAAATTTCGAATGTTTACGCTTTTGCAAGAATGGCAGCAAAGGGTTGCTACTTTGCAAAAATTATTTTAGAACATTTACACTCATTTAAATAAATGTTTATTAACAGTGATCCAATAAAGTTTATTCTTTATTACATTAAGCGATAATTTTCAGCATGTTTTGCATCATTTTCATTTCCATTTGTACAAAATAAATTTAAATAAAGTTTGAATATTTGTACCGCCCAATACAAGAGTTTGTATGGCAACCCTTCGGGTCAACAGCTGTCCTCAGCGTAGTGAATGGCAAATTTCGTTTGTTTACATTTGCAAATTTGCACGAAAATAGAAAATAATTTTTAAAATGCTTGCTAGCCATTGATGCCTTAAAAAAAACACATGTGGACGAAGAAAATGTAGAGTGAAGGTGTCGAAGAGCCTCTAGATCGCTTCAAGGCTGTCATACAGTCCAGCAAAGAAACACACACACGCAAATGCTATTGAAAATTGTAATGCTAATTGTGCCCTTGCAGTAGATGGATCTAGTATTTTCGATGCACTCGCCAATTATTTAAAACGACGCTTTTATTTATTGAATATATTACTTCATTTATTAAAATCATATGCTGTTGGCTTTTTTCTCCTTAGGTTGCGCTACTGATATTTTAATTTTAAACCTAAACTGCTAAACTATTGACATTCACAACCTTGCCTAACAGCCGTACATTGCCACCTTAGGAGAAAAAGGTGCACAGCAATTATTTATTTAATTATGCATTAAATTCGACGCTCTTCATAACGACAAATTAGTTAAAATAAAAAAAGCGATTTTTTAACTTTCATTTAACATCAAAAACATCTATTAATATGCTAAAATAATCACTTCGAATTATTATTATTTAGTACAGCAACTAGGTGGCAACTCCTTGCCACGAAAAGATTTTGCACGTTGACACAGAATGGCAAATGTACCAAAGATTTTAATAAAGATTTCGCAAATATGAAAATCATGAATTAAAACATTAAATTTGTCAAAACATAAAGATACAGAAAATACAAAAATTAAATACACTTTCCAAATAAGTAATACTTTCATTGAATAAATTAGTTTTTATTGGTGAATTTAATCAAATCTCAAGCAATTTTGTCGAAGATTTTGAAACCGTTGCGAATCATGTCTGTGGCACCAAGAATCGGAATGGCAACGAAATTGCAACGAAATGGTTTTCTGTGGCACCCCCGAATATTCTTATGCTAAAAGTATGCAACAAATATTTTAATATTAATTATTTAAATATTAACCGATTTTGGAGTGACTCTGCCTACTCCTCTTTGTCAAAATATGTGATTGTATATACAATTTGACAGAGTGTGGCGGCACGAAGGGTTGCTACGCGCCCTTCCTGCTCCCCATTATGAAGTCCTAAAATTTTCAGCTTGGTAAAAAATTTGGTTTGCTAAAAAATGACAAAAGAGCAAAGCGCTACCAACTACCAATATGTAAAATAGTCATAGATGATATTGATAACAATTGTTAGTCGCTTTCATTTTTTAAATCAATAGAAATATATCGCCTGTTGGGCATCCTCTTATACGTATATATATATATATATATTGAATATTGCATCACAAGTGCTTTAACCTTTGTTTTTGTGTATTAAAAATAAAACGTAAATATTTTATTAAATAATATTAAATAATATTTAATGACACTAATAGTCATCGATATGGATAAAAATTGTTTTTTACATCGATAGAAATGGAAATGTATCGGCATCATTATTTTGCGGCGGGCGCCAGGCGCCATTACAAAAACAAGCAGAACAAGCAAGTAACAAGTGCAAGTGTAGTGTAATAAGAACAAGGAGAACATGCAACAAGAACAAGTGCACAATTCATTTTAAAATAAATCAAAATGTGAGTATTTTTTTCTAATGTACTTCAACTTCAAGTGGTTTTAAAATGAGTTAAAAAAGATATAAACATATTCTATTAAACGTTAACACATTCATTTATATAAAAGCCGCCATTGCTTGCATAGGCCCAAAACGACGCTTAATTTTATATATATTTTATTTCTGAAATCAAGGATCAAGGATTTTATTGCAAGGCAATGATAGAATGAAATAGATGAAATGATAGAAAATCGTCACGTAACAGTGTGAAATATGTTGTACATGTATGCGTGTGAGTATTGAGTAGACTTTTTTTACAAAGATTGTATTGTGCCCAAGCCTTTTCCCGCAGAACGTTTAAAATCGACACAGAACTTTCATTTACCATAAACCAACCAAAAAAAATTGATTGAGAACTTCGATTTGAGCCGCTGGCCTCGAATGGCACGGCGTTCCGTCGTCGAGGGAAGCGGCCGCTGGCCTCGAATGGCACGGCAACAACCCAAAATCGAAGGAAGCGGCCGCGTAACTGAAGAACAGAAAATTAGACAACAGATCAAATATGTTAAACTAAAATTGAAATTTTTCGAGGATGCCCATAATGGCCAAGGAAATTCGCGTACGCGCCGTACAGCAAAAAGAACACTGTTAATGGAGGTAAATGGCGGGCCCCAAGCCGAACTCAACCCTTTAATTGCGGCAGAATTGAAAATCTGCAATTTACAGCGACAACTGAGCCATTTGATAAATAAACGCAGCACAAAGCCGATGTTGCGCCGGATGAGTTTTTGAAGTGTAAGTATGGCAAATAGTTTTCATTTAAATGTAAATTGTAACATATATTTTTATATTCTCTTTTCTTTTAGTGAATCATTTATTATATTACATTATATAAATTTAAGCCAATTGTTGGATAAATAAACGCAGCACAAAGCCGATGTTGCGCCGGATGAGTTTTTGAAGTGTAAGTATTTCAAATAGTTTTCATTTAAATGTAAATTGTAACATATATTTTTATATTCTCTTTTCTTTTAGTGAATCATTTATTATATTACATTGACCCAGCAACAGCTTGCCGTAGCTGCATCTGAATTGGCGTTTGGCGATTAGCGAAAGGTTCATTCATTGTTTTGTTTTTAATAAAAAAAAATAAGACTTGATAAAGTAGTTTAGATTTTGGATGCCAGATTTTTTTTTCTTTATGTTTTCTTTATTGATAGACGAACTATTGTTTATAAAGTTGTAAATAGCTCGTGTTAAGTTTAACAGGCTCTAGGCTCTGTTGTGCATCGAAAGCTCGTTGTTCGTTGTTATCATTGAAAATTTTCAATTTTATTTCATACGTTATTAATAATAACGTAACAAGACTATTTTTTTTTTTTTTAAATTTATTTATTTTTTAATGTTAATTTTGACATTTTATTCGATTATGTATTTATTTCTTTACAAATAATTATTATTAATATAAGGACATTTCGTTGTGCAAAGTTTGTAATAATATTTTTGTTTTGTACTTATTTTATTTCTTTATTTATTCTAAAGTAGCAATTAGTTTTTATATAAAATAAATACAAAAACATTTAACGTTTAACGGACTTTTTGGCACAAACAGCAAACAGCAGGTGGACAGGGCCTGTATTAAATGTTAGCCAACATTTTGCGCGCAAATGTTAACAGCTGTTTTAATTAATTGTGAAATATTTTCTATTGTCAATTGTGGTTTTCAAGTGGCTGCGAAATGAAAATTATAAAGTATTTTTCAATACTCCAATATGAATTTCAAGTGCATCGTTAAGAATTTCCAGGAGGACAACTGTTCCGATTCCCTTAAGAGGGAATCAGTGATTGGTGCAACAATTTGCATATTGAATATTTAGAATTGAACAATCGTTCTAGAGTGTACAGCAGGCACTTTGAGCCAAGGTGGGTATGCAAGCGTCGATTGAGGCAGGGGGCAATACTCACTGACTTAGCAGGTAAGTTTTTTATATGCATGTAATTTTTAGGGGGCCGCGATTATCTTTTTTTAGTTAAAGACCTATACGCGGCACGAAATATTTCGCGCGGAATCGCAAAACTTCATATAAAAAAAAAATCCCAAAAAAGGGTTTGCTGCTAACTACAAATGCTATTCCCATCGTCAAAGCATTCTCAACAATTTAATCATAATTTTATTTAGGGAAATAGCTCGATGCTCGATGGCTTTTGGAAGACCTCAGAATCGATAGCAACAAACAAAAAGCTGCAAAAAGAATGAGGATACTTCTGGATGAGAATTGGTAAGGAATTAAAAAATGTTTAACAAAATATGGATGGTTCATATGAAGGAAGACTTATTTAGAGGATATATATATGTATTGGGAAGAAATACATGAGGTAAAAATTAAAATTAAACGGAATTTATTCTTTATTATTTGAAATTATTTAACCAAACCTATTTATAACGATTAATTTTATTTTATTTTCTAGTGAAGAAACACTGATGCCGGAGTAAATGGCGGACCTGGGCGCAGGTTTTTGAATTTGCCCCAACAGGACCTGGTATGGTCGCTCGACATGGTTCACCTGCTGGATCCTGCCCGGCGGGTATGACAGTAGCCTTTTTCAACAGGCATACTGGATGAGGAGACAATGGGAAAAAAAAATAAATAAAAAAACAAATAAATTTTTAAATCACAATATTCTAAGGCTCATGAAACTATCACTGAACTCATATAAACAAATATATGCCGAAAGCACATATGTAGCGCTATGGAACGGGCGACCAGTCGATTTTAAAAAAGAATTACTTGAAAAAAGCATTGAGAATGTTTATACACATAAATATGGGTATAATCCCACCTTCAATGTAATTTCATCGTATCGAAGTTCGCATTAGCTGCATTTCGTTACACTAAACTAAAAGCAATTGCTTTTCCCTCCAAACAATCGGATCCAAGGGCAAATACATAATTTCCCTGAATTTTGGTTGGTACGAATCAAGACCATAAATTCCTAGAAATAATCGCTGTACCGTTTTCAATACAATAATGCGGTCAACCCAAAGGACTTCTCAAAGAGCATATGCTTATTTATTCAAAACCGACTTGAAATTAATGCCTCTATGATGATTACAACATTATCATAACAACCGATAAACGGTCAATTGGACCAATAATTTGAGAGGTAGATTTGCGATTGTTAGCGCAGAAATAAAGAAAAGTTTCAAAGAATTATCCGAAGATATTTCGATAAAATAATTCACTAACGAAATGACAAGTAAAGATTCGAAACATGTAAAAACTTAATGCATGTTATCTGATTTTATAAAAAATACTTAATGTTTTTGAAAATAAATCGAAAGCTTGACAACTAAGGATGACAATTTAATTAACTTTCTTCGGGATGTACACAAATCACTAAATTAAGCTTAATCGAAAATTTATCAATATAATTGATCTAAATCATGCGGCTCTACGTGCTTCATATAAGCCAAAAAACAGGTCCAACACAGACTGCAAACGCTTATAAAGGGTACACGATTGCGCTCAGGTATCATAGAAAAGTTGATTGTAGCCACTAAAGGCCAAACAGATAGTCCCACCTACGGATTAAAATACGGACTTTATATGCACATATTATATTTAAATGTATTTTTTAAGTACCACGTACCTTGTAAGTTGGTAAAAATTTGCTGTTTAATTCGGAAGCTGCTTCTTGAACTGTTTTGAGTTCAAGTAGGCTCATTATAAAAAAAAAACAAGCCATAGCTGCAGGCGTATACGAAACTGATTCCACTGCTGCTTTAATCAATCCATGACGCAAAGAAGTTTGCGGCCACATGGCACTCGAAACCTAAAAATTTTTAACGTCAAGTTTCAGATAAGACAGCTAGCATTTTAACAGTTTTCTCACCTTCACCCAGCCGTAAAGGGTTGGGGCGACAAAAAGTCCCCCGTACAAACTAAAACGCATAGCGCGCCACCAGTCGTAATTATTCCATCTTTTGCCCTCGAAAGTCTGCTGTATGAGGGAACTTGTGGGCCAAATCAGGCTGTAAGAGACCATGCCACGTACTATTGGATACTTTGATGAAAATGCTTTAAAGTTTTGCCACAGTAACGGAGCCGCCATTAGGAAATCACAGCTGTAAAAAAAAACAAAAAAAAATAAATAAATTGTCTTACAAAAAAAAAAAATAAATAAATAAATATATATACATATGTACATATATTTGACTGATATTCTGTAAAAAGTATTGTCAATTCATTTAAAAAATGACATGCCTTGTTATTCTATTGCTACGTCAATTTTAGCCTGACTTTATCTTTGCAGAGAAAAGTTTCTGATCGTGGTCAACCTGACCAAAAAAGGAGCCTCGGAACTCGGATTTTCTAACCCCACCATCGCCTCCACGAGACCTCCTCAAACAATGGTCTTCGGCTGATTGGCTTGATACATAACATATAGCATTGTAGTTAGTAGTACCAGATTCCAGCACCTCGATATCCACAAGGCCACTTGGCTGTCCCCTGATTAACAAGCCCGCAACCAAATTGATCACAAACTAAAGGGGAAAAGAGAAAGGAGGAGAAACGCCTTTTTAGACGAAAAAACGGGAGCAGGAAAGGTGTTACGGGGCAGAAATGATGTTCGAAAATTCTACCAACAGGGCAACCGTCTGACCCAAGGTTTCAAGCCCGGAGCATCAAACTGCAGAGATGAAAATGGGAATCTGGTTACAGATACGCAGTGCGCACTGAGATTATGGAGGGAGCATTTCTTTAAGCTGCTTGCCCGATAACACCAATCAACGATGATGTGGACCTAGCCATGACGAGGTCCGAGTTGCAATAATACGACTCAAGAACAACCAAACAGTTGGTGCTGATGGCTTGCCTGCGGAGTTGTTTAGGGCTGTCGGCGAAGATCTGATAGGTTACATGTATCAGCTGCTCTGCCAAATATGGCCAGCGGAAAACATGCCTGACGATTCGAATCTAAGCATCCTATGTTCTGAACTTAAGAAAGGTGACCCAACTATATGTGCCAACTACCGGGGAATCAATCTTATTGCCATCTCATACAAGGTCCTATCGAGCGTACTATGTGAAAGACTAAAAGAAAGACAGACCGACACCCATCATCTCTTTGTCGACTATAGAGCAGCTTTCGATAGCCCGATAAGGGATCATGTCTGAGCTCGGTTTTCCGGCGAAGCTGATTCGCTTGTGTAGAATGACGTTGAGCAGAACCATCAGCTCCGTCAAGGTAGTCCGAATCTTTTAACACCGTGTGACGTTTCAGACAAGGCGACCCTCTATCGTGCGATCTCTTCAATCATGTGATGGAAGGGGTGCTGCGCAAGGCTGGTGTACATCGTAATGGCACTATTTTCTACAAAGGTGTCCAGCTCCTGGAATACGCTGATGATATTGAAATCGTCGGACGTTGCAGGCGAAATGTCATGCGGCGCCTAGGATCCCATGTTATAGCGGACCAATATACTTTTGAAGTTGTCAAAGAATTCATATACCTTGGCACTGCTGTCAACATCGACAATGATATGAGTCTGGAGATTAAGCGAAGGATCACACTTGCCAATTTGTGTTACTTTGGGCTAAGTAAGCAAATGTGTAGCAGAGCCCTCCCTCGACAGACAAAACTTACACTCCACAAGGAACTCATCTTACCCGTGCTTCTTTACGGCGCAGAAACATGGGTTGTGTCGAAGACGGATGCAGCAACGCTTGGAGTGTTCGAGAGACAAATTCTTCGCAAAATCTTCGGTCCCGTCCGTATTGGAAGCGACTATCGCATAAGAATGAACCACAAACAAACCACAAATGAGCTCTACTGGCTCGGATATGTCGTTCGTATGGACGAAGAAGCTCCAGCGAAAATGGTGTTCGGAACGAAAGTCAACGACGGACGACGAAGAGGGAGACTGCGACTCCGATGGAAGGAAGTGGAGGAGAACCTGTCTACACTTGGTGTAAGAAATGGGAGAAGACGCCCGAGAAGCAGAGGCTCGGTAACGGGTTATGTAGGCCACCTAAGTAAGTAAGTAACTAGGCAGGGATTTATATCTATTTGTCCTCCCGGATATAAAGGCCAGTGATCTTCTGATGGCAACCAATGTTGCCAGAAGTGGATAGAAAAAATAAGGTAGATTTTCATTTTTTCACTCATGCTTTCAAAATTTTTTCATATTATTGAAGTTTAAAGATGTTTTATTGCGGGGGTAATAAATATTAGGGTCGTCGTGCAAAAACAACTTTTTTGCTTTTATCCTGATTCTGTTCACGAACAAAGGATTTGAGAAATACATATTTTTACAAAAGTGGAAATGTTTTTCTCATAAAACATAGATTTTTGAAAGTCTTAGAAGCGAGACATGTCAGTCAAAATTGTACTTCATTTAAATTCCTTCGTTCACAAAGGTAGCCTGTAAAAAATGAAATAGTTTTTGAAAAATAAATTTAGAAAAAAAAATGTATTTCGTTATATTCTCGCCCATTATAAAGAGGCTTTATAAATTTTAAAACATTAAATTTGTCCAAAATAATGTAATCAGAACAGCTATGCGTCGTGGTTATACGCATCTGTCTTTCAAAAATGAACACAATCAAATAATAACAAAAGTTATTATGCGTGCTTCGCTCGCCAATCCCCGGGCTAAGGTTACAGTTGGGACATTCCGACTGTACTATAACATGTACTCTCCTTTATTTCTACAAAGTTCATCCAAGTTTGAGGTAAATGAATTTTAAAACATATGTGGAATGCGTCTAAATAACGATTTCAATGACAATAGCTTGTTGTTAGAAGGGCATCTTTTGGCTATAACTACCGAAGTACCCAACCGATTTAAAAAAAAACTTTCTTAGATGGGTTATGCAAATTAACCTGTAACCTGGTGAATATGACACAAAATTAGAAATACGAACAGCGTCTGTGCACCCTCACCGAGCCAATCAGTAATAACTATATCGTCAAAGCAGTTCCGAGATATTTTATACCTCCAGAACATATTATATTATGACTTGAGCAAAGCATAATTGTAACTGAATATGGTGAGCAAAATAAATATGTGGTAAATCTTCAGGGCCTGGTAAGGCTTTACTATATATCCTATGATGTTCATCATTCACTTATTTTTTGTGACGTTCTTTGACCTTTTTTATTAAGTTGCCAAAGCTTTACGATCTTTCATGTCCCGTTACTTTTACTAAAAACACCCACGCAATGGATTTTAGAGCGAAATAAGTGGTACAGTGCGATTTTTGGGACATTAAGCACGTTTCGAAAAGTTAAGTTGTGTAATTTGAATTTGTATTTTTTTAAATCTAAATATATAAAAACGAATGTATGTTTGTACGAGGCTTATAGAATCCACTATATTGCAGAGTGATTGTGTTCATATTTACAGGCTATGTTCGGTATGTTGTCGAGAACGTTTACAACATAAGTATGGACACCTTTCGATAGGTGGCGCTGAGTACTGAGCATAGTTTTCAAATGCAACGAAAAAAACACAGTGTTCCCCAGTTTCCATTCAATTCAAATTTGACAGACGAACAAAATTTTGAGCTTGAAAATTGGTGTTCCTATTATACTCCTCAGAAACATTGATCCACCACGTCTTTGCATTGGAACCAGACTTGAATTCAAAGGAGAAAATGTGCTGTTACCAAGCATTCCAATGATATCAACAGATATGCCTTTCGAATTTAAACGTTTGCAGTTTCCAATACGTCTCGCATTTTCAATGACCATCAACAAAGCGCAAGGACAATCGCTACAAGTATGTGGATTGAATTTAGAGAATCCATGCTTCTCCCATGAACAATTATTGGAACAACTAAAATCATTGTGTATCCAAATGCACTTCAATAAATAGCATTCAATTGAAAACTTGAATTGTCATACTTTTCTCGATAAAACGAATTCAAATATACAATGATCCAAAATAAAAATTGAATATTGTTGTAACGATATTAGTATTTCTTTAAATTTAGCTCCCATAGGACCAATCGGTCAAAAAAACGTTTTTTGTACAAAATTCGTTGTGTTTCGTTTGTTTGTGAAGATATTTTAACCAAATTTGTCATTCGGAAGTTTTTTTAGAGATCTTCAACACTTCTGCTGATGGTCTTGTTAATAGATTTAGACTCTTCTAAAGGGTCATCAATTATGAGCTTTTTTTTTTAAGTGCAAAAAAACAAAAATTTCAAATGTATCGGAAAATCTTTATTATCAATAGAAAGAACCATTCTTGCCATTTACTTTTTAAAGATAATCCCTTTCAAATGTTGGCCGCAACTGCGCCGTAGCTCGTCCATGCGGAGGTTCCAATTTTCGATGACGCATTCGAGCATAATGTTGGCCTCTAATGCTTCAATCGTAGATGGCTTATCCACAAACCCTTTAGACTTCACTTAGCCCCAAAGGAAAAAGTGTAACGGTGTGATATCACACGATCTTGGTGGCCAATTCACCGGTCCGGAGCGTGAAACTAATTGTTCACCGAATTGGTTCCTCAATATGAATATTGTTTCACGGGCTGTGTGGCAAGTAGCGCCCTCTTGTTGAAACCAAATGTCGTCGAGATCTCAGGCTTCAATTTGAGGTAGCAAATAATCCGTTATCATGGTGCGACAACGGTCGTCATTGACGGTTACGGTCTGACCAGCGTCATTTTTGAAGAAATATGGACCGATGATTCCACCGGCCCATAAACCACACCACACAGTTGTTTTGAGTGGACGTAACGGCAGCTCTTGAACCTCTTCGGGTTGTTCATCAGCCCATATATGGCAATTTTGCTTGTTGACGTATCCATTGAGCCAAAAATGGTCCTCAGCGCTGAGCAAAATTTTGGTTGAAAACAGTGGATCTTCAGCAAGTTTATCGAGGGCCCATTTACTGAAGGTCATTCAGCTTTAATTCTTGCACGAGCTGAATTTTATATGCCTTCAAACGAAGATCTTTGCGTAGAATCGCCTATTTTGTTCCATATGATAGGCCAAGTTTGTTGAGAACGGCGCAGATTTTCGGTTACACTGTCAGCAACAGCTATATTTTAAACCCTACGCGCTGGACGAGGTCTATTCGGTCGAGTGTCATCCAATAAGGAATATTGGGTCTCCAATTTGTTGATGGTATGGCGAATAGTGGTCTCAGTAGGTCGATTATGGCGACCATAAAATGGCCTAACCGCGAGAAAAACATTCTTTACAGAATGCGAATTTTCGTAATTAAGTTGTACGATTTGGAAACGTTGTTCGGGTGTAAGTCTTTCCATGATGAAATTGCTATGAATACTGAAGAAAAAACACATGGCAACTTGACAGTTCTCACGCGTGATTTATCAAAAAAAAAAAAAAAACCTATTGAAAAAAAACCTCTCAAGATTGATGACCCTTTTGTAATCCAATGACTCTGGCTGGACTTTTTAGATGAAAGTGTAGGAGCAAGGTCAAAGTGTAGGAATCAACCAGGCATAGGTTGGACCCTAATAATTGATAATTCCGCTTCAGCGCAATTTATGTATGTGAGCAAAGCGAATTACTCTACATAACGCTGGAAAAAGAAGCGCTTCACAGGTTGTATGAATGACAATTAAATGTAAATTACCCATAAATAGTAATTTTTCAAAATACATACAAAAAAAAAAAAATATTTTTTAATATTTTGTATATTAAAAAAAAAAATTAAATTAAATATAGTTATTAATTTTGCGTCGCTAGAAACTTCATTAGCACCACTGTGCACCCCCAGCATAAGCGTATCCCAACAATTCTACAAATTTTAAAATATTTAGATGCAGAAACATGTGCTGGAGAGAGTAAAGTGTGTTCCCCCTTCGATTATACCGTACATCAGGGGATGCGATAACAGTATTAACTTAATAATTTTATTAAAGGCTCTTTTAATGGTACAACAATATTCACAACAAGAAGGACATTATGATTATGAAGAGCGCGTGCCGGAACATCCTTGTACATTCGGTATCTGTACATCCAATAAGTCTGCTTTAACGTTTTTTGATTTCATATACGCCAAAAAACATGTCCAAATCAAGCTACATATGCTGACGAATACAACGCGGTTGTGTTCGGGCACGAGTGAAAAATTTATTGTCTGTATAAACGGCCAAACGCACAGACCGACCTGTGGCATAAATGTCATGTCAAATGAAAAAATAGTAAAAGTATAATTAGATTATGAGTATTAATAAAAGCCTACATTTATGGGCGGAGAAAAGAATAACCCACAACTTCTTTATATATACTAGGCGGCATCAGATTGATTTTACTTCTTTTTTTTTAAGTAGGTAAGGTAGGATATGAAAATTGATGGAACAATGTGCGCTGACTAAAACGCACCTTGTAAGTGGGTTCGAATTTGTTTTTAAGCTCGTTTATGGCTCCTGTGAATGTTTTTTGCTCCAACAAACTCATTCCCATAAAAAAGCTGGCGCACGCAAAGGGTCCGTATGATATTTGTTCTGTAAGGGCCTGAAAAATGAATAGAAGTATAAATCAAAGCGCCAATAAAGGATCTTTTTCTGCTAGCCACTTTTCTTTGATAGGAAATATTACCCACAAATGAAAGTAACTCCTTTTACCTTTACAATGCCCGTGCGTAGGTTCGTCTGCGGCCACATGGCGCTGCTTAATCGTACCCACCCATACAAAGTGGGTGCTACATATAGAGCACCAAATATGCTAAATCGCAGGGCATGCCCCCAGTCGTATGTCCCTGTGGATATGAACGTGAATAAGGCTTATCAAGTTGAAACAAAAAAATATATAAATACTAGTTTTTAGCACTAGAGTTTTG
The DNA here is from genome assembly GCA_949987675.1 of Chymomyza fuscimana. Lineage (NCBI taxonomy): Eukaryota > Metazoa > Arthropoda > Insecta > Diptera > Drosophilidae > Chymomyza > Chymomyza fuscimana. The sequence goes on from OX465089.1 coordinate 45,353,619, forward strand.
ATTTTTTTTGCTTTTTTTTTTTTTTGTTTTAAATGTGTAGACTTACTAAGGTTGCGACCATCTAGAGTCTGTTGTATTAAACTACCTGTGGGCCACATTATAGCATAAGTTATGGACCCTTTAGCTAAGGGATGCATATTGATTATACTGCGATGCCAGCTGCTGAGTCTTGCTTGCAGCAGTTTAATAGTTTGGGGCCCCATTTATGTCAAAATATACATAGACTCATACACACAAATATCTGTACTTATGTATATGAAAATGTTCATAAGAATGCACTGAAAAATTCTTTAGATTAGGCCTACAAAATCATCAAAGTATGTCAAGTAATTAAAGATGTATGTATGAATTTATATTAGTAGATACACTAGTGCTCAGTAGTTCTTTTATCTCGATACACACATATTTAATTTAAAAATTTAGTTATGACAACTTAAATTAATATTTAATATAACATAACCTTCTTGAGTAAATAACAATATCTTAAATCTTAGTCATTTGTATTTTATATTTTGATATTTTAAGATGAACAATTTCGTCAAAGATGTACATACTTGAATTACAAGCAAAAAATAACGAGCACTTTTTTAATTTTGATATTGCCGTTTTCTTTCTAACATCAAGTTCTCACAATAGTTGCACATTAATGAAAAGCTACCAAAAACAAATTGCTATTTTCATGCATTTTGAAAATTATAATAGACAATTCTTAAAACAAAGTGCAAGGTGAGAAAAGCTTTTCCGTTTCCGAGTGACGTAAATATCAGGGGGGTATCCAAAAAGAAATATTTAAATTTTATGGCAACCAGCCCTGTCGGTTTGTTGATTTTTTTCTCCTGCTTTTGGTTAACTTTAACATTAATAAAAAAAGTATATTTTGTAACTTATTTAGTATTAGAACAAAAAAGTCTTTAAAATAACTTTTATTTCAAATACAAACAATTAAAAGTCTTACAAAGAAGTTAATGCTTAACATACATACATATATACATATGTACATATTATTAGTACTTCAAAACAACATTTGTATCAAAAATTAGACAATTACATACACTGTTACAGTTAAATGCTTAAATATTGAAATACATACATACATACATTTATTCATAGATACTAAACTTATTTTTTCAAAGAGCCGTAGAGTGGCAAAATATTTTAAACAAATATTAGTTTCTTGCGTTTAAACAAAATATTTATTTAAACAAACTCGTACATACATTACATATGCATATAATATACCCCGTCTTTAAGATATTTTTTAGCATTGACCTTGCATGTATGTATGTATGTATCTGCATACTATGTATGCACCTTAGATATTACGATACACGTGCATAAGTACATATATACAAACATATGTTTATTTGTACGTTGTATGAGACTTTTTGTTTCTGCGTAGTTATCAGTACGAATTTTTGCTTTATTAATTTAAGGTAAACTTTTTTTCTATTGAAAAAATCTATTTACATACTGTGCACATAGTACCTCACAACGCAGCACAGATGTTTAACTTACATAAGTCAGCTGTTGCTTACAAATTCAGCTGACGAAGCTTTTTGTTGTAAAACTTAAAAGCTTCATCAGTTCCCAACTGTCTGGTTTTTAATTGAACTTAGACCACCGAGATTTTTTGCTTAAGTTGGCATGCCTACGTGCCATGTTCACATGTCAATATATTATTTAATAAATTTCCTCTAAAATGGCAATCTTTTAAACAATTGATACAAATTACTAATTACTTATTTGTGCATGATATTGCACAAATCTTCTGCAGTCCGAAAATGTATATACATATAAAAATATTTTTATTTTTGGAAAGTCGGAATAGTCGAAATATTAATATTACACCATAAATATGAAACTTTTATTTTCCCCTTACTTATTTCAACATTTTATTTCAAAAGCCAACAAAATTTGCAAATTTTACTAATAAATACACTTTAACGAGAAAAGTATAAGAAGTAAATCTTTATCAGTATGACGGTCTGATGTTTTTTTTTTTTTTCTCAACTGTCTTAAATCAGCTGTTGGCAATCGCAAACAATCGTCGCAAGTTGTTAGTTCGAAAAGGTGACTCTGTACAGATTGTATTGTGCATGGCCGGTGTGCTCACGCAACAATTGTCAGCGTGTGGTCACGTAATAAAGATTAATTCTCTTCGAACTGCATTTTCTGCCGACTGAAATTGTTAACGGCGGTCCAGTAGCAATAATACAAATTCTTCTAGTCGGAGTGCGCTCGCGATTTAAAATGAAACGGAGTTTAATAAAAGATCTAAATTTCAGAGGTCTCATTTTTTTAATATGTTTCGCGTCAACCACTTTGACAAATGTATCATCATCAACATTGTCGTGGGGTAAGTAAGAATGAATGCTTGGGCTGGAAATAATAGTAATATGCAGTTGGCCCAAACATAAGACACTTGTACTACTATCAGGAACCTGCGACACATCTTCAAGAAACTTTTGGTGTGCATTCTCATTAAGTGCTTATGTAACATGCAACACAAATGAAAGATTAAAAAGCAGCCTGTATGTGACTATTTATGTATATATGTACATACATACATCGGCATACATATGTACATGCATGTGTATGAATACATATGTATGTACATATATGGATTATGTACCATGTATTTTCAAGTTCACTACAAGACAAAAAATGATAAAGCACACGTACATACATTTTTTGTATAAGTATGTGATTTAAGAAATTCTGTCAAATACGCTATATAATACATAAATTAGATATGACTACTTTCACCACGTGTTCTATGCATATTGTCCGTCCATCCAATACCTCAAATTCAGTCAAATCGATATCAACATGCTCTAGTACAATTTGGTGAAGTTGGCAGCCATTTACTGTAGGTAGTTTGTCACGTATGCCACAATTTGACGCCGTTGGCCGTTGGTGTACTCTTGCAGTGGGTATGTGCAACTTGTGGCTTTGGCATAAAGCTTGCAAAGCATTTTGCTCGATGTTGGACTTAAAACAATATTGTTAATAATAATTAACTATACTAATTACTAAAGTTGTTGTCTTATCTACAAAAAAAAATATTAAATCTTTAAAAAGCAAATTAGTACGATCACATAAAGTCGGTGTGCACTTACATGTGTAGATATAACAATAAAGGTTTATGTGTTTACTATAATCAATTCAGAATGTTAAAGTTCACTTCATGATATTTAAAAGTGTCGCCATACTTGAACATACTTAGGTAGATTCAAAAAAAACAATCGTCTTCAAGATGTGCACAAATGTGCGCTCTCTAAACGTTGCGCGTCAGTGTATCACTTTGACATACGAATCTATACTATGGCCAAAGTGAAACTTGAATCCACAACGGACGTTGTGCACTCTTGAGTTTACCACCACACAAAAACATCAACTTCTTCACCATAAAGTGCTCGTGTAGGGATTGACCAACCTAGACACCAAGAAGTTCAAGTAATTTGCATATTTACACATATTTTTAGTTTGTATAGGGTGTAGGTACAAATGTGTGAATTCTAGCAATCAAAACGTATTAATTGTTTTTATTTATAAATTTGTATTGCGTATTAATAATATAAGCATAAGCTTTACTAACGCTCCGCTCTTTCTAACTTGAAAGCATACTTAAGTATCTGTTGGCCATTACTTAAGTCAAATATATATATAAAAAAAAAACGACGAAGAATATTGCATAATTACTTATTGCTTTGTATTTAAATACTTTTAAACCCCTGGAGTTTTAATTTCACACAACTATAAGCTTATTTGAAGAACACATCGTACCATTCCCTAGATATAAATTTACAACAATAACAAAGCTTCAAATTTTCATTAACGTGTTTGCAATATTGTTTGGAAAAAAGTCAAGTGGGTCGTTTTGGCCCGGCGACTAACCGATGAGTCATATCAGCTTAAAGTCAAATAATCTTTTGAACCATAGACTTTTTTTCATCAAATAAATATTTTGGTTATTATAAGGCCTGTTCCGGTCATCACTGTTTTCGAGTTCACAAAATTTCCAATTATGTATGTTTCCTTCGAAACACTTCAAAAAAATTCAAAATTTACATTAATGACAAGTACTGCAATATTTGGAGCAATTAAAAGAATTTCACAAAAATTATGTATGTATGTATATTAGGGTGGGTCAATTTTTTTCGGTATAAGGGCTCACTCGGATTTTGATTCTTTGGGTAATTCTAAGCAAAATTGCCCAAGAAACTATGGGTCTAAAATGAATTTCGAGTCGCCCACTTTTTCAAAATTTTCAAGAAAAAAAACCGAAAAAAATCAAAAACCAACACTAAAGCGCCCTCTGGCGGCACCCAAAATTAAAAATAGATGTCAATAATGAATTCCTCGACCCCAAAAACCCCCAAATTCACATTTGGCTAGAGAAAAAATATCGATTTTAGGCCTTTTCAATGAATTTCTAAGTCGATTTTTGAATATGTCGAAAAAAACCTATTTTGAAAAAGTGGGCGACTCGAAATTCATTTTAGACCCATAGTTTCTTGAGCAAATTTTCTTAGAATTATCCAAAGAATCAAAATCCGAGTGAGCCTCATAAGGTTTTTTCGGCCCCATACAAATTGACCCGCCCTAATGTATATATATTGATTTAATTTAATTTTTATTCTCTTTAATTTGATAGTATAACAAGTGAGATTTTAATATTAAAATACATCAAGAGTTACAGGCCTTTTCTGCTTAGACTACGTTAAATACAATTGAAATTAAAAACAAATCGTAAATTTAATTTTGAGGAAGTATATATATTGTATCTATAAAATTGATTATAATTATCAATATACATAGGCCTTCACCCAGTGATGCTTTCAAATACAAGCAAATTATAGTTTATTTTACCTAAAAAAATGCGTTTGGTTTTCTTCGCTCTATTATTTGTTGGGCAGAAATGCAGAAGTGCCCAATAACAAGTTACACTAAAAAAATGAAAATCTGCAACTCTAAAGTGTATGTAACACACAGAAGACACGTTTTTTTTTTATTGATATCAGCGTCACATATAGCTCCCATCGGGGTATTTGGGAGCACCTCGAAAAAAAACAATTAATTTAGATGCATAATTTATCGTAACAAAATTTGGCGTTCGGAAGTAATAGAAGTTTTTCTGAGTACCCAAGTACTACACCATATTTGGTCGATACCGGTTGAATTTATTGTATGGCCTCCATTGGAACGATCGCTTAAGAAAACGTTTTCAGGGCACAATTTGTTTTTCATTTGTTTATGAATATATCCAAAACAAATTTGGTGATCAAAAGTTTTTTGGAGTATGGTACAGAGTATCTCAATGTCGTCCGTTGTTATTACTAAGTGCCTAAAGTGTGGCAGAAAATTAAACAGCAGTTTATAAATATGCACCAAAATTAAAACCTGTTTTTTTTCTTCAACTTAAAAAAAACAAAGCACGCTATATGACTTGTAAAGAGCTAATTGTTGTTGCTCATGTTTTTAGTCTGTTTAGTCTGTAACGAAAAAGAAATTGATTTTTTATAAAAGAAAAAAAATGTTTCTTTTTTAATTTATTTTATTTCGATTCATAAAAAGTTTCTGTTGTTCCTTTATCTTCAAAAAATCTTTTTAAAATGTTATACCAGAGCGAAACATTTTTTGTATTTCGTAAGGGTATCAGTATTTTGGTTTCCAAGTTTGAACTTTCTTGTTATTAAAAAATTTTATGCAACAACAAATTGACCTTAAACGATAAAGTGAAGGTTAAATGATTGCCAATAACAAAAAAAAAAGTCAGAGAAAGAGATTGGTATGAACCTCACATATATGTGCTTACATTTATGTTTATTATGTAGGTACGTTTTTGGGTCACATTTTGACTTTTTAGAAATAATTCTGCCGAATCTTAAGCTTATTATTCGATCGAATACCGAAAGATTACAATGTGAGGACGTCTACGAGGTAAAAAGTCAATGACCACCATTTAATTACTACGATAACGGTGTTTGTCAAGCAAAAGTGAAAGTGGAAGTGGAAGCAACCGATATGAATTTGCGGAACTTAAACGATAGCACCTGTCATTTCCGTTTTGTGAGAATGTTTGCTTTTCGTAATTACTGCAGCTGTTGCAAATCAACCGATTTTGTTGGCTTAAAATGCTTAAAACCGCAGGGGGCCAGAAGTTTAAGCAAAACTTTGTTCAGACTATCAAATCGTTTTTAAAATTTTAAGAAATTCTCGTACACATGATATAATATGTACTTTGAATATTTATTCTGCCATCAGATTGAATACAAACATTAATCTCCGAGTCGTACTCAAGAAAAATTTTTTCATTAACCTAATCTTTTAGAAATTTAGTAAGGAAATTTTTTAATTTATTTTCATAGCAGCTTAAGGATTTACTTCATGTCTTTTTTTACACGTTTTTTTCTGGAACGTATCTACCGTGTAAAAACAGAAGCGTGCGCTTGTGTGCGTAGCAACAGACACACGACCGCCATGGCGATGCTTGTGCATCCCCTGCAGGAAAAAAAATTAGTCCGAAACTGGTTCCGAACCACCCCGACGGTGAAACTGTGTGTCCCAAACCTAGTATGATTGCTCCTGGCTAACTAGTATTTTTAACATGGGCTTGTCATAGGAAGCAACCAGAATTTTTGGGTATGATGTTCAACAAAACTAGTTGCTTCCGTACTAGAATATAATAATTCGTTTGGGTATGCTCTCGTTCTATTATATTTAACCCAAATATTAAACTAGTAATTATTGTTGTATTAAAATATTAGTTTATTTAATTCAATTTGTAATCATTTTATTCACTTATAGGTAACTTATTATCAATAATTTACAATTCTTAAATTATAGATTGAAAATTAGCAGATTTTTTAATTACATATATACACATATACATACATGTGTTTAACTCATTGTAAAGTAATTTTAGGTAACTACGTTATTATTATTTTTCCTGAAAATAAATAACACAAGAAATTTCTTATATTTATAAAACTGAAAAAAAAAAACAAGTTATGCGTTATATGTACTTATAGAACTGAAAATAAAATAAAACAATTATTTTTAATACATATTAAGCTGAAAATAAAAAGTTCAAGTTATTTGGTGTACATTCCTATAACACTTAAAAAAAAAACAAGTTATTTGTTTTATATATAAGCTTAATATAAAAAAACTATAGGTAACTTGCTACTATTAAATTACTCTTACAAAATATTTAAATATAATAAATAATATTTAAATATACTAAATTACAAAATATTTATCACTTACCAAATTCGCGCTTGCCCACACATGCCAATGCAAAACATGAAATGACTATTTCGTACAGCAGCATTTTTGGTTGTAATACATTTTTATGTATACCCAAAATTCATCTCTTTTCAGAAAAAAAAAGAAAATCACTCTCTGAGAGAGCGTGAGCACTGAGCGGTACAAATTTGAGAGAGAGAGCGCTCTCCTTTACCGTCTTAACCTATACCTCGCTAGTTCTTTTTTTAACCATTCAAAAACTAGTTACGTTCAGAGTAGTTGAGGCCACTTATATGACACCGAATTCCTGCAGGGTCATGATGACGCGTCGCTGCGCACTCACACAAACGCAAGTTAAATGCGAATGTATTTCTTGCCGCCCTGCAGGAAAAAACTAACTAGTATGTTTAACATGGGGCTGTCATAGCGGGCAACTAGAATTTTTGGGTATGACATTCAACTGGTAGTAATCTGATTCGGCTGCATATCGAATAAAACTAGAAGCTTCCGTACTAGAACACAATAATTCGGTTGGGTATGCTCTCGTTCTAGTATATTTATTTATCTTAATACATCAACACATGTACAAAATAATTTTAAATAATTTAGGGCGGAAAGTTATAAAATAACAGTACATTGTTGTTATTCAACGAAATTTGTACAACAAACGCAACCTTCAGATTAGATCCCTTATAAAATATATTCTATTTTAAAATTTAAACAAATACAAAAACCAAATAGTGACATTAAACTTTCATTCACTTGCAGATTTTGCCATTTCTTTAAAAACAAAGATGCTGTTTTACGATGAATACTGGCAAGAAGTAACTTCATCTGCGCACCAATTTGATCAGCTGTCTGCACTTGCATTTGATGATACGGAGGATCTACTTTATTTTAATGATCAACAGAGACAAAATGGTAGCATTTATTCTCTGAAATTACCGACATCCGCTGAGGACCACCATATTATAGAGAAATTGTTACAGCGGGTTGGAGGTGAAATAGTGCGGGGCATGGCCTACGATCCACTTGATCGTAACCTTTTTTGGTCTGACGAAGTACAGCGAAAAATTTATTTCGTTTCAATCGACCCTAATACAGAAACAATGTTACCAAAAGTTTTCATAGACTTCTCCAGTGAAGATGGAGATGCCAAGCCCTATGGTTTGGCTATTGATGTATGCCGACGTAAGCTATACTGGACAAACTCAAACTTTAAAAACGCTTCTGTGGAGCGCATAGATTTAGATGGTCATGGACGCACAGTGATTGCATCATCCAATCTCTATCTGCCACATGGCATAGTGATTGATCAACTGTCGGACAGGATATATTGGGTCAACGATATGCCGGGTATACACTTTGTCGTTGAAAGCTCGCAGCTAGATGGCAGCGATCGTCAAATAGTTGTTCGTGGCCAAAATATTGACCCTTTTAATTTAGCTGTAACTAAAGATACAATATACTGGACTGACTTAAGAAATAATGCCGTCTGGAGCCATGCTAAACATGCTAATAGGGACACTGCCAATTCCGATATTCCGCTGGAACCTCGAAAGGTGATGACGTTCTCAGAAAAAGTGCATGGAATTGTTGCACGTAATCACTTTTACCAGACTTTAAAAAATGATCCACACTGCGCCGAAGTAGTGGATAAAATTATGCAGCGTAATTTGGCTCCCAAAGTAACGCAAAGCCCCGTAGACAAAATGGTGGAGCAGCTGCAGCGCGATTATTGCTTAAACGGTGGTAGATTCTTGCCTGAAAAGGATATTTGCATATGTAAAATGGGCTTCAAAGGAGTTCGCTGTGAAAGCAGCGAGTGTCACAATTATTGCGTACACGGTACGTGCGCTATATCCACAATGGGCTTCCCCAAATGTTATTGCCAGGTTGGCTTTTTCGGCGAACGTTGCCAGACCTCGAAGTGCACAAGCTACTGTTTTAACGAAGGCCATTGTACTGTCGATAGCAACAGTGGTGACCCTAATTGTGCTTGTGGGCAAAACTTTGGCGGCCAGCGTTGCGAACACAACTCGACGGAAATATGCGCGCTTTTCTGCAGAATACTCAAACATGAACCGAACGCGAATGTACCCTTTGGTTGTCATGATATGTAGGTAGATGTGGTTGTGTTTATAGCTTTTATTTAACCTATCCCTTATTTTTGTACAGATGTGAGGAATTGACTCTGCGCTTAGAAAATGGTGCCGATTTGTATGCAATACCGGCCTACCAACATTTAGAAGTATGCCGTTCGTCCAGCATCTGGACAGGTTATGTGATTATAACGCTAGTGGCAGGCACCATAGCCTGCTTGGCTCTAATAGCTTTAATTGTACATGGTCTTCGTCGTATTTACAAGCCGGCTCGTCCACGCATTAAGAAAACTTTTGTGGTGCGAAAACAAACACGAACAAACTCAGCAAGCGATACGCCACTAACCAACCGACCGTTAGCCACTGAGCAGTGTGAGATCACCATAGAGAACTGCTGCAACATGAACATTTGTGAAACAGTATGTAAAACCTAACTCTATATAGCAATGTGCAGAAGATACATAGTAATCTCTCTTGTTTCAGCCGTGCTTTGATCCAAAATTAACGCTTTCAGACCACGAAGGAAAGAGTAACGTTAAGGATGACAAAAAAATTTTAATACACAGTATGGAAGATGATCTCTACTAAAATATGGGCGCGTCTACAAAATTGATTAAGACTCACATTTGTTTTGCAACCGATTTGATACAAAAACTTCTTCGTATCAAATAACTGTTTGGATCGCATTTTTGATGGGATACAGATAACTTCCCATCAAAAATGCGATCCAAATCTATGAATCAACTACCTGGGTTCTAACTTTTCTTTTACAGTTTGCAGCTATTCACAAGTTTATAAATGTTTGTATTACATGTAAGAAAAGTTTTAGAGCTCTATTTTTTGTTAATTTAAGTTGCGTCTTAGATTGAATTGGTTGAAGACTTTTATAATTAAGTGATTATCTGTACGAAAATTATTTAAAGTTTCATTGCGACCTTCAAAAAAACAAAAATTGATTCAAAAATTAACAGCATCAACATCTAACTCCATATTGTCATGCGGATCCCATCTACCTTTACTTCGAAGGTAAACCCGGTTCAGTCTATTAAAACGAGCTAGTAAAATTATAGAAACCCGTGACCAGAGCTAAATATAAATTATTGTGCTGTCGGTCATTTTGTCGCATATATATTTGAGGACCTACAGCTGTTCTAGTTATTTTTGCACTTAATGCGCCCCTTAATTTTTTAGTACAGAGCATAATAATGTTTTCTAAGAATAGAAGGCGTGATGCTTCTGGATAAATGTGATACACAAAGTCAAACTGCTGTAATTTTTGGATTAAAAAAAAGTAATAGTATAATAGTTGCGAGTTCCTTTGTTACTTTATTGTAAATAAATTTAGTAGTGCATCATGACACTTACAACTGCCACCGTAAAAACATAATTTGCACAGATCATTGAGTACTTAAATAGACTTAGCATTGTCACACACAGGGACCTATAAATGAATTAATTCAAGGTCTTTAGAAAAATGAGAAAGAAGGAATAATGTAAATAAACATATATACATAAGTTAGACTAGTAATGGCTTGTTAGCTTTAAAGAAAAGGTGAATATTAATAAAATGATAATATTATATACTTATATTCGTACATATGTATGTATTTATATGTTCAATTCAGTGACGGATCCAGGATTTCGTCTTAGGGGGGTCTAAATTGACCCGGACTGGTTAAAAAAACAAAATTTTTCTGCATTGTAATCATTGTTGTTCCACCATGCGTCGTTGTTAAAGTCTAATACGCAGCAGTGTAAAACCGCGTGAAAGAAAACAAAAACTTCATAGTCGTCGGGCGCGGAAATCCAAAAATATTTCTTTGCCAAATTTGATTACGATATTTTTATAAACAAACGAAACACAACGAATTTTGTTCAAAAAACGTTTTTTTGCCCGATCGGTCCTATGGGAGCTATATTATATAGTCAACCGATTTTGATCAAATTTGGTACTGTGCTTAGGCACTCTAAAAAACTTCCAATTGGTAAATTTGGTTGCGATATCTTCATAAACAAACGAAGCACAACAAATTTTGTACAAAAAACGGTTTTTTGATCGATCGGACCTATGGGAGCTATATGATATAGTCAATCGATTTTGATCAAATTTGGTTCAGTGCTGGGTAACTCTAAAAAACTTCCAAATGCCGAATTTGGTTACGATATCTTCATAAACAAACAAAATACATCGAATGTTATTTTAAAAAAAATTTTGGCCGATTGGTCCTATGAGAGCTATATGATATAGTCAACCGAATTTGATCAAATTCGGTACAGTGTTGAAGATCTCTAAAAAACTTCCGAATGCTAAATTTGGTCTCTATTTCTTCATAAACAAACGAAACTAGCCATATGGATAACACATTTCGAAAAAATCTTGAATACTGTTCACGGCGAAAGCGCAGAAAGTATAGAAATTAGGTCACGGTGCCACTAGGATAGAGTCATCAACGTAGATGCACCTGACTTGTCGGAGCTAACGGATGCAATAAGAGCAATGAATGATGGTAAGGCAAGCGACATCGACGGCATCCCTGCTGGATTCTTTAAAGGCGACGCAGAGGCTATGGCGTACCTATTACATCCTTTATTCCAGCGCATTTGGAGGAATGAAGCGATACCTACCGAGTGGAAAGAAGCTATTATACTAAACATACAAAAAAAATGCGACCGTAGAAAATGTGGAAACTGGCGTTGCATATCTGTAGGACATATTACCAGCACGAATATCCGCTACATTGCACCGGCAGATCAGATTTCGCCAAGGCATTTGATGCCCTAAAACGCGATGTTATTTGGTCTGCACTTTCTGCGAGAGATATTCCAGATAAAATAGTTCACATTATCAAATAGTCAACAGATTTTGATCAAATTTGTTACATTGCTGGAGAACTCTAAAAAACTATCAAACAACAAATTTGATTACGACATCTTCATAAACACACGAAACACAACGAGTTTTGCACCAAAAAAGTTTTTTTAACCGATCGGTACTATGGGGGCTATATGATATAGTCAATCGATTTTAATAAAATGTTGCACAGTGCTGGAGAACTCTAAAAAACTTGTGAATGGCAAATTTGGTTACGATATCTTCATAAACAAACAAATTATCCATTTAAAACTTTTGGTCTTTTTCGCACAATAGCAACAATAGCAATAGTTTACACGAAAAATGAACCTTCGTAAAAAAGTGTTTTTAGGGTAATTTTGGGTCGAGAAACACGAAAATGACAACCATTTTTTTTTTCTTAGGCACCGTTTTCGGGATTTTTTCGAAAAACATGTTTTTGGGCACTTTTTTCAGTTATTCGGCAATATATGATATGTACAGATTAAGTAAAAATTGTTGAAGTTACAAGCAACCAAAGACGAAAATAGTGTAATATTCGACCATTTTTAAAAATTAAAAATTTTCGGTTTGCTTTTTATTAAGGCTCATACGCAGATTGCTATGCGTCTGCTCGGTGCTTCTTAAAAAAAAACGCATCCGGTACCTGGAAAACCTTTCCAGTAATATATGGGCTGCCTTGAAAATCTGTCCCGAATGTTATTGAGTTATTCATAAGGACAAGGGGCGAAATAAAAAATTCTTCAAGCCATCCGATTTTTCGAGAAACAGCTCGGGTTGATTGGAATAAACTCAGGGACCTTGTACTTTCCTTAATTTATAGTGATCATCCTACTGAGAATGTCCATACGACTCTAAAATAAATGTTTGAACGTTTCTTTAATAGGACACATTCAGGCACTTTGTCTACATAAGGTCTATGATCCGATTTTGGCGCTGTAACTTTTTCATAACCAGTTTAACAAATGGCTCGTTTTTTTTATGCAGTTCATTGGGAAGGGGGCTTAAAAAAGATACATTGTTACCTATATCTTGGGCTTTTACAGTGTTGGTGTTAACCTCAACATTCTCCTACAAAATAAATCTTCATGATCTTTCTGCATATATCCGTTGATACGGACAAACAGACATGGCTATATCGACTCGCCTGCTTATGCTGGTCCTTCGATATGGGGTATAAAAATTCATAATAATCAATTCAGCAGTGTAAAAGATTCTTCGTAAGTGGCCTATACAACCTTAACGGGTATCGGCCTGGTGGAACATTGCTATCAAGGCGCTTACTCATTGCGCGCACCTTCGCCAGTAGGTAACACTAAGGGCCAGCCACTTGGTCCGGCTAACGCAGTCGTGGCCTCTAATGTTCGTTGGCCTATTGAGCCCAAAGTATCAAGAGTTATTCTTCGGTTGTAGATCAAGGCTGTCATTATTTTGGTTTGTTATTGGATCATCTTCTCCGGAGACGGATTGATGTAAATCTGCTAATTGAAGGCTTACACTCTGGTCTTGTATCCTTTGGGCAAACGCCTAACTAGTTTGTAGAAGTCTCGAGCGTCATTTCTGCTTCTGCTACCTTCTTTCTTTTTACCTTCTCGCCTTTTATGCTCCCGCTTTGTAGGCTTAGAAAGGTTTTTTCCTCTCCTTTCCTAGCCTTGTATTCTGTATGCACAGGCCGCTCCAGCTTGAAGAGTTCTGCGATAAGCAGCGCCTTTTGCATCTGCAACATCATAGCATTCCTCTAGAAATGCCTCATAGGGGCGGTCACTGAAACCCAAGCAATTCCTCCGCCAAACGCTTATATTTTCGGGGATTGGAGAAGGCTGAGTGAAATACCTTCGTGTCCATCTTTGGCATTAAAATCGTCGAATACGATCTTAGTGCCGTAAGCATGGTCAAGTTCCGCATAAAAGGCATCCTTTTTCATCCACGTCATCATCAAACTGATGTTGAAGAATTTGGCAGTTATTCGGATCGCAGCCAGTCTCTCGTTTATTGACACACAAGCCACAACCATATCATATACATAGCTCTCATAGGACCAATAGGTCAAAGAATCGTTTTTGGTTCAAAATTCTTTTAGTGTGTTTGTTTATGAAGATATCGTGGTCAACCGATATCAACGAACTCAAAAGGTTTTTGGAGTACTTAAGCAATATACCGAATTTGATTGCAATGTGATGGTACAAAGTCACCCGCGTAACGTACGCCATCTTTCTTTTTGTGGGCCTGTGTAACAGTTAAGCAGGTCCTTTCGAAATATGCTAAAATTTGCAAAACGAATATTGCAAAACTTTCTGAGATTTGCACACCCTATTTAATCGAAGAATTCCAAAATCATAAATCATTTACTTAAACTACTGCATTTATAGGCATTATATTTTCATGTTGATCTTTACTTGAAATTAAGTTATTTGAAACATAAGCGCTGAAATTATTAAAAATATACAATTAGTTTTAAATGGCGAATATAAGAATTTACAATTGTAGTGCTGCGTTTCTAATTCTAAAAAACGTTATTCCATAAGGACAATAAAACGATTAACGTCATTTAATTGGCGACAATTATTTGAGAGCCAATTTAAATAATTATTTTCAATTACTTTAATGTATGTATGTAGTTTTTAGTAGGGTCTATTTAATTGTCCTTAATATTTTATTTATATTTATACTTCAAATTGATAATAAATAAAATCTACGTATAAAAGGATAACATCATGAAACATTAGCCCGAATTAAGCTTGGAGTTAGTTCTTATAGAATACGTGCTTGTCTCCGACTATTAACCGGACAAATCACCCTGATCAAAAAGGGCCTGGTCGTAAAGCTCAGCGACTACACGACGTCCGCCAAAAAAGCGACCATGTAACGCATCTTTGCCGCGCACCGCCTCATTACCGCCAGAAAACTCTACGAATATTTTTACAATGATTTCGGCCTCGTCGTCGTCCTCATTCTCTGTCTGCTTCTCATTAAATATAATGACTCGACTAACAGTGCCAAATTTGCTACACTCTTCCTGTATCTCCTCTTGGAGAGTCTCGTCCACATCCTCGGGGCCTACCATGTTGCGCAGGATGATTACCCTTGAGTCCAGTGGTCGCATTAATCGTTGCATTACTAGTTGGCGCGCACTTTGGCCCTTAATAGACATGTTCTCCTGTTGTTGCAGTGTCTGCACATCACCTTCGTCCATAAGCTTCTTTTGTAGCTCCTCCTGCTGCTTTTCGTGTGCTTTCTTGATGTTTTCCGACAAATTTGCTGCAGTGTTCGCAGCATTATTCGCTGCCGCTGAGAGGACTACCGATGTCCCATTACTTGATTCAACGGTTACAGTTGCCGTTGGAGGTGTTCCGGACAACGTGACAGTTGGTGTTGCCAGCAATGCAGGAGGTGGCAAAGTAGGCTGCACTATGGCTGATAGATTAGGCAAGCCGGTCGGCACACCTAATAAGCTTGGTGTTACTGCTGCGGGCGCTTGAAATATGCCTGGTGGTAGCATGGCTGTGGCCGGAGCTGTTGGCAACGTCAACGTGGGATGCAAAACAGTAGACGGGGAGGAGGAATTAATTACTGGCAGGACACCCACCTTGTTGACAACAGAACTTGCCAGACCTAAGGTAGGTGTGTTTGCTGAAAGGCTCAATACAGCATTGCTGGCGACTGCGTCTAAGGCCTGAATTTTAGCAGTCGCTGCAGCTGCGGCAACTGCTGCCGCTGTAGGCATTGTCGAATTTGTAGAAGGGCAGGCTAGAGCATTCGGCGGTGTTATTGAACGGCCAACACTGCAAACAAATATAGACATGAATATATTTCTTGGAAATGTTTGTACTTTAAGATGCAATTACCGTAACAGCTGTCCACCCAAATCAAATAGATTCATACTAGCAATAGCTTCATCCATGGCCTGCTTGTTCGCATATTCAATAAATCCGTAGCCCTTGTGCGTATGAAGGGAAGTGCCTTGGGCGAGTTTGCAGTACAAAATTGGACCAAACGCTTCAAATACGCTTTTAATATCATCCTCAGATAGATCGGGATGTATAGAGGCGACGTAGATTCTATTAAAACTCTTTGCCTCTTCCTGAATTTCGTCAATAACTTGCTGTGCTTGTGGCATGTTGCTTGGTCGACCCACTTTAATATTGCGACCACCCATAAGAGCACCGTTCATCTGCTCAAGAGCAAGTTGGGCGCCTTCTGGTATTTCATACTCTACAAACGCAAAGCCCTTGTGCTTCTGAGTGATTGGATCCCAGGACATGTTTATAGACTTAATGGGACCAAACGGTGTGAAGGCACCGCGAATGGTGTCCTCTTTAAGTTCGAAGGAAATGCTGCCCACGTAGACCCTGCAAAAAAAATTGTTTAAATCCGTTCAGTTTAGTGTAATTAGAGGAATAGATTTAGTAACACTTTTAACAATCGTTCAGATCTTATCAGCCAAGTTGCACACTTAACAAGACCGCCTGTACCCGACCTATAACGTGGTTAGAGATATAGGCAGACATTGTTATTCACATTGAGTAACTTAAAAATACATCACAACAAAATAATACTATTTAATTGATATATACGTAATCTGACCTGCACATGAGAGCCAATGCTTGTTGACGCTGCACTTGTGTCCGCTGAGTGGCCAACTGTTGTTGCTGATGTGCTAGAGTTTGCTTCATTAAAACCATTTTAATGCTCTGCTCCATTGCATACTTTTTTGCTTTGCTGACAAGGTCGTGCTGCTCGGATGTTAGTTTTGGAAGGGCACCACCTAATAGACCCAGAAGCGCCGATCTCGTACCAGGCCCAAATTTTACATCGCCCGTTTGCTTCAAATCATACAAAGGCTGAGAAATGTATGGAATCTTTGAATCCGTAGACTTGCCTAGAATTAGGAAGACTGATTAGTCCATCTCAAAGGAAAAGGTTTGCTCAGTAATGCGATCGTTTATGCAATTTCGACAATTCTGATTTCTGAGTTTTGTGTTTCGAAGCATCTTTCGCGCACATGTATTTATGGCATTGTTGCCAGGCATGGATGACCTGGGACGTTCGCATTAAGAGTTACTGGTAATTACTATTAAGGCAACATTAACAACCCAACACCCAGATGAGGGAGTATGCTTTTGAAACAATTAAAACTTTAGCCTGAAAAAAAAAAAACATAAGACAAAAGGAAGGAATAGAAAAAAGATTATTATTATTTTAATTTGTACGCCCATTCTGCGCTTTTATTGGTTGATCTGCTGCACGAACCGAGGAAATTCTCATCTTTGAACAATTAACAGCCGCCTGGACGATTAGTTAGCTCATATTCTTATTGCACTATTGTCCTATTTTTACTTGCAAGATTGTAAGTATGCATTTAGACAAATGATAGGACTTATATTCATTAACTAACAATCTTAAATTTTCAATTTCATGAACTGTTACGAATAGTCTAATTTTATGGTGATTGCGTCGACGGACTATTTCTTGAATACAATGGTACTTAGAATTTAAACGCTGAACAGTGCAAAACCAATAAAACAAAAATTACAAAATTAAGATAGCTAGGATATTATGCTCAAGCGTGTAAAAAAAAAAAAACTATTGGTAGAAGTATAAAAGTGAAATAAAAATTTAAATTTTTTTATAGTCATCCTGTGGACGCCAACAAAAGAAAGATTGTTCGACACCGATAGTCAGGTAAGGTGAAATAATTTTCCTACAGCAATTCAAAATCAAAGAACAAATTACAAGGGAACTGTGCACACCAAATCCTCTCATCAATCCCCAATTGTACGCATTTTATTTATTTACGTATAGTCATCACTTTAATGTTTGCAAAAATAAGAGCTAGACTGAGTCGGATTGTGGAGAGAAATATAAATATGCACAGCTCCTACAAATATTATAAATTAGAAATTATAGACGACCTTATGTACGTTTTGATACGGATTCCATGAGTTGGGGCGTGGTTTTTGACTTGAAGGGTCACACATTACATTGCTCAGTGATAAAAGAGAAAATAAAAAGAAAACAAGACGCTGAAACGATAATAAGAGCAACAATATGTTTAAGTTGGTTAAGTTTTCCGCCGTACGATAATCAATTTATTGTTTATACTGTTTTATTGTTTTTGTTAAATGGGAGTGGGGCGAGTCGTATGGCTGCGTTGCCGAAAAAATATGTATACACACATACATATGCTGCACATAGATGTAGATCTACGCCTAAAAATGTGGTACTTCGTATTTTCCAGAGAAGTCACCAATTTGTTGGATTGGTAACTCATTTTACATGATATATATAAAAAACACAATTTTATCGCAAGTCCAAGGGCGTTTTAGATGATGACTACAATTTGATAACTATACGAGTACATAGGTATTTAAAAAAAAAAAGAAGTAAAATATTTAATTTACTTTGAAATGTACAATTGTTATTGTTATCGAGTCAGCCAATGCAGGCCGGGAAGCAGACGCCCAGGACGGCCACAGCAAACAACCACGACCGACGTAGACACCAGCAACTATGTTGTTCAAAGTAGATAATGCTGTTTGTGGCTCATTTTAGTTGGCAGTAATGGCATGGCAAAAATAAGAAATATATTTAAAAAACAAAAATAAAAAAATCAAAACAAAATAAATATAAGAAAAAATAAAAAGAGATAAAAGAGAGAGAAAATAGTTATATGCTTTTGGATTAGTTTCGTTGCTATTCAATCATAGTACATAGGGAGCACTCACTTGGCGCGAATTACGTTTACATACAGGATACGCCCGTGCCCTAGTTACATATAAGATTTGGCTTTTGCAAATCTGCCAATCTTTTGTTCGGCATAAAATGGTTCACATGCTCGCTTTGGTGGTCATTACCAATGTATCGGGGCTTTTAGCTTTTATTTGTACGGCTCTGGTCTAAATTCAATAATCTATTGTTTAGTAGTAGGTACGGCATATAATTCTTATGTCTTAGATAGATTACATATTTTTTTAAATACTTTAGTCACAATAAGTTTGGGTCGCGGATCGTGTGCGCCGCTCGAACTGATATGTTAGATTGACTGACTTGTTCAATAGCAAGGGTGTGACTCTCACCTCACCTCTTTTGAGATCATCGTGCGATTATGAAGTCTGCAATTACTTAAGCAGAACAAAAAGAAAAACCGATTATTTAATAGCGTCTGTGCTGCCCTTAAAATGCAACGAAGAAGAAGTAATAGATAAAGATACATATGTATGTAGATGTGTTTAAAATGTAAAGAAAATACAATTTGGGTTATTTGCCTTTTTGGCACTTTTATGCCATATTCATGTTTTACCAACGGAACTTATATATGTACTTGTTTCGTTTGGAATTGAACATACACATTAAAACTATTTACGAAATGCACACAGAAGGTATGCATTCTTGGGATCATCCAAAATTTGGTGCCGCATTGAACAAAATTAAACACTTACCAGAATCTGAGCGGGATCTCTTTGTTAATGGCATCTCGCTGATTTCCCTTTGATCATCCGAACGTGGAGATCTCGATGCTCTGTCGTTGCTTCCCTATAAATACAAAATAAAAATTAATAGATGTTCGTTTAACATAAAGATTATGGACGAAGTTTTTAAGAGACCCTATATATTGAAAATATACATATTTATGTACATATGTATGTATGTATGTACATACACGAAGCTCCTTCGGCAATTAATCAAGGTTTCAGAAATTTGTTTATTTTAAATATAAATGTATGTATTTATATTTTAGCTGAATAAGAACATACACAAATAACAAATAAAAAACTTTTTTTAACTCTTTTTTTTTTAATTGAAGTGTTTAATTTTAAAAATAGCATTATTTCATATGTCTGTGTCTGTATAAGTACATGTACACATGTGTATACACATTTTTATGTATATATGTACATATTCGACACGCGAATTTCGGCATGGTTTAAGAATTTATATAAAAACTTTTTGTTTTCAAATAGTTTTGTAGTTTTTTTTAAACACCGTGAGAAAACATACCATAACTTGTATCGCAACAATTACTTTTGTGCTTTTTGGGGAAAGCTGATATACTCTACAAATGCAAATTGCTTCAATGAGTAAAATTAATTTAAGTGTCGTTGCCACACTTCTTTTAGATTTTCGCAGTGTACCACAAATCTTCCATTGTTATTTTATATCTGGCAACGTTTAATAATCGATAATGAAAGTGCGATAAGCGATAACCAAGCCATAAGCGATACTACTGTTTTTACAATCCATTTCAAAGTTTGTATGGTTGTACGAAAAATCAAAATTTTGTAATTCTTCGATAAGCTACCACATTTTACAAAAATCGTGTATGAATTACGTTTTTCGTATAACAGTACAAAATTTCAACAATTTCAACACAAAAAGCAGGTGATAAACCAGAAACAACCAATAACTTAGAATGCATGGGAAAATTTAACATGGAGATAACAGCGGGCACGTGCTTTAAGCTATTTAAAACAGAGGACATAACTTGTTAATTATACCATATAATTGTTTACTTTTGCATGTGTGCGAAGCTGTAGATTATAAGCTATTCACACTGAACACATCTTAGCGGAACGCATGGGATTTTTTGAAGATGTGAAAAAGGTTTTCGCACTGCCAACATTGAACATCTTTCTGCCCATGGTGGAATAATATATTATATTATATATTGCTGCCATATTGACAGGCTGGCAGGTGAAAATTTATTAAAAACGTTTTTTAAAATTAAAATATAAATTTTTTTGTTGAGTTGATTTTACACATCAACTATTATCAAGGAAGAGTTTCATGAATTTATGTTGAAACCATTAATTAATTGGGAGTATTGATAAGGACGACGAGCTGGTGCTGACTCGCTCATACCCTGCAGGAAAAAAATTCAGTTCCGAACTGGTTCCCAACCACCCCGACTGTGAAACTGTGTGTCCCAAACCTAGTATGATTGCTTCTGGCTAACTAGTATGTTTAACATGGGCTTGCCATAGGAAGCCACCAGAATTTTTGGGTATGATGTTCAACTGGAAGCAAACTGGTTCGCCTGCATATGGGACAAAACTAGTTGCTTCCGTACTAGAATATAATAATTCGTTTGTGTATGCTCTCGTTCTAGTATATTTAACCCAAATATTGAACTAGTAAATATTGTTGTATTAAAATATTAGTTTATTTAATTTAATTTGTAATCATTTTATTCACTTATAAGTAACTTATTATCAATCATTTACAATTCTTAAATTATAGATTTAGATTGAAAATTTACAGATTTTTTAATTATATGCATGTGTTTAACTTTAATGTTCATTGTAAAGTAATTTTAGGTAACTACGCTATTATTAATCTATAAGTAGATATAGCTCCTAACTTGTCTTTTTTTCAGTTTTATAAATATAAGAAATTACTTGTGTTATTTATTTTCAGGAAAATTTATAATAAGGGGCCATACCCAAATTACGTGACCTATTTTTGCAATATATATTACGATACTAGTCAAAGTCTTTTTAGACCCAAGTGTTATATCAAATTTAAGCGATCGAATATCTTTCTGTCTTAAGTAAGTCTTCACTCCAATTAAAAAAAAATACGATTACGAAAAACTAACACTTTCACCAGCGATTGGCCGCTGCGGAAGGGAACAAATGTTGCACTTTATACAAGAAATTTTACGATTATCAAGCCTTGTATACATTTAAAAAATTTGCAATTTTATATAAAAACTTGAATTTACTGTTTAAAAACGATACTTTTAAACAATTGAAAGTAAGCGCCGCTACTACAGAAACCTTACACAAAGCTAATTGCTATGACATAAGTATACCGATGACAACTGCTGCAACACTGGGTCTTTTACAGCTCTACTCACAACATTTTGATTTTGCGTACAACCCAATAAAATTTCATACGACGCCACACACAGTGAAATCGGCTGTGCAAACAGTTCATCGAGTACGATAAGCACTCAAGTTCTACAAACAGTCGCATCGTTTCGGTATGAATAGGTGGCGAAACAAATAAACTAAGCAAACTGTTTAAAAACATCGAACTCTTTTTAAATAAGCTTACAAATTTAAGATATGAGAGATTTTTATTACATTCGAAAACATATTGTGTAAACCTCATTTCTTATGCAATTTTCTAAAGTAAAAACAGGTTAAAATGTATTTTGCTTCAGTAATTGCACAATTACTATACAATACTTTGCTTTTAAAGAAATATCGTAAAAGATTTGCGACTCGAGGCTGCCACCTCGGCAAAATGTAGAGATAAGGTAAATAATTGCAGTTTATTGCTTGGTTTGATTTTTTTTTTTTTTAAATATTTCCCCTTTTTTTATATTTGTTAGAAATGAGGACATAAAAATATCGTAAAGGGAGTGGTTTTATAATTAGTATTTTGTAAACGAACAAATAAAGAAAACGATAAGTTGTAAAGACTGAGCTGCCAACTAATCTGAAGCTCAAAACAAAAAATACTACCATTAATAAGTTGGCAGGGTTGTCTATAAAGGGGGATAAGTAACAGGGAGGACTTTTATGAAAAGGAAAGAAGAAGAACTTTTAGGCAAGCAAACTGAAAATAATATAACAAAAAAAGTATAGAGTGATGTTGGAGTAAAAGTTAAATAGTGCTCGTACGACAGAAGGGAGTGCGCATATATTGTGAAAAGTGTTTTCAATATTTTCACTCTTGCCATAGTCCTAGGTAGTACAATAATTATCAACTTGCTGCAAAGCAGTGAGTGTGTCGTGTGCTGTTTTAAACAAGGTACACATGAGCAAATAATGATAATTTGTTTACTGATTTCGGACTGCGCACAACACATATGTACATCAATTTGTATTATTCACCTGAAAACAGAGGCCCTTGCTGTTTTACATAGTTTGCCGTAGATTTTTTATGTTATTTACAAATATAAATTGTATGAATGCAAATATGTGTCATATGTTTGGATACGTACATTTTGTTTTTTGTAAATATAAATGTGAATAATAATACTAGCAAATTTAAATTATATACGTGACTGTAGATGTGTTGCCTAAATCGTTAATAAGTGATTTATATTTCTATTATTATTTCGTTGAGCGCTTACTTAGTGGTAAAAAGATGCCGTCGACGTCGTCCTTTACTCTTTACTCATGATTGACGACTTGTATATAAATATACACGTTTCTCTAGTACTAACTTGTACATACAACAAACGAGCCATGTGTACATTTATACAGTTAATTGTTTTAGCATTACGTAATATCTTTGCTTCTTACCCCTTTAAACAATGCACCACCAAATCACATGTTGATTAAAGGAATTTATGAGCTCGTGTTATGTTCCCTGCTATCTGCTAAATTAAATTTGATAGTCATTAAATCGTCGATTTTAAGCTCATCGTGCTGTTATTCCTACATACATATGTTATAAAAATGCATGTAAATACAAACTCGTATATATATGTTTTGTTTACAAGTGTAATCACGAACCCACACAAAATTTGAAAGATAGGTAAACATCACATTTTTCTATTCCCTGAACTCATTGGGTGAAGGGTATATTAGATTTGTGCAATGTGTCTAACAAGTAGAAGGATTCGTGAAATACCATGAGCTCCTTATACCTAAATGCTAATAATAATCTTGGGTATGAATAGAGCCCTGTCCGTCCGTCCATCGGTCCGTAGATCTCAGAGGCCATAAAAGGCACAGAGTTTTAACAAGCAGTTGCTGTTAATCCACTTAAGTCGATACATTACCCGGTTCCCCGTAGGAAAGTCTTGCAGCTTATATTTATTCAAACTACGTCTGCAATTGCGATATATTTCAATTCTATGAGTCTGAAATAAAATCAAAATGGAATTTTGAAAATGGTTTTAAACTCACAATTTGCAATCTCTATCCCTAACCTTTCAGTATTTGAAGCATAGGAGGTTTAGGTCAATTTATAAGATACTTGATAAATTGTACAAAATTTAATACTAATTATATATTATAAAACCACTAAGGACTACCCAGTCTATGTGTGACTCCCCCCAGGGGTCAACCGGTTCAACCTATATATTATAAAATCCAACACATATTTTTTTTAGTTCCCCACGTTAGTAGCCGGTACACCCCGAAGATTTTGATAAATATTTAAACAGCGAAGTAAACATTTTAGATTCCTTGTCAATGTTACAAAAATTGTTATTTTTATCTATACTTAGATATGGCTGGCTATTCTTACTTTTGTTTTCCAGAAATTTACCAGCAGTTGCCTTTGTTGTTGCTAAAATCCTACTTACTTGGTAATGTAAAAAATTAACAATTTTCCAGTTTTTTGAATAGGTTAAAGTTGCAATTGCGTTACAGCCAAATTACCTTAACAACTACAAATTCTATAATTCCACAAAATTGTTTTTCTTCATTTCCATAGCAAAACCATATTTTTTGTATGCTTAATAAGCTACTTACTTGCTAAGTTTGTCCAATTACTTTTTTGTATATTTTGTCTTCTGCAGTTCCGATTTTCAGACGTGCTTCGTATCGAAATTTAAATTTTTAACATTTATTTCGAGATATTACATTATATATAATATATAAGTATCTATATGAATATCGTACGGGCAACATTGCAGTTTTTTTTTTGTTTAATTTATTATTGATTGATATAAGTTTTCCAAACCTAGCAGCCTAATTTCGATATTCCTACCGTATCACTATTTAAGGCCACGATGTCTGTTTTTTTTTTCTTTTAGAAATCCTTAAAAGCTGAGTCATAAATTAAATTAAGCAAACATTGCTGAAAGGCAAAAAACTTTTAACAATTATACAATCAAGTCTTATTTGCTAAGTGACAATTCCTAAAAGAATATAATACACATATATAAAACACTTTCAGACAAAATAACTAAAATCGAGAAGACCCGTACACAAAATGAGCTGCAAGGTGCGATTAATGGAAGACGGCTCACTCGATGAAGAACCTTTAACATTAAAGGAGATCGCTTATCAACATCTATGCAATAATCTTAACATAATCAGTGGTTGTACGGAGGCTGGAAACCGTACACTTAATCCTGGAATTATTTTACCCAACGAAATTTGTGATGGCTTTCTAGAAAACTATCAACGCTTCAATAGACCACTAGACGATCGGGTTATAAACCTTTTTAGTGACATAGGGAGTACATCACTTAAGATAGTAAATCTACGTAACAGTACTCTAAGCTGTATTGGTACGTAGAAACAGTCATTATTTCTTAACATCATTATCGGCTACTTAAAAATCGAACTCTTTATTGCAGGTCTAGAGAAGTTGATGCGTCACAAGTTGTTTGCGCTTTCAATGTGGTACTGTGACCGAATCACAGTGCATTCTCATCATCTGCTTGCTCATTATGGAGATAGCTTGCGGTCTTTAGAGCTAGGAATAAGCTCGCACTTGTTACAAAACGCCGAGCCGAACGAGAAAGAGCCTGTCGATTTTCAGCTGACATGCCCGCACTTACGCCGCCTTGTTCTCAATGGTGTTGTTATGCACCATCGCTTGCAATTTGCGCATCTGCACGACCTTAGCCATCTTGATCTGACGTCTTGTGTGCTGGCCAATTTTAGTTTGGAGGCTCTTGTCATGCTACCAAACTTACACACACTTATATTATTTAATGTGTGGCCCATTGCTAATCAGTTACATGCTATTTGCTGCCTACGACGTCTGCGGACCCTAGACATTTCTATTTCGAGTTCAGGAAACGGGCACGGCACTTACGATTTACCTGACCAAACGTTGGAAATGCTTATGGATAATTTGCGGCAGCTCACACATTTGGATATTTCTGGAACAAATTTGGCTGGCAATGGTGTTGCTACCAAGGAGTCGTCAAGTACAAACACAAAAACCGAACAACAATTTGCACTAACAGATATACCAGGACTAGCGTCGCGTACGCAGAGACCGCTTCAGTTCCTGGGCTTGTATCACACTGCACATTGGGCGTGCAAGCGACATGACATACCAGCTATTGACGTAGCTGGCGATGCAAACGAACAGCAAATACTAACAGCTGCGCGATACTATCATGATCGACCTGTAGTATTAACAAGAGTATGTGGAAAGCATAGTTTTTTAATATTAATTTTTGACTATTATTTCGTTTCTACTTGAAAGGTTCTTAACGATTTGTACCACCTGTTCCGTTTCGAAAATTGTAAAGACATACACACAGCTCTGGATGTTGTACTTTCTGCTATGGATAGACACCTAAAATTCAAGCATATGCAAATATCGGGCAGGCAAGTACAATTCTAGTCATTGCCATTCAAAGGACCTTAAGTAAGTTAAACGTTTTCGTTGTAGTGCCACCCTATTCTACATAGTCAAGGGCCGCGATCGCTCTAAATTTGGCACATTGCTACGGAATCACATTATACGCACCTTATTAAATGGAATGGAAATGCATCTTTCAGACGACACAATGCTTCGTAATGGCTACATTACCCTCACTCAATTTCACATGCCTGTTGATGTTGTGAGTGCTATCGAGTTTCTTAAAATGCAACATATTTTCTAATATATTTTTTAGTTGTTTGAATATGAGCGCTTGATAAAAATTCTTCTACATGGAGTCTCCAAAACTGAGCAGGAAGGTTTTGTACAGCGTATTGCTATATACTTGCTGAACACACTTGCCTGTCAAGTTGACGGGCGGCAAAAACTTTTTTTGGGCGAGTTAGGTGTAGTCAGTGTAAGCAGTTATATTTCCATAATGTAGGTTTATCCTATATATGCTGATCCCTATTAATAGACTATGCTGAGTTTAATCAAGGATCGACTGACGCGTTCAGTTTTTGATGATGTCATGGAAGTGGCGTGGTCAACAATGTGGAATGTAACCGATGAGACTGCTATTAATTGTAAGAAATTCTTGGATGGACGTGGCATGGAGTATTTTCTAAAATGCTTAAATGTAAGTCTTCTAAAAATACCAAAGAAAAGTTGTGCGATAAAAATGTTTTTGTTTTTATAGACGTTTCCCGATCGGGATGAGCTTTTACGCAATATGATGGGACTCTTGGGAAACGTAGCAGAAGTGAAATGGCTACGACCCAAACTAATGACCCAGGAATTTATTGAAGTGTTTGCGCGATTATTGGACTCATTAAGCGATGGCATTGAAGTAAGTACAAGTACGAATGCCAATTATTGATAAATGATAAATAGTAATGACAACTGACTTAATTTTTACAGGTGAGTTATAATGCAGCTGGTGTGTTGGCACACATTGCATCCGACGGCGCTGAAGCTTGGACTATTGCGAAGCCAACTCGAGAGCACGTTCTTGAGCGCATGGTATCTGCTATAAAACGTTGGAACATCAAAAGCGAACGTAACATAAATTATCGTAGTTTTGAGCCTATTCTTAGTCTAGTGCGATGCTACGAGACACCACAATGCCAGCACTGGGCTGTCTGGGCGCTGGCAAATCTCACGCAGGTGAGTACCGAAATTAGTTTTGATTGGCCTGATCAATTCACATGGTCCGATTTAATTGCAGGTCTATCCCGATAAATATTGCCAACTCGTAGAGCAAGAGAACGGAATACATATTTTAAATGAACTTATCGCACATGATAGTCCATACTGTGAGATCAAGCATATTGCGCGCATGGTTATTGAACAGTGTGAAGCTGGGTCAGATCGAATGATAGTGGGATAAATAAGTTATATTTGTTCTGTATTGGACTAAGATGATTTTTGTGGTGCCCAATCCGTAATGTTACTGTTCAACTACTTCCTTAACTTTTATGTTTACTTCACAGAAAACAACAAAAAAGGCAAGAAATAAAAATAATGTATATCTAAAATTAGTTTAAAACGAAATGTGTGTACATTGTGAATATGTACTTTGCACATGTTGGAATGATGATTACATTTTTTATAGTATGTTAATTTTGATGTCGTAGGCAAGCAAGCGATGTTTTTTTTTTTTAAATGTTATGGCATTGGCAAGAAGCTGAGATACTATTTCAAATTTTGAAACAATCTACAAATAAGTTAATGTAAATATATACATATGTATTGTTGTAAAGAGAAGTAAATTGCCTTTTTTGTTCTATTGTAGTGCTTAGATTTATTACTCAATTGTAATATATCTATATGTACGGATGTATGTATATTAGGGTGGCCGCCGCTGGTATGACAGATTTTTAAACCGACGATATCAATAACCCCACCGCGTAAAAAGTTTCCTTTTTACCTCCTGCATACAGCACCTGTAAATTTTAAAGACGATCCAAAAGTATTTGATGGACACGAAAATAGGTCAAAGGTCATAATTTTCACCTTTTTGACTGTATTTTTCTACATAAACTTTAAAAAAATTATTTCCAATCAAACAAATTATGGTTCAAAAAGTCTCATACCTATCTAAACATAATTTTAAAAAAATATTGAGTCGGCCTGAATAAATTTGGTAAGCTCTAAAATTGATTAAATACACTAGTTTACAAATTTTAAAAAAATTTTGGTATCCTCAACATGTTTTAGTCGTTTCCGTAGTAAAATGACATGCTAAAACCGAAAATGCAGTCAAAAAATTTTCTCATGAAACGGGTTTCAAGATATTGCGAAAAAAAACGTTTTTCGAAATTAGAAAAAAAAAAAGAGTCTCTACTTAACAGCAAATATCTCAGGTTGTACTAAACTGATTTCGATCATTTAATTGAGTGTAGATTATTGAACTACCCATCGATTGTATTTGGAACATATTTTTGACAAACTTACGGTTTGGTCGCTATTTAGGAATTCATATGAAATTTTTCGTCATTTTTGACCTATTTCCGTGACCATCAAATACTTTCGGATCGTCTTTAAATTTTACATGCGCTATATGCAGGTAAAAAGGAAACTTTTTAGGCGGTGGCGTTATCAAAATCGTGAGATGTTTCAAAAATGGCCACCCTAATGTATATGCTAATGTATGTCCTTTACTAAAGTTATTGTTATTTTCTATTTAAAATATCCCATAATTTTGTAACCGTTAAACATTTTTTTGGATAATTTGTTGTACATATGCCTTGTTCATATCTGAGAGCTGATTTTTATAACATTTTTCCTTGTGCTATTGGCGTATTCTAAATTTATTACCACACTCGTATAATTTAAAGTCCCTGCTTAGAGAAAAAAGTTACAAAATCAATTATATTTCAACAGATTAAATACTCGTAAGTATGGATTTGATTAATCATTAAAACGGAGAAGCACTGTATGTACTACTTATTTATGTTAATTTTGTTTTTTCGTAAGTATGTACAAATCTACAATTTATTCTCTGATCAGTCAACAATTTGTTCATAATTGTCGGCTTAAAATTTTGATGCACTATCAGAAAATATTCACCTTATTTTGATTTTAGTAATAATAAAATTGTCATTACTTTGAACATTTCTGTCAAATTAGCAAAACCAATTAAAAATAGTTTATTTTGGCTACTGCTAGGGCTTTTAACCTTTAACATCCCAAAGTTTGCCGGTCAAAGCATTGAAATATGCAGATATACTCGTATGAACGTAAGTAAATGCCAACAACCTGAAAATTCCAAGCTTGAAAAGCGCATGTGCAAGGCCATGTCACCAATATTGCCATACTTAGCTCAGAAATGTGAACGACCCTTTGAAAGCTATTTCATCCCCAGTACCGCAGCAATAACTTCCAACCCTCTGGTCGGACTCTTTGGTTGTGCTAGAAATAATACTTCTGCTTTTGCCTCATGGTCTCTCTAAATCTGTGATATCTTAGTAGCGACTTTCTTGCCTCTCGGTGCGTTAGCTTGTTTGTATAAACAAAACATTTTTAAGTCTTCCATTTATTAAAAAAATTATAAGTAATATATGTATGTATGTGCATATGTGATACTAACAGATTTTAATGTATAATTTTGATGAATATTAAGACTTAATAAAAGGGAGTTCATTCAGAGCAGGTGCGGTTAGTCATGGATAAGGTTGGCTTATGTGCAAACGCCGACTAGTCGCTTTACGACTGAAAGCGTACTGGGAAATTATTTACATTTCAGATTTTGTTTCGTAAACAAACGAATTTCTGATTTTTAATTAGCACTTTCGGGCGACGACGCTGAAAGTTGCAGAATTTATATTATAAAAATGGACTTTCAATAATTTTTTTTTAACTTTTCATATGAGGTGGTATTCACGGTTGTTGTTGAATTTAGAAGCGGAAAGTTGAGCGCCAGTTTGGTTGAAAAAAAATAGATTTTATTATTGTAGCAATATCAAACTATTTTCGTAAGTTTTAAATAAAACCTAACGATTTATCGGCTTTGAAACAAGACATTGTGTCTCTACAGAAATCGACTTTTAGACTTTTTAAAATATAAAATTGTTTTTTAAATGTATAACTGTCATTCGTTCTTAAACGATCTGAAAACTCAAAGTTTTCTGTCATTTAATAACGATATCGCAATTTGTCAGACATAATATTCGACTCTTGAAATTCCGATGGTTGAATTAGTTTGCAATATTTTGGTTTCCTAAATTTTTTAAGTTTGAAGCATAAGAGATTCCATTTACTAAGACATTAATATTTAACAGGCAGCTTACCACTTTGTCATACTTACATAAACTTAGGATCTCAAAATTAATGTGCGCTTGGGCAGTAGATGACACAAAAACGAATCTAGGATTTAGACGAAAGTCAGTCATAGCTGTCATTTCAAAACAACATGTGGCCTGGCTCTGACTGTGGCAGCTCACGAGCTCAAGATATGCTGACAAGCCAACATAATGCTGGTAGTAGTCAACAGGAGACTCTGGCTGACATTGAACACATATCAACAATTGAGGGTTCCTTGGCATCTATCGGATCTTTATCGCACACACAAATTCGATATGTATGAATCAGTCATTTGATTATAATGTTTTTAAGTATCTTAAAATATAAATATTTTTTATAGTGCACCAATGATGCCGGGTATGATACGGAGCACACGTCTTTAGGATCGGATTTTGATGAAGCAGAGTTACGTAGAGCACTACTAAGGGATGTAAGTATATTCAAAATATTTAGTGTTTGGGTCTACAATATGAAAAAAAGGGATGTACAAGAGATAGCGTAAGTTCTACTAGTCAGTTTAGGAGCTACGATTATGGAATAGTTTCTTGGCGTTCCATTCGTCGTTCAGGTTTCGAATCTATTAAAGTGATATACATATGTATATTTATGTATATCCCCTGTACCTTAAAATAAGGGGTATAAATACACGTATGGCCGTCGGTAGCGTACTCGCTTAGCAAACCGATAGTCGGTGGTTCGATTTCCCGCAGTAGCACTGGTGCATTTGCCTAGCACTGGCATCGCTAGCTCAAAGACGCTATATGCCCAAGAAAATCTCTATTAATTCAAGACACCGCCGTTCGGATTCGGCTATAAGCTGCAGGTCCCTGTTCTCTTCGAACAGTTATTAATAGAGATCCCCAATGCTCCGCCCAGGGGAGGACAAAATAGTCAGTCAGGGAAATTATAACTATATACGCGTATCGGGTACGTATAGTACATGTATATGTGTCCAAATGTAGGTAACATAGAAATGGAGACGGATGTTTGTCTGTCCGTATTAACAAAAGGATCAAAAAAACGATAAGAACCAGAGATTGGGAAATTTTACCAAAAGATGCGCAATATCGGCAGACAGATAAAATTGGTTGAATCGGTCGAAAATAATGTTAATGCTTAAAGAGTATGCCGTTTTTAAAATCGGATGAAAACTTTAAAGGAATTAGATAAGAACGCAACTTTTTTAGATCCCCTCAAAATTGCACAAAAATCGAGCTATGTGTAAAACTTTTGTGAAGAAGGTAATTTAGTCAGCTTTAAAACTAATGCCAAAATCGCCGCCTGCTGCGGCTGGGACAGAAAAAGCAAGCTCTCCAATACAGTTTCACTTTTTGATATCCTGGCATAGAAGATCTTTTAAAAACAATGTTGTCGTGCGTTCTTAATCCGATGAATAAATAAGATAAGAAATAATTAAGAAAAAGTGCAGGAGAAATGTCTCAAAATTAACATAGAAAACGGTTTTGAATTGGACTGGTCTGGAGCTGGTGGGTGAAGCAAGCAGGAAGTAAAGCTGGAGTTTTATATCATTTGAGTCTCCAGCAACATTAGTAACTAATTTAAAGCCAATAGGACTAAGTTTATTTTTCAAAATCAAATGGCTATAACTCGCAAAATTGAGGAACTCGGGCAGAAAATTAGCACGCTTTTGCATCACTTGCGTCGCCAACTATATTAGGAACGAATGTAGATGTAGGGCCAATCGGAAGTTTATTTCCTTGACTCCAAATGACTAAAATTCGGAAAATTGACGAGATAGGTTTTGTATCAGTTGCATCTCTAGCTACATTAGGAACCAAAATAAACCCAATTGGACCAAGTTAATTTTTCAAATGCAAATTGCTATAATTCGGAAACGTCGTAGACTACGTTTATTTTTTCATTATTCAAATGTCAAAAGTTAAATGCTTTGGTACCAATATGGAGCCAATTGGACGATTTTTTTCTAAACTTTAAATGGCTATACCTTGAAAATTAGACGTAGTAGAACAAAAGTAAGCGCGGATTGGTATCAGTAGCGTTACCAACTACATTAGATATGAACATTAAGCCAATCGACAATGTTTTTTAACTTCAAATAGGTATTAGTCGGAAACTAGACGAGCTAGAGCAAAAAAGCAATGTTTTGCAACTTTAGAGCCAATTAAAAAAAAAAAAAAATTTGTAATATTCTGTCACATTAATGCCTATTTCTAAAACTTTCTGCGAAGAAGTTACTGTCACCAAAATCGGTAATACATACAATACAATGTAAAAATTTGTTTTACTTTTTGGGATACCACTCAAGGTACACGATATTTCAGTATGGGACGTGCACGGCTATATCATTCTCAATCACATGAAATCTGTGGAAAAGCACGTATGGGGTTTTGCGTGTGGTATATGTATATTGATACACACAGAAACTTACATGCATATGTGTGTGTGTGTAAGCAGATATAATGTAGGTAATGTGATGATGGTACCAGGTTATCTCAAAGTTAGCTGCGCTTAACTTTAACGTTCTTCATAGTTTCGAATTTTAATCTGACCAAGTGAAAAGATTTGGAGGTATTGCCTTGGTCGCTACTGCGCCCAGTCCTAGGTGAAACGTAGGGCGGAAACGAAACTTTTCCAATCATCTCTGATTCTTGCAACACGTTTCACCTAGGATCCTAATCGCCTGGATTCATTTAGCACGCTTCTTCTCCACGTCATTCTCGTTCTGCCCCTTCTGTTACCCTGCAGATTGTATTCAAATTGCATTCTCGCTATGTCATTTTCGGGTTTTCTTAAAACCTATTGCCTAACGCAATAGAGCTGCAGAATCATTGGAAATTACGGAAGCAACAATTGGAATTCATGCAAACGATAAAGTACTGGGTGCTTTGAAGATGGGAAGTCTTCTCGCACTCGTTGTATTTACTAGAGCTGGATTCTTTTGATTTCGGTCAAGTATTGATATCGGTTTGATTCTTTCTTGAAAAGATATTCACTGTAAGAAAGATGGCAAAAGTTATTATATACAATACTTTCAGATGGATATGAAATAAAGCATTATTTTTTAAAAAAATCACCCATTTTCAAATTGTAGAGCAAATCTTAAAAAAAAAAAATTAATTTTATTGTTTTTTTCACTGCATATTCAATTCGAAGAAATGGAAACTTTTATTCGATATGGTAAGTATAAGTATAAGCTTTTATTTTTAAAGTCGTTTGCTTAAGTCAAAAATGTATGTAACATACAGAAGGAGACGTCAGAGAACCCGCAAAGTTACCTAAAGTATGATCAAGGTGACTAGAGAAGTCGATACACCCATGTCCGTCTGTTTGAACACCTAGACCTCTGAGATGGTAAAAGCTAGAGTGACCAAACTTCCAGATTAGAACCCTTACTATCCCACGGGGTTTTATTTTTTTGATATCCGGGTTATATTATATAGGGGTGTTTCAGAGGACCTCGAAAATAAACAAAACTTTTAGCTGGATAATTCGTTTGTTTATGCAGGTATCGTAACCAAATTTGACATTCGGAAGTTTTTTATAGTACTCAAGCACTGTGCCAAATTTTATCACAATCGGTTGACTATATCATATAGCTCGCATAGGACCGATCTGTTCCAGTCTTGTTCGTTCTAAATGACTAGTGTGTTCGTTCGCATTGAAATGAGTTTATGAAATAAATTATGACTAATTATTTAATTGGCACGTTTGGAAAATACAACTAAATCTTCATATACGAGGCATAATTTCATTATTATGAAAAAGTTATTGGCAAAACTGTGTCTCTTTCTATGATCCTCCGGTCCAAATACCAATTTCTCTGGCCAGTCGTATTTTTTTGCGAAGTGTATTTTTAGTCTCAAACTTTTTAATCGATTTATATTAAATCGACTCGTTGGTGATCGACTGTCGGAGAAGTAATGGTTATGGTATATTCGACTCGCACGGCTCGACAATCAAGCTTAAAATCTCAATCTTTATTATTATTTTCTTTAACTAAATAAAAATTCTTTAAAATTCCGAAACAACGAATAAACTTTCTGGAACGAATTTCGAGCAATGCAACTGGAAATAAATTGTCCTTTTTTGAAAACAGAAAATATAAACCAAATAATTCCTTAAAAATTTAGGAAAAAGGATTGATATTGTCTCTACAAACCAATTTTTTTTTTCACACAAGTGTCTAAAGCTTTGAGTATGAGCAATGAGCTACTATTGCCTTTGCACAATATGAGATTTTGGTACACAAATCAGAGCTTTAGCAGTGCTTATTGTTTTCCTTCAAAAGGACGTCACGGAAGTAAATCGCTTATTAAATGAAATGTCATTGAGCCACAAATCTCACTTCCACAAAAAATTATATGGATATATGGATATCGGAATTGTTAAAATGACACTTCACTTCTTAACTTACATAAAGATGACCTTAAATTTTCAGCAGGACTTTAAAGTGTATATAGTTTTGAAAGAAACGAATAATGGTTAAGCGACCCCACATTAAAAGATCGTATATTTTTATGTTCCATTGCTCTTTTACATTTAAAAAATAATTATGAAGTCTTATTTTCATTAACAAATGTTATTTAATTACAGTTTGATCCGGAGGGATTTGGTGAAATTTTTGTCGACGACTTTTTGGTTGCTTTAAAGTCATCAGAATTTATCTCACAAGTGCCTATTAACAAAAGAGAGCTGTTGCTTGAAAGGGCTAAAAAAGCACAACTTCCTAGCGGTCCTGGCTATGTAACATTTCAGGATTTTGTTAACTTGGTAAGTACCCAATCAATTTCGCTTCGACGTGGATTACTGTGTCGCACTGGTAGACAGAAGAAAAATATATATCGTGAGTTTAAGGCATCCGAACACATTAATGGGACCACTGTACATTTAATATGAGTTGAATATTTGCGTAAAATAAAATCGAAAGATAATGCTATAATCTTTAAATTCAATACAGTTGACTGTAATGACACAAATAAGACCTTAGAAAAATTTCAGACCAATCCGACCACGCCCACTCTTACCGCCCATAGATACTCTGGCAGGTTTGCATTAAAACACTCGACATGCCATTTTTTTACAATAAACCTTTAAATCAAATGAGATCTAACTTTAAGTAAGATAAACATTTTCGAAATAATATTACTTGCTAACAAAAAATAATTTCCTCTTTTAAATTAATAAGTTATCGTCATTTTTTTGACAATGCATGTCTTGTAAGCGAATAAAGATATTTGAACAAACATTTTTTTCAATGAAAGAAAACTTTTTTCAATGAACTGAAATAATTGATTTTTATTTTTGTAATTAATTTAATTTTTATTTTTTTTTTGATATTTGATATTTATTTTTTTTTATTGGCAATCAACGGATACAATTTGGTTATAAAAAAATTATTCGCTACACTAGAAATAAAATTTAGTGTGTGATAGAATTAATTTAATAAATTTTTTTTTTTTTTTAAACATTTTAAAATTATATTTTTTATACCCTGTACTAAAAAGTACAAAGGGTATAATAGCTAGAGACACAAAACTCTACTAGCTGGTGCGCATTTTTCCTGAGCCGATGAAGTTTGTTAAATCATTTCGATATCTTGCGGAGCGCGCAGGGGTCGGAGTTGATGTCAACTTTGCTCCAAAATAAGAATGGTTACATTTGATGTTATTTTTAACAAAATAAATTTAAATTCGTTAGCTCCTATAATTAAGAAAAGTATGCTGATTTTTGTGATAGAACCTCCAATGGTACCTTGAAATATTGGCAAACTCCTCGAAATGGAAATATAATTACTTCAAACTTGTTATGAATGTTCGTTTCGGTATTTTAGTAAAAAGTTTTAAAAGTATCAGTAAACGACATGGAAAACTCATAGCTGACTCAAAATAGCCGATTTTTGCAAAAACGAGCAAAAGAGACGTATTTTACATGAATTTGTACACATTTTTAATATAAAGAACTTGACGTTGTAAGTTTCTTGCAAAGGTTTTCAAGTCGAAAGTAATACTCCACAAACACAATTACTTTGTTAACTATTCCTATAAAATACACATCCACAAAACACTGGGAAACTTTTACTCGAATTGGCGTTTCTAGTTGTAAAGTTTGTATTAATTTTCTAGAAATATTTTGCATAAAAGACATCGGAGACCCCCCAAAGTTACCTAAAGTATGATCAGAGTCGGAAGTTTCTGTGTTCTCAAGCACAGTACCTTTGGTGAAAAATTCTTTTGGTTTTTTGTTTGTTTATAAAAATATCGTTTCCAAGTTTTAGGAGTACTAATTCTGGGACGGCTCGAATACATACATATGTAGAAACTAAACAAACATTTGCAGATTTCGCCAAAATATGTATTTCAATGGCTGCACCTTTGAAATACATTATTCAATTTACTCTATTTATGTATGAGCTCCGCACTTAAAGGCCAACAGGACATACATATGCACAAACGAATATACATATGTACATATGTATATCTTAGTATAATTTCAGTTAGTAACATGTTTCACATTAATAGTATCCTACTACTAAATAATGTAATTTATAATCATGCAACATTTGTTTCAAGAATTATTGGTGAAGCCTATGAAGCCATTGGCAGGCACATGTGGCGACACAATGTCCTGAAAAGGTTAGATGAATTAAATCAGGAATGTGGAATCGACAACCGCCAGACATGTGACATGCATAATGCAAAATTTTAAGTGATGCTGGTTGCGATTGTCCGATGATTACTGCATTTATAAAAAATGTTCGCACGTGACAAATCCTTTTATGTCAGGCACACACTTCTGACGAAGTTCGGTCGTTGGAATGGTGAAGAAGTACGGCGCCATTTCCCAGAAAATGTGTTAAACAATATGACAAGTAAAAGCGGTTGTCTCATTGCAACATTTTTCACTTGTATCAGCCTCGTGTTGAGCGCAGGACTGGCAATTCAAGGTCGAAGCTCTTTTTATACGGTTTAATTTTTTAAGTGCCAAAGTCCTCAATTTCTTGTCCAGTTGCGGGTAATGACGACTGTCCGTCCATTTGCTCATTTGATAAATGAATTGTGGAAATTCTTGAATTAATAAAAAATGCAACGGAATTTCAAAGCTTTCGATCAAGCAGGACAAACTGAATTGCCAGGTACCATTTAAGGTACATACACGTATGTGCCTGCCGCTTGCTGATGCTTCTCTTATTATCATAATCAGTAGTCTCCAGTGGTTGCCAGCTGGCAGATGCAGAGCCACCTGAACCTGTGCCGAGCACGTACCACAAAATTCCAATCTCTTGTCGCTGAATGGGGAAATGCGTGCTAAGGAACAAAAAAAATAAAAACAAGTTTACCGCAGCTGGCCGGACTCTTGATGCAGTTTGGATCTTGTACAAACATTACAAAGTGTGGTAACTTCCATTTGCTAGATAGTAGTAGCGTCGACGTTCGCCTGCTGCCTGCTGCGAATCGAAGGTAAGTGATCAACTCTGCCCGCGTGGTGCACATTCATACATACATGCATGAAGGAGCAACATGTCATACGCATTGGACATTGGGCGATTGCAATTCATAAGGCTTCTGGAATGACTAGAGTTGCATTGAAATGAGAGGCGTAATTAGTTTTTAACCAATGATGTCTACTTGAAAATAATGATAAGCATCAGTGTTTTGAAACCACATTTTATAAAAGAAATTAATTTAAAAAAAAATATTGTGTGCTGTTTGTGACTTAACGTTTTTATAAACAATTTGAAACAATTGCTTTATTTTCATAATATATATATTTTACTTAATTTTAGAATTCAAATATATGGTTGCAGTAGTTAATTTATATTATTTTATGAATTCACCAAAACTTACAACAGACGAAGTTACGATAACTATTATACGAATACATTATATCATAAATCGACTCATTTTTTAAACATTTTGCCACTATATAAACAAAACAAACAAACAAATCACTTACTTACCGTTTGATGGGAAGGGGGGCTGTTTTGTGTAAATGCCAACGTTCTGTTGTTTATCTGCATACAAGATTTTTTGTTTTTGCCTGTTTTTAAATAAAAGAAATTGGAAAATGTTGTATTTGGTTTATTCTAACTTGGAACTTATGTACATCCATACAGCTGTATGGAAATTCTACTTATAAAATTATTGCATAAGGATCTATTGCATTTTTAACAAGATCTAGATCTTCTCTGCTCCAGTCCAGGGTATAAAACGATATAAAAATTTCATTATGCTCCCCACTCATAGTGGGGTAAGCCAAAGCCAAAAGGCACTGCTGATTGGCATCCATATTAGGCTTCCTAATAAAAATTTACGTTTTCGTATTATTTTACAATATGCTTAAAATTGAAATGTACCTACATAAAAATGAGGCAAACTCCAGGTGTATTAATGAATCGAGCTAATATGTGGTTTATATTTATGTGCATCTTTCCATCCTTGAGTAATTCCGGCTTTCAATAAGGCACAAGCAATATTTTTTGCTTATTGTCATCTTACGTTTTCTTTTTATATTTTTGCCATACCAAATAATACCAAAATTTTGTGGATTGTGGTATTTTAACATGGCGAACAAATTAAAAACGCATTTTGTAGTTCAGTCCTGTTTTCGCCAATAAATTACATATGTTTAACATCTTTAACAAAAATTGAATCAAATTATAGCAGATCATATTATATCTTATTAAATCAATAACAAAAAAAAAAAAATGGGAAAACCCCTTTACATATTTCTGAATGGATTTTTTTGGTATTTATAAATATATTTGTGATATTTACTTTTAAATAGTTTAACCTGCAAAAATATATTTTGTGTCTGTGCTTTGTGTGTTAATTTTGACTTAAAAACGTTTAAATACGTGATTCAGAGAATTTATGTGAAAAAGCAGTATGTAGTTTTTAAATCCAGGACTGCTTTAATGCTTAATCTTGCACAACAAATTAGTTTTTGATATCAAATTTCACACCTATTGCTTTTATTTTTATAAATGTATTGTACGTACAATGTATGTCTGGGGAACAAGTTTTAAAAACACGTGG
Organism: Chymomyza fuscimana; assembly: GCA_949987675.1. NCBI lineage: Eukaryota > Metazoa > Arthropoda > Insecta > Diptera > Drosophilidae > Chymomyza > Chymomyza fuscimana. The sequence continues at coordinate 45,393,434 of OX465089.1, forward strand.
AGCTCCAGTTCAGTACACTGGCTCTGAGCTTACCATGCATATTAAATTTCAAAATCCCATAACTTTTGAAGTAGAGCTTAAGGAATGTTTAAATATCATTAAAAAGATCGAGTTATTAAGATTGATCCACACGTTACACGTTACACGTTACACGTTACGTTTAGGCCAAATATATATGTAGATATTTATCAAAGTATTTTGTTGTTTGTATTGCTTACAGTCGATCATTAGATTAACCGGATGACCATTTGGCGGTGTTCAGATGCTACATTGCATATCATATGCGATAGAACAGCCAATGCAGTGGTTCTACCTAGGTACCAAAGGGTAAAAAACCATAATGATCAATTTTGCCATCCAATCGTTTTGCAACCGTCCTAGTCGCTACTGTCATGGCAACATTTCCATCTCGGCGACATATTCTGCATCCATTTCACACACGTATAGCAGCTGCTAACGGCTGTTCCGGCCAATGGCAACACTGTGAAAAATAATTGGTTATGACCCAGTCTATGGTGTTTAAGAGAAAATTGTTTTGATGCCATTCTGTTTTAGGGCAGTGAATTAATAACTCCCTTGGACAATATAGTGTAGTTCGAACGCGGATCCCCTTCTAGGGATCATCCATAAACTACGAAGCGTCACGATCATATGGAAAATCTTCAAAAATATTCCATCACTGTGTCACAAAGCGGTGGGGGGTCTATTTTGACGAAAATCAGCGTCACGTAGTTTATGGATGATTCCATAGGTAATGACCCTCGCAATCGTATTAAGGATTATAAGTTAAGGATATGCAACCGGAATGTTCGGATGCAATAGGGATGGGGCTTTATCCAACTTGCGAACGTTCTCAAAACACGTAGAGCTGACATAACTACCATCCAAGAAGTGCGCTGGAAAGGTCAAGTATGCTACAAGATAGATAATAAGCAGTCGTGTGTCCGTATTAAAGCTAAATTTTCAACATCAGCATAATTAGCGTCCACGCACCGACGGAAGATAACAACGATGCGAAGCGTACTACACGAAACTGTAAACAGTCTATGGCCATTCGCCAGCCTATGACACTAAGATCGTCCTTGACGATTTTAATGAATAGGATTGCCAGGGCTGATTGACTTCGACTTTCGTCTCGGCGGATGAAAAAAATATTGTACACTCATCATTCTAAGCGTTTTGCTTTATGGCGCTGAAGCATGATGAACCTGTCCGATTCAAATATGCTTGCAGTGTTTGAGAGGAAAGTACTTAGTAAGATTATTGACCCTTTACGCATTGATGACGACTACCCCATTCAATGGAATGACGAACTGTATGAGTTCTATGTTTACATTGACATTGGCAGGCGGGCTCGGTCATGTTGTTCGTATGGATGCTTCCTCATCCAATGAGTAAAGTTTTTGATGCGATTGCGGCTGTTGTTGCTACCTTTCGTATTACGGAGTGGATAAGTCATGCGCGAATCAGAGACGCCTGGTGCGAAGTTTTACGTCAGTTAAGAAGAGGAGCGAGAGGAACATAACACAATTGCATTTTTTTCCAAAAACTTCGATGTCTGTTATTTTTACAAAGCTCTCAGTTGCCCGGTTCAGTTATAATAAGTAAATGCATTGTTACCAATGGACATATGTACTATGTACTAGTATGTTATGTCTAATCAACATTTTTTTCGTCTCGGACAAATTTTTGCTTGTCATTCTATTCACTACTCAAGTTTTTATGGCTCGTTTACTTTTAGGGTTAAATTGTATACTGCAGATTTTAATTCAAGATACGAGTAATGGGACGAAGCTACAAAGTATTTTTTTATCATATTAATTATATTTTCCCATGGAAAACTTATAATTTAGCTTAGGGCGCCTGCGTGTGTGTTGTTCACAGGTATAAAAGATGGCGTACGTTAAAGTCGGGCGCGCACGACTTTGGAATACCCTGTACCACCACATTGCAACCAAATCCGATATATTGCTGAAGAACTCCAAAAGATATTACTTTGCCAAATTTGGTTACGATATTTTTATAAACAAACAAAAAAAAGTCGAATTTGGGGGCTATATGATAAGGTCAACCGATTTTGATAAACTTTGGTATAATGCTGGGAAACTCTAAAAGACTTTCGAATGCCAAATTTGGTTTCGATATCTTTATAAACAACCTAGTTATGCCCTAAAAACTGTTTTTTGATCGATCGGTCTTACGGGAGCTATATGATAAAGTCAACCGATTTTGAAAAAATTTAGTACAGTGCTGGGGAACTCTAAGAAACTTCCGAGTGCCGCGTGGTTACGATATCTTCATAAACAAACGAATTATCCATCTAAAACTTTTGGTTTTTTTCGATTTCCTCTGAAACATTCCTATGGGAGCTATATAATGTAACCCCGATATAAGAAAAATAAAATAAACTTGTCTCCCCTGACATAATAACGCATCTAATCTGAAAATTTGGTGGCTCTAGCACTTACCATCTCTGAGATCTAGGCGATGATACGGACGGACAGACAGACATCGATAAATCGACTTCTCTAGTCACCCTGATCATACTTTAGGTAACTTTAAAGGGTCTCCGACGACTCCTTCTTTATGTTACATACATTTTCGGATTGCACAAACTTAATATACCCTTTGTACCATACGGTACAGGGTATAAAAAATACAAGTACATCTAATCTCAAAATTTTTAAGTGATATTGGTAAAAATTTAATTTTTTAACATACACAACCTATAGGGTATGTTTAATAATTTAATACTTTAGAATTCTTAAAGGTTATAACTAGTACTAAGATATATCTACCCTACAATCACATTGCGTATCGCCAATACTTTTAAAAGCAAAATCTATAAATTGTTACAAAAAGTTTAAACAAATAAATTAAAGAATTTTTTAAATCAAATATTTTTTCCAGATGAGTGGTAAACGAACGCGCAGCTTTAAATGTGCAGTACATCATCGAGATCGCGAAGTGTGTTCTGAAAACGATTTTCACTTGATACTCCAGGAGCCCCCGTTTTTTCGTAAGATGGTGCACTTGGTATCTGTGGAGGTGCTGTCAGAGGATCGTGATCGAAAGTATTATGCCGACAGGTACACTTGCTGCCCGCCTCCTTTCTTCATCATCCTAGTAACTATTATTGAGGTAAATCACAAAATATGCATATTCATTCATCTAAAGACAAAAAGCTTAGAGAAATTTTTAAACACATTTAATTTCAACAAAAATTATAACGAAATTATTTTCAAAAACAAATCTTCTTGCCAAAGATATATGTATGTATACAAATATATTTGTATTTTTTCCAATAGCTTTCCATTTACGCATATCACGTATTTGTGACAGGCAATACTGCGCCAACAGGTCTTATACCCACTGACTCGATATTTATCTATCGTCCGGATAAGCGACATGAAATTTGGCGATTCGTCCTTTATATGGTTCTGCATGCTGGCTGGTTTCATCTTGGTTTCAATGTGGTTGTCCAAGTGCTTTTTGGCTTGCCATTGGAAATGGTTCACGGATCGACACGTATTGCATGCATTTATTTCTCAGGTGTTTTGGCTGGGTCTCTGGGTAAGTTGCTTCAGAAAAACCTTCTTATCAGTTTCGTCAAATTCTCAATACTTGAAGGCACTAGCATTTTTGACCCGGAAGTATTTTTAGTTGGAGCCAGTGGTGGTGTTTATGCATTATTGGCGGCCCATCTTGCAAACGTCCTGTTAAATTATCACCAAATGAGATATGGTGTCGTCCGCATCGCTTTTATACTTATTTTCGGTAAGTATTTATTGGGGCTTAGATAAGTGTGTAAAGGTCGCTTAAGATTTTCTTTTTTTTTTGTATTTGTAGCATCATTCGATTTTGGATTTGCTATTTATGCACGCTACGCAGGCGAGGATTTCTTGTCAAGCACCGTTGTGACTTCAGGAGCTGTCTCGTATGTAGCTCATCTAGCCGGATCTGTAGCGGGCCTTACAATTGGTTTACTTGTGCTAAAAAATTTTGAACAAAAACTTCATGAACAGCTGCTTTGGTGGGTTGCTCTTGGCACGTATACCGCCTGCGTCGTCTTTGCAATAGCATTTAATGTGCTAAATGGAGCCACAATATTTACTAACCACGTCGAGAATATTCGCATCACTGAGACTTACTTTAATCATTTTCAAGTCTAATTCATTAATTAATTTAAATTTGTAACTTTCATGTACATACTACATACGTAGGCATTACGAATAAGTATTTTCTATGTTATGACCTAGAAAAAAATTAATTTACATACAATAAGTTTATTTAAAGTTGCTTTGATAACATCTTCTGTAACACAACCATTACCATTATTAATGGTAATACATAGTTGCAAATGTTAAAAGTTAATCTCGTAGTCCTGAGATTTAAATTGGCTGGCAGAATTATATAATTTTTTTTCTTTACTCTATTCTTTGGGTAACACCAAGCAGAAAATAAATGACCAACTTTTTATTTTTTTATTGCCTAAAATATGAAAATGTAAACACTTTGCCGCACTAAAAAACAACCAGAACAATAAAAATAATCGTTTTGAACAAGGAATTAAGAATACTCTTGTTTCTGTATAAACTTTTCTTTATTTCAATAAATAATAAATATTAAGGTCTACATTCTACTATTTTTGTTTGACAATTTAAGGACTAATCTCGTTGGTTAGGTTTGCTTAGCTTAACTTTACTAGTTTTGTTGGGCAACCCGAAATATTTGTTTATTATTGGTTTTAGTACTTATTTTTGGCTTATGTTTTCAGCTTAGTATAATTGTAGATATCATTTTGGTATTTTAATAATTGGAATAAATATTTACTTTAATTAATATTCATAAATCTTTTCCACTGATTTTGTATGAACGGACATAAAATTATGTGTATGTGAGTGTCTCTAGTGAGAAGAAGTATGAGTGATATAAGCAATATATAAGATTTTAAAATTATCAAATTGAATCCTTGGGTTTTTTACTTGCACTTGTATACTTATTGTTTGACTTTTTTTACATTTATGGTTAATAGGATTTTTTTGCAAAGATTTTGAATCTGTTGACTGCAAGCTGTTTGCGTTTTATGCTTTTTAGATAATTTTTATTTTTTATTTGCCTCTACCTTCTGACTAGTGCGCGTGCAGTTTTTTTTAGTCGACTTAAATAATTGATTATAATACATTTGGACCAGCTTATTATTTGCATAAATATTTAAATATAGTATTGTTTAGCGAAACATTTTTAGTATCGTATTCCAAAAGAACATTGCGATTAACGCAATTATCAACTTAAATAGACAAAAAGTGAAACTATTCAAAACAAGTACAATCAATAATTTAAAAAAACTTGAAAGAAAAATAATAATACCGAATAAATAAAGTTTTAGCAAAATAAATTCAGTCTTTGGTTTTATCACAACATTTGTTTACAGATTTCGGTTCTATTCCTTAGCTAATAGATAATTCGCTAATGTTGCTGATTTAGTAGTATAAACAAAAAAAATATATATACGTAATTCTTATTCAGAGCCGCGGAAACAATTCATTATTGTTTTTTGTATGTAATGCTTGCGTTTAGCAATAATTTAATTTTTTGTTATTAATTTTATTTTTTGTGTACCCCTAAGACTCTCATAGGCTTTAGGGGCAGCTGCTTATGATACACCGAGATCGTGAAGCAAATGTTGTGTGATGACCTCGCCCTGCTCTTCCATTAGCTGTGCAGTGACCGTATTTATAAGATTGAAAGTAATTGCAAACACGGTAAATGCGCAGTAGACGCCCATTGCCAGCCACCAGATGAGCTGTTCGTGCGCACTGTGTCCAAAGTTTTTCAGTACAAGGAAGCCAATGGTGAGGCCGGCCAATGCGCCTGTAAGGTGTGCAATGTAAGAAATTTGCGGTCCTTTGGGAAAAGCGGGTGTTAAGACGTCATCGAAGTACTGCGTGTAAACAGCGTAGCCTAAGTCGCATAAAACTGAATTTTACAAATAAAAGAAATTTACAGATTATTAAATGTTGAGAATAAGATTAGGAATTGACAACTTACCAAATATTATAACAGAGCCCAATTGAGTAGATGCCGACTTCATGTGGCCATAGTTAAGTGATATATTAGCCACATGTGCGGCCAGTAGAGCGTAAACGCCACCGCTTGCGCCTACCAGGAACACCTCGGAATCCACAACGCTGGTGCCGAGAGAGCCGGCGAAGACACCTGCAAGATAGACAGCCGCAATGCGTACCGTTCCGTGCATCACTTCCAGTGGTATACCAAAAAACAGTTGAATTACAATGTTGAAGCCCAGGTGAAACCAATTGGCATGTAAAAACATGTAGCTGAAGAAGCGCCAGACCTGTATGCGACGGTCAGGTCGATATACCAGCACCGAGTCGCTGGGAATAGGCACTGTCACGCTAAAGTTCTGCGCCGGCATTGTGTAACGGTCATAGGCGAATATAAGGATCTGTAAGTGTAAGAGCAGGCAAAAGATTTTCAATTATCATATATGCGTTTTTTACATTTCGTACAACACTAATGGCAAGGTAGTCTTTATATTAAAGCTAAAGGTCACCAATGAATGTGCGACAACATCCCTTTGTATTTAAAAGGATGTATTTTCTTATATAAAGGAATATTTAAAATATGTTAAATTCGTAATTTAAGTTTTATTTTTAGTTTTGTATTATAATTTTATTATTTATTTTTAAATTTTTTTTAACTTACCTCAATAATAGAGATAACTAAAATAAAGTAGGGCCAATCCTTGCCTTTCTTAGCCTTCAATACCGCCATCTCATTGCTTTCCGATTGAACAGCTGACGTTGGCGGAGCTAGTGTCAACGACCCTAAAGCTGCGTTTGTGTTAAGCTTCAGATCGCAGACCGCAGACTTTTGCATATATATTTGTTCACCCTGGCGCGTGCAGCAGGTGCTGCTGGTAGTGCTACAGTCGGTATCATAGGAAGAAGATTGCACAGCGGAAGACGGAGAGGTGGCGGATGTTTCGTCTGCTGACGTTGGAATGTCAATAATGATGGCTTCCAACGGTGGCAGCTGCGCCTGCGAGTGCGGCTGCATATCCTGCAATTGCACCTTTGTATCTGTTGCAGCATTCATGTTTCGTATCTGTTGAAACGTATTCCCGTTACGATTGGTAAAACTTTTCTTTGCTTTTTATAAAGTTCTCACTGAAAGGAATAAATACAAATTTTACAATATTTATTTGTAACGTATATATCGATATATGAATTTGTATCTGTATTTTTTAATTATGACATGCGACTGGTTGTACAACTTGTCTGTTTATCGAGCAGGTTGTACAATCCATTTTATCGTGTGTGGTCTCGTTGTTTGAACTTTTGTATAGGTTTATGTAAAAATAAAAAGTTTTAATATTTCGATAAACAGTTTGTACAACCAACCAGTCGCATCGTGCATGCGCAATTGCTTGTAATTGATAATTGACTATCGAAAATTTAAGAAAAAAAAATTGACTGTTTAGCGCCATCATCTCTATTAATGGAAGTGGGGGAGCAAGCAAGAGTGGATATGTTTAAAATTAGCTACATTGTCGAAGTTCTTTGGGGCATCGAAATAGCCCACATTGGTGTCATTTTTATGTACATAGCACGAATGTACATATGTATGTACGTACGAGTTGTTTATTGTCTAGTCTACAATCCTTAGCTATATTTATTCACATCCCTTACTTTTTATTTTATATATTTATATACGTGGCGTTCTTTTTGGAATTTTAAAGCTTTGTCGTTTCAAGACAGCTGCCTCGTTTGGTAGTCATTAAAATCATTCAACGGATATAACTCAAACCCAAGAATATACAACTAATGCACTGGATAGTGGCTTTTTTAATATCTGAGTCACACGTATGTATACATAATTACAAAAAGAGTCGACTATGTGACAGTACGTATTATATGGAAGTACACCTACATGCATATATAGAGTATGTACTTATTATTGGCTTTTGCTATACGTATGCTGAGTGTTTGCCTAAACTTGTAGTAGTTAAGAGAAACTACAAAAGAAAAAAGTTGAAATAAAATTATGTACATACATACATACACACTTATGTATGTTAATCGCATTCGTCTCATTTACAACAACTCTACGCTACAATGAGGCTAATGACGATTTCTTCTCATAAAAAGAAATCTGCAACAATAAAGATAAACAGTGCGTCTGTAGAGTTAGTTATGACTTTCATTATAAATAAAAATTTAAAAATATATTTAGACAGTTGAAGGGAACAAAAGGCTGACAAAATTTATTTTATGAGCCTAGTTCTTCAGGCCTTCGGGACAAGCTGGCATCTAGTTCGATGTTCTTCAAATATATGTACATACATGTACATCATATAAATACATACATCTGTATACTATTTTGGTACACATTCGTATAATATTAAATAAACAACAATAGATACATATACATATGCATATTTATACCGCATAAAGTATACACATAATACACACACACATATACATGTTTACAAAAATATACATAGATCTAGATACTGCTGTTTATTATATTAAATATATGTATATACATATAGTGTATATTTTTAAAATTTTGGATTTGATTTTGTCTTGCACAACATACATAGTCATCGGAAGCAGCGCCATCCACCTCCGCAGCGCCTACGATATAAAAATTTCAAATTTAAACTGCTTCGTATGTACGAGTGTGTATGTATGTATGTATGAATGTATATACTATATGTGTATGCCTACATTCATAACTTCTGAGCTTAACTCACATCTGCAGGCAGTCACTGACAAGCCTGTGCTGTTATTACATGTATGTGCATACATGTATATAGGCATGTACATATATATCTATGTATGTATGCATGTTATTGGTCGTGGGCCGACGATTTGCTTGCGTGAATGAGTGAGTAACCGTGTGTGGGAGGGAACTGATCTCCTAAATGAGGGGGTAGTTTGTACTTGTTTGTGCTTTTATTGTTGCTTAGCAATGAGCAAGTTGTTCTTGGCCATTGTGCCAAGAATGCACTACTCCGCGCCATTTGGGTAGGAACATCCTATAAATATATTGTTGCCCTTACAAGTTTACATAAGCTTGCAGCAGTGCACTTTTACATTTTTTTTTTTTTATTCCATCGAATAAAGCATCTTTTGGGAAATCCAATCGCTTAATTTGTTGTTATATGTATGGTATTTCATTATTGATTTATTATTGAAAAATTAAAAAAAAGAAAAAAAAAAAAATTGCACGCAAAATGTAATCCTAAGTAATGAGATGTTCTAAAAAACTAATCGAATTAAATAAAGAAAAATTTATGATGATTTTACTTGTAGTTAAAAAGTGCTTTATTCAAATGACACGGAGTGTAAAAGATGTGAGAGCAATGGAATAAAAAGAAATTTAATTTTAGTAATTTAGACAAAATAGTCAGAGACCATGGAGAAGCAAGCTGCGCGAAATTGAGCGAGTTAATTTTTTGTAGTTTGTAATTTTAGTGCTGCACTGCAATTACATATGTACATATATACACAAAAATGTTATACGTGGAAAGTATGTATTAAAAGTACATACACACATACATGAATATGTATAAACATATGCAAGTATATAACTATTGTACACGCTGTTAAGCAAACTTGCGTGCTGCATGTGGCCGCTAATTAAATTCAACTATTCACATAGTAATATACATATGTACATATGTATGTATGTATGTGTGCGCTTATGTACGTTAGACATAATTTCAGCCACATAGGGCCATCGAAAACATTAACTGAGTATGGGGTAAGTAAGAGGCAAAAAAAAGTGCACTATGTGACCTATCGGCACTATAAATAATTTCAGATGTTTGAGCATATCTATCTAAGGGGAACTTTTATGCCAGTTTAGTATAATTCCACCCTTAACCTTCTATACACACATATACATATACATATACATATATATACATATATGTACACATGCGCATACATATTTCTGTAAAATTTTGCCAATTTGGCTTTTATGTTGAATAAACTTATTTACAAAACTATTACTACTACTACTAATTTAAGATTTTGGCGTCATTGATATGCATAAATACACGTATTTGTGCACACATGCATACATACATATGTACAAACATATATCGATTGCAATTATGTGATGATTCACTAACCGTAAAACCACAAAATAAGATTTAAAACTATATTTTTTATACCATATATATACATATGTGTCAAAATGATGTTATGAGGGAATGTTGGGCTTACCTTACTTTCACGCTCTAGGCGTTGCGCATTTGTATGAAATTTATTGGGTGGAAATCAGACTGGCGTTTAACTTTTCTATACGTATGCATATATATACATTTATATGTATGTATGTGGTAAACTTGCACAATTTTAGCGTACGTAATTTTCGCAGCTGCTATTTTTATATTTCAAAATTTTCTCATTACACTTTATAATTCTTAGGATCAAAAAACTCATTTTGAATACAAAGATAAACTTTGTGTCATTTGTGTCTTGTCCCTTCTTTATGTCTGCTTCTTAACAAACAAATTCACTTCACTTTTTTCACGATTCGATACATAGTTGAGCTTTGTGAATGAGGCCTCCGAATCTCAACACAGAAGACAGAACAACACAACTTTAAAGTCTCCACGCAACTGACTAGCCGCTGACTGGGCCCATCTTTAAATAGCCTTACGACGACTGAGGCACTTTTGTATAAGAGAGTGTATAAGGGTTGCAACAGCTGGCCTCTCAAACATGTTGTGTTTTCTTTTTTAATTTTACACAACATACAATTTAAGTATAAGAGCGCAGACAGAGAGAACTAAAGTTCTCTCTGGCGCAGAGAGGTTTGCCGCTACATGTTCGAATGTGATTGATGATTCAGTCAATTTTACAAGGTATCGCCAAAAAATGCAGAATTCGGCTGCGCAGAAAAAGCTTCACTAAAGTGACGTCACTTATTGAATTTTATGCTAAAACATATACGAAAAAAAAACGCTGATTAAAAAAAAAATGTTCTTCTAAGTTACTCTGTAGTTTATGTAAGGTAAGTTTCATACTATCAAAATCGGCCTACTATTTTTGCATACACTACTTGCCACATAAATAGGTCAGCCTTTATACTCGCGACAATTGACCATGGCTGGAGAGCAGAATAAGAATAACATGACATTTTTGCACGTTATTGGAATCCGCTTGCAATTCTGTTTCGATCAATTATTTGGCCATTTCTTGTACTTCCCCCCCATTTCAATTTTTAAATCTGAAATTTTCCTATTAACTTAAATTTAGGTAAAGTTTATGTTAAAAAAAATTTGAATTCTACGAAATAATTTTTTGTTGAAATTTCCTATTCAAGTGGTGCAAAATTAGGGCCCAACATTCTAAAAGGATTAGTTTTTTTTTATAAATGTATCTACTACATGAACTACTGGACAGATTTTGATGATCTATGGTTTGTTAGATTGGAATAAATAATAATATATTGAAAAAAAAAAACACATAAAAAGAAGTAAACGGGGGGAGGGGTCCAGATATCGACATAAATCGAAAATCTTCATCTGCGTGACTATTATGCGTATCTTTTGGTAAAATTTCAGCTCTTCAGCATTTCTTCTTCAATTGTACGTCCCATGTCCTAGCTGGCGCCCTGGGACGTCTAGAACCTTGAAAAGAAAGTTACATAACCACACAAAAAATACAGGAATCAAAGTATAGAGAACAATTGACAACACTGTCAAAATAGAATGTATAAATATTTGTTGTCTGTGTTTTTTTTTTTAAGAAAAATAATATAAAGGTTAACCGTAGATTTGTCTGTTTAGCGCGAGTATTATTATTAAATCTTATTGTGTGAGTATTGCCACCACGAAGAAGATCGAATCTTTCTCAATAAAGCCGTAATCAATTAGGCTGCGGAAGAGCGAAGAACTGAAGAAGAACGAGAAATCACACGAGAAGAGCGCCACGTTGGTATGGACCGACTTCGCAAAGAGAGGCAGCCCCTTAAACGGCTCGGTTGACATAGATCAACAACAAGATACTCTTCGACGTGCATCTTTGATAACATCTCGCATCCTTTCGTTCGCATTGGCCCAATGGCATGTAGCCCATTGAAGTTTGCTGGATTGGGTTGATTTAATGGCAAATTGAAATTGCCATTATTGACTCCGCCACTCGAGCCATTGGATTCATTGCTTCGTGACAGGGCAGAAGTTAGGCGACAAAAGCAAGTTTTCAACACTATACTTAGAGCGCAGCACAGAGAAGACTTAGAGTTTACGATTGTAGAGAAGGAACACGACGGCAGCTCAGAGAAAAGTTAGAGCTAAGTTAAGGAGAGCGGGAGCATAATATATTGCGTAGATCACAGAGCAGATAGGTTAAAGATGTTAAGGGAAAAGAACAAATTATAAGTACCATGTATAGAACACAGCTCAGAGAAAATGTTGAGTTAAGGACAGCATAACAGGAGCGATATATAGCGCGTAGATAGCAAGTAAGGAATACTATGCAAAGAAGACTGCTCAGAGGTTATTTAGATTTCACCATTACAGAGCAGGATCGTGATACATTGCATAGATAGCCGACAGACAGGTACAGGGTATAAAAAGCTAAATATTTTTGAGCAAAAGCTTTAAATAAGTGAGAAATTTAATAACGTTTTTTATATCCTAGCAAGTTTGTAACGAGGCAATTTGAGGGTCTTTAAAACTCCCACGTTTTATAACCTGATACATAACCTATTTTATGCGAGATATCGTTGGGGGTCCAAAATTTTATCTACATAAATTCGGAAGATAATAAAAAAACTTAACATCCTTGAAGATAAAAACTATATTTAAAACTTGAAGAAATGTTAAAGAACTTTATATAATGTGTATACAAAGGAAATAGGTTAAATGTATAGATAGATAAAGGTGAAAAGTAAAGTCGACCGCTTTTCTGTCTCTCCGATATCTTAATTTTTATGATTTCTTCATATGCCAATACTATTTTAAAATTAAATATTATTATTTAGTATTACGTATTATTACGTACGTAAATTTCCTGAGAAATATTGCGTACGTTAAAATACCCTGCACCATTATTGGATAAGGCAACTTTTTATCTTCATATATGTTATATATAGGTATATATATATATATATTTGGATTTTGACATTTATCTCCGATATTTATTTACTTTGAAATTATAAAAAATATACACGTTTGAAATTATTAGGGGGTAAAAGTTAAACTTGATCTGGCTGGGCATATTAGGCGTAAACAAATTTTTTAGATGCTCTGCAGATATCCGTTCTTGGGGTCAAGCTCGGAGAGTGGAAAGTGCTTAGGCGCGGTACCTATAGCTATGCTATATGAGTCCATTTAAAATGTTAATTTTCTAGAACTTAATATTTCCATAATTTGGAAATTAGAACCTGAACTAAAATATTAATTTTCCCATATTAAATTATGCAGCAATATAATATTATTGGGAAAAGAATATATATATTATCTCTTTTTTTCTTTTTTTTTATGGATTAAGGCAGTTCGAAATATTTCGCACGGAATCATAAAACTTCATATAAAAAAAAATCGCATTTGGGATATCCCATTAAGTATATTTTTATTTTTTGCTGAAAATTTGTATAAGCCACAAAATGGCTTTTCACACGAGTTTTGTCATTGTATGCATTCATCAAGGTCAAGAATTTGTGGAATCATCTGGTGTAAGAGATGGTCAAAGTATCTCCTCTGCAGTCGTCTTATTGGTACCATTCGCATCCAGAAATTATGCGGAGTATACTCTGAATGATTTGGATTCAATGACCTGAATACCAATGTAGGCGCCATGATCTGCTGCTTCATTTATAAAGAAGCCATTGCAGTCGATCCCTTTTGCAGAAGCTTTGATGAAGTGCTCAGGGTATGTCGCTGTTCCGAGATATTTTGCTGGTGTTGTCTGCAGGATTGACTCGCGGAGGATAACAGTCGTGGAAGAAAGGCCGTAATATTAATGTATACTCCCAAGAATCTAAGTATAGAATGCAGATATCGTCAGCATAAGCGCCAAGAAGCATCATCTGCGGGGTAATGTTAATATTGCTTCTTGGCACAGGAATGTTATGAATGTTATAAAGGAATGGTGAGTGGACACTTCCCGGGGGGTACTCCAGCTAAGGCAGTTCTGCTCCCGTATCTGCAAATAGAATTTTGTGTTCGTCAGGAAGACTGTAAATTTTGTCTGGGATGCCTACTATGTGAAATGCTTGATGGATGTTTAGAGAAACTCTATTACAGTATTCTCTCTTCAAACGCTTTGTAAATTGAGAAGAGATCAGGTCGGAAAAGAGTTTGGAAACGTGCCATATCAGCGGCTTCTGTTTATGAGCCTGCATATTACTAACGATTGCTGTGAACGCTTGAGCTTGAGTTTGGATACTGATGCTACAATTTCTGAAAACATTTAGTGATATAGAAAACTATTCAATAAATGCCAAGAAATCTTATTTGACATAGAATAACATTGAGCCAATAACTTTCCATCTCCTTTTGAATAACTAACTTCTAACACCAAACAATTGTGGAAAAAATTCTGGATTGTGAGATTCAAATAACTAACAAAGGAAAAACAGTCCTGTAAATGGTTTAGCTGATCGTTTCTAAGATTTTGTTAATGATTTTGTAATAAATGTATAAAAAAACCAAAATGTAGGTCCTAGAAGGAATGCAAAAAAAGACGACTAAATTATATTTGCTAATTAATATTGATAACCTTTGATAACCATTTCGTAACAATTTTGCTAAAAAGGTATTGATCAAAAAATGTTGCGGGTTCTTCTTTCTATGTATTTTAGTTCTAAACCGGCTTCAATGAATTAGATTCCCATAGATGGCTGATAAGTAAGATCTGTCATTAAAATTATTCCTTGGGGAATGTGTGAGTAACTCTAAAAAGAATCATTGGTTTTTGGAATTGAAGATTAAATACAGAAATTTTGACAAGCTAAAAATTAAATTAAATCAGCAAACGCAGCACCCATCGTGCACATAGCTTTTTCATCTTCAAATTTTGCGTCTACATGCGAGGTTCAACATTTTTTGAAAATCTCACGAACTTTTAGTCAGCCAATACCATTTTTTGGATTTTTTTTTTCACCATTTTTGGTGTAGTCATTTCTTCTGTGCGACCAATTCGATTTTTATCTTGGCCAACATTTTACTGTTGCGATCAAAGGAGCAGATTCCCCTAGAGTAAATATTGGTTGCACTAAGACCTTTCATGTTGGCAAATTGAGTGAGAGTGTTTTCTAGTAATAGAGGACAAAAACAAGCAACACAATGTAATTACACCAAGATTTGAACTAGCGCTTTCAAAATACGTTACTTCCCCTTTTTACTTTTTTTTTTTTAAAAAGATTATATTATTGCTAAAAGGATGGGGTTAATTTTAAGTTAAAAGCTCAAGGCGCCAACTAAATTGTATGGGAACTTAGAATTAAACAAACGAATTTTTCACCAAAAACGTTTTTTACACTAGTTTAAAAATTTTTTAAAATTTTGGTATCCTCAACATGTTTTAGTCATTTCCGTAGTAAAATGGCATGCTAAAACCGAAAATGCAGTCCAAATATTTTTTCATGGAACGGATGGATTTTTTATCAAAATCGAAGAAAAAATGTGGAAATACCAGAAATTTTTGTAAAAAGTTAAAAATGTCAATTTGATCCCATAGGATCAATCGGTCAAAAAAACGGGTTAGGTGCAAAATCCGGTATATTGGTCAAAAACTCCTGAAGATACATACATATATTTTTGCCAAATTTGGCTACGATATTTTCAGATACAAACGAATCAAACCGAATTTGGCACAAAAAACATATTTTTACCGATCGGCCCAATGGGCGCTATATGATATATACAACCGATTTTGATCTAACGGGAGCTATAAAAAACTTCGGAGCACCAAATTTGTTCACAATATCTTCAATATCTGTCCTATGGGAGCTATATGACATAGTCACCCGATTTTGATCAAATCTGGTTCAGTGGTGGATAACTCTAAAAAACTGCTAAACACAAAATTGGGTTACGATATCTTCATAAATAAAAGAAACACAACGAACCGGTCATATGGGTGCTGTATGAAATAGTCAACCGATTTTCAAATTTAGTGCAGTGCTTTGGAACTGTAAAAAACTATCAAACAACAAATTTGGTTACGATATCTTCATAAACAAACGAATTATCCAACTAAAACTTTAGGTTTCGAGAAAATCGACTTTTTGTAATTTTTACAAAAATTCCCGTTGTTTACATAATTTTTCTCCGATTTTGATAAATAAGCACTCATTTTCTTCGTAATCGATTGAACTTTACGAGCCATGAATAAAACTATATGAAACATTTTTTTTACATTTTCAATTTTACGCTTAAAGTAGAATTTTTCTCAAAAATTTGATGTAAATTACGAAAAATTTCATATGAATGGATAAATAACGAACAAACCGTAAATTTTCCAAAAAAATGTTTCAAGTATAATCGATGGGTAATTCAATTATCAAATAATCAAAATCAGTTTAGTACAACCAGAGAAATTTGCTTTTAAGTAGACACTTTTTTTTTTAATTTCGAAAAATGTTTTTTTCAAAATATTTCCAAATCCGTACCATGAAAAAATTTTTTTGACTTCATTTTCTGTTTTAGCGTGTAATTTTACTACGGAAACGAATGAAACATGTTGGGGATACATTTTGCTGTAAACAAGTGTAATCTTTTGAAAAAATTTGGTACAGCGCTTGGGTACTCTAAAAAAACTCCCGAACGCCAATATCTTCATATCTAATATATACCTCCTATGGGAAAAATTAAATATACTTGTTTTCCGTTGTCTAATAAGGGATCTAATCCGAAAGTCTGGTTGTCCCAGCTTTCACCATCTAGGTGTTCAAACGGACGGGCAGACAGACAGACAGACATGTCTACATCGACTTCTTTAGTTACCCTGATTATAGTTTATATAACGTTGGGGATCTCTATGTTACATAAATTTTCGCTTTTTCGGCTTGCACCAACTTAATACACCATTTTTACTTCACAGGTACAGGGAATAAAAAGTGGTCCACGATGCTTTTCATATTTATTTGCGTATAAAATATATACAGTTGAGCTTATAAAATTGAAGATCAATAAAAAAAAAAGTGCAAATTTTGAAACGAAGAGTCTCAAAATACCGCGAACGACGAATTCCTAGTATGGTACGCTTTGCCTTTAATGATGATAGGTTAACCTGTTGTGGCCAGCTTAAGTTTCTAAGAGCGAATCGTAGAAATGACTTTTGAACGGATTTAATTTTGTCAACAAACCGGTGATCCATATTTCAAGATGGACAGTCACTGTTTACAGTCAGTGCTTTTGGTGTCACTGGATCTAAATACAAGGTCCTAAAAACCCAGGCATGCCAAGTAGTGTCAGAGCCACGGTGTGATTGGGTTTTTTTAACTTGGGATTCGGATTTAGCCTTAATAACCGAATCTGAAGACACTGTGTTTGAGCAACCAGAACTGTACATTTTCTGAATTAGAAGTTTTAGATTCCCAACTTGTTAAAATATAAGAAAATTATCAAATGTATATAGGTCGAAAACATTTTGTTGCATAAGATTTGTATGCTGGAATAGAGTGAAGAACCAATCGGTCTGAAATTTTTGTCGTTAGCCATTCGTGGCATGAAGACATACATTTTCGAATTTATCGGGATTTAATTTAGCAAATTAAATGCAATTTGCAATGCCAAAATGTTATACTAAAAACTAATTAATTTTGAAACCAGAGCAAATATTTTTAAAATCTTGCACGCTCCTGTTACGCCTATGCTGCTTAAACTGCAACACTTTCGCTTTTAGTACAGTGGCCTACAATCTCTCATGGCTGTGCATGGATATTTAGAGGTTACTTGGCGCTACCCCCGAATAAGAAAACTCGCTTTTAGACTTAGAATAGGGTCCCCAAACAGCCCTTAAAGTTTCAGCCAGTCAGTATTTGTTTACTGCGAGAGCCAAAACCAAAACAAAACCGATTTGATTTATTCCTAATATATGTATAGTCTTAAGCAGCATCGTTTCGAAATTGAGTCTTAAGACGCATTCACAGAAAGGGTGCGGATTAACAAGTTTTAAATTTCACACCACAGGCGCTAGAGATACAAATCGGTAGGATAAACAAATGTTTATTTCGTATTTAAAAAGCGACTCTTGCGCGATATTGGGCCGGGCCAAGCGGACTGAAAAACAAGTAAAAAATTTAATTCAAGGTATACTGTGGAAAAGGTAGTCTAAACGAAAGGAAATACAAAGAATCCAGGAGCGAGTCGCTTGTCAGTCAGATTGCAAAAGGATGCAACAGTCTGCAGACGTGTTTTGCATCACAAACTGGGTGTTAACAGAGATTTTCTAGGTAAAAAATAAATACTCTTGCAACATTAGGGAGAGGTCTGTCTCTGAGCAGTTGTACATTTCCAGTGGTAATGCTATCAGCATGAGTTGTGATTATATGCATGTACAAGTCCTGTGTTGACCGCACGTTCACATGGCCAGGTACATCCTACGGGACATCTATTATGACTCTTAAAGTGTGGAGCAACAACAGGTAAGCACGTTTATGAGCTCACCCTCACAAACGTCATGTTTTTCAAATCGGTTCGGTACTCCAATCCATGCGTGGGTTGACAATAGTCGTAAATCCTTTTTCCTCACGTTCGGTACTACCAATGCTTGATCCCACGTTTTAAGATATGAATGATTTTTGGATTGCTGCAAGTTTACTGTCAAAACAATGAAACTAAGGAAATTGTTTTTGTTTAATGCCAACAGGCACCTGCCTGGGGAGAATATGTGCACACCGGTTGGCTTTGCATTTTGATTTATCGCGGGGAAATCCGTGACCATGCCAGTGCCTACTTCATGACCAACCGTTTATATAACATATGCACGCCACATGTTAGCAAAGGAAATTCCGTACTAGTTAAGTTTAGTTTGGCTAGGTATAATATAAATGTATTCTAATGAATTCGATGAATTTGGTTTTACCAACGTTTGCATCGTCCTTTCCGGATGCAGTGGTCAATTTTATTTATTGTTTTCCGTGTACCTGTTAATTTATGTACTCTCCCAATATTTCACGTTTATTTTCAGTACAACCTCTATTAGTACTCTTGGCTATAAAATATCTTGTATCAAGATTCTTGATTGACATCTGTATAATAAGAAAGAAGTATTATAATGTGGACACATAGGAAAAGTTCGCATGTCGACGCTTAAGCCAAAACTGTAGATGTTTTGGGTTCGTCCTTTCTCTTATGATTGTAACTATTTTGGTAACTAAATGTGGGAGTCACCTGCAAACTTTAATTGGTGTAACTTAGTCCAATTCTAGTAAATATCGTTAGAAAGATAATTAATTCGAAAAAGTTGGTCTCACATATTAAATAACAAAATTATCGTATTGTTATCCAAAAATTATTAACTATTTAACCAGTTCATTTGCATAATGGATACATTTTTACGTTTGAACATCTACATTTTGGAAATCAAAAAAAGTAGCAACATAAATAACATTTACCATTTGGGATATCTCATTTGGGATTTTTGTTTTATATGAAGTTTTCGTGTGAAAATTTTCGAACTGCGTATGGGCCTGAAGCGTGAAAATATTTTGTGTACCATACACAATTAGTATAGTAAACGAAGGCTCAAAAAAGACGTCTGCTGGAAAAAAATACTTAATGGATGAAACTTTCAGGGATCGTTAGGGATCTTGTTCTAAGTCTAAAGCCGAGTTTTAGTATTTGTGGGTAGCGGGCGTGGCACCGCCCCCTGGCAATATATGTTGGTACGGTTTTTGCATGATATCTTTTTTTCTATCATACTTAGAGTCATGATTTACAGGTCAAAATTGTTGCCAATAAAATTATCTATCAAACAAGACTTAAAACAAGTTTACAGGTTTGCTGGTTCAAGCTCAATGCCTGTTTAAATTTATAAGTTGGAAATCATGTTTGGTGTTTTTCGAATAATTTGCAAATATTTCAAAACAGGTAGGTTTTTTCGGAAATTTTACCCATATATTTTGTTTCTATCTCGATCGCTTTCCTACGATAAACAGATTTCGAGCAATGGAACTATAAATTGCTGTTAGATGTAGGCTTCAATTATTGTGAGTCACACAGTTGTCTGACTTGGACTACCCAGTGGACCACCGAGCGGACATACAAAAACTAAGTGGACAAAAAAAGCATGTAAAATAAACGCATTGGCAAGCGTTTCGTACCACTTCAGGAAAATATCCGTTTTCGCTATAGCAGATGCATATGCGGACAACAAAACGAAATGGTGCTTGTTGCCTCTCTCTTTCGTTTACGGCTCTCGCGACGACTTCGCGACAGGTTTTTATTTTTCTCTATTTTATTTAGGTACCGGCAACAGCGTCGCTCATCAAAGTTAACAAATTGTCATAGAAGTAAATTAAAAGTGTTCAATAAAATATAAATTTAAAAAAAACGTGAGTACAACAACAATATTCACAATTAATGCACTACATTGAGTTGTAATTGTTTAGGCTAGCCGTAGATCATTTTTTCGCAACTATAAGGAGCTGATGGCCAGCCTTGGTTTCCGGTGAAGTTCGAGGGATGCGCATAACCTTAGCGATTCGATGTAAGTAATATTAAAAATCGAATCCATTTCTACATACTTTTCTAACAACATGCATGTTCTTTTACACTGCATTTAAGCAAAAATTTGCATTGGAAGACGCAGACTTATACAGAGTCACCCAAAAGTTTTTTCAATATGCCCAAGACAGGCAGGCGAAGGAACCCAAAAAAATAAAAATATAATGATTACTATTTATCAATGAATCTATTGTTTGAAATTTTTGTATTACCTAATTATTATGTTTGTATTTTTAAGCGCCATTTTAATGAATTTACTTTTTGTTTTTTATTATAAGTATATATAGATTGTATAATAAATAAATGTGCCAAGATCAGAATTCAACATTTTACTGTGCGAAATTTTTCAAACTGCGTATAGGCCTTAACGCGAAACTATTGCGTACAGTTCAGTTCGCGAGAGTTTCGTCCGGTTGCGTGCCTGTTGACAACTATCGCGAACGAAGGTATTTTCTGCCCCAAACTGAGCGCTGAGCGAGAGATGAGTCGTTTGACGGTCGTTGTCGGGTCTGCTCGCGCTACTTTCATCCGTTTGAGTTACGCATATCTATCGTTTGTGATTGAGTTTACGTGCATATTGTCCCCTGCGTAGTTTTTAATCAACTTTATACTAATGTACTTGTATACTTAAAAAAACATAAATAAGAAAAAATAAAAAAACATTGAAATAAAAATAGCAAGTTTTTTTTAAAACTTGTTAATTCGACCACAGAGGATGAGGAGCCGTCTCGACTGTCCTAATGTGATTTTTCTCAAGTTCAGCTTCAACATCGTCTTTTTGTTTCCTGTAAATGGATAAGCTTGCGACACACCTGCATGCTTAAGCTTAATTCCGATTGCGACTAATGAACTGGGCCTGTTCACAAACACAAAGTGCACCCCAGCTACATTTTTCGTATTAAGTTTCAGGTAATAATTACAAGCAGTCATCGGTATGGTATCCTGCCCGTAGAAGTTTAAAGTTGACCAACTAAATATAGATTGTTAAGGTGGTTTTACGGTAATACACGTACTATCGAAGCTGCTTAAGTGCAAGGGTGAACAGTTACAGGGTTAAAATACCTTAATAACAAAAAAAAATGTAAAATAGTCGATGCGCTGCGAGACAGTGGAGTATCCTGCACTATTTTTGCCGGAAAAAATGAATTTTTGCAGACTATAAAACGATATCCCAGTACTGACGCATTCCTAATAATTTTTTTTGCAAATCTAAAAAGATTCTAATTATCTGATGATAAAAAAAATGTTAAAGGATTTGACTGAGATTCAAAGAATAAGTCGAAAGGGTTTTGTACAAAAAGTCTTAGATATGGTAGGCTTTAGCATATTACAAACCCTAGCACGTCAGGGATCTGACATATGTAACTAATAAAACGGGGTTTTTTGGATCTCGGATTCAGCGGCTCAAAATGCATCCATCGATTGCTGCACATTTCTGTTGTAGTCAAAATGAAAAACACCAAAAATAAATAAACCACTAATGTACAGTGTACAAAGAGCCAAGTTGGCAGTATTAAACTAATGTATGTATATATTTTAGCGTTCCCGAATTTCGTTCTCACTTTTTGGTAATTTTTTGTGTGTCATCCTGCAGACCACCAATTTACAGTACTGCCGTCCTAAAATTAGTAATATTTGAACCTTTCTCATCTTAGCCTCATCTAGGTGCCAGGGCACCAGGATATAACAGGCAACGAAATAGCAGATGAATTGGCCAGACACGGCACGACTATCACCCTCCTTCCGGATAAAGAGGTTATACGTATGCCGATGGCCACTTTTAAGCTACATACTAGGGAAAAGTTTAGCTTTCTTGCTCAAAGTATGTGGAATAACACTCCTCATTGTAGGATTAGCCGCCAATTATGGCCAAATATCAATGCAAAACGCTCTTCGAAGCTTTGCAGTCTTAACCGTTCACAGTGTTCGGCAGTTGTCAGAGCGATTACCGGACACTGGCTTGTGGGAGCACACGCTGGCAGATTAAATGCTCCAAGTAATGACTTTTGTAGAAGTTGCAAAGATGAGGAAGAGGTGGAGTCAGTTGAACACTTCTTCTGCTCCTGCGAAGCTCTTAGTAGACGCAGGAAAAAGCACCTGGGATACTATTTCCTCCAGAATCTAGCGGAACTAGAGTCAACTTGTCCAAGAAAGACTGCGAGGTACATTGCTGCAACGGGCTGGGACCCTTTTTAAAGATTGTATAGGAGAAGGGAAATATATGTGAAAAACATAAGAGATTCGTGCGATGTCACAAAGGGCCGACCCAGGCCTAAGTGTGCTGGCTTTAAGCCATCAGCCGCCCCTAACCTAACCTAACCTGAACCCTTCTCTCTCTTTTTCAAGGTTGGCGAAAATCCTTAGATGATCCCTGCTAATACCACTTGAGCGGTTTTGAAAATAGTTCCTTGCATTGAGCAGAAACTTGCGCGATGGCTGCTTAATAGACTGGTGCTACTTCATTTAAAAAGATGGCGTACGTTAAAGTCGGGCGCAGACGACTTTGGGATACCCTGTACCACCACACTGCATTTAAGTCCGGTATATTGCTTAAGAATTCCAAAAGACATCTGATTGCAAAATTTGATTACGATATTCTCATAAACAAACGAAACGCAACGAATTTTGTGCACAACACGTTTTTTGCCCGATCGGCCCTATGTGGCAGCTATATGATATAGTCAACCGATTTTGATCAAATAAGGTACAGTGCTGGGTAACCCTAAAAAACTTACAAATGCCGAATTTGGTTACGATATCTTAATAAACAAACGAAGCACAACAAATTTTGTTTTTGGTTCTATTGGAGCTATATGATATAGTCAGCCGATTTTGCTCACTTCCGAGTGCCAAATTTGGTTACGATATCTTTATAAACAAACAAAACATACCAAATTTTGTACAAAAATCGATTTTATGGCCGATCGGTCCTATGGGGGCTATATGATATAGGCAACAGATTTTGATCAAATTTGGTTTAGTACTTAAGTACTCTAAAAAACTGCTGAATGACAACTTTTGTTATGGCACCTTCATAAACAAACGAAATACATCGAATGTTATTTTAAAAAATTTTTTTTGGCCGATTGCTCCTATGGGATCTATATGATATAGTCAACCGATTTTGATAAAATTTGGTACAGTACTGGGTAACTCTTGAATACCAAATTTTGTTACGATATCTTCGTAAACAATCGAGTTATCCATCGAAAACTTTTGGTTTTGTTCGAAGTCCTCTGAAACTCCCCACTTATATAATATAGCACCGATATCGAAAATATAAAATAAACTTGTCTCCCCTGACATAATAATGCATCTGATCTGAAAATTTGGTTGCTCTAGCACTTACCATCTCTGAGATCTAGGCGTTCATAAAGACAGATCGGCTAGCTTTAAGTAAAACACATATATTATACAAATAAATAATGTATTTAATATTTCATTTTTTTTTTCTATCCCTGTTTACTTGGTTATATGTACAAGTATAGCATACATGTACCTACATATGTACATATATTGATAGAGGGCCACATTTAAAGCAGCAGTAATGCACTCGTATTCGAAGTCAATGACCGTTCTGCTGGTGTGAGCATAACTAGCAGGCCTGGAGCAGTGGTAGCTCAATTAGTCGGCTTCTACATTTGGAAATCGGATGCACCTGGCGTCATCGGTAGACCATTAAACCACTGCGCACAATTAGTAGCAGGCCACTGCTCAGCTGTGGACTCACGTGCTGATTATTTTCACTCAATGTGTACATATTCTTATGACGTGGGTTGTTTCTGTCACACTTCTGAACAAGACAATGCAAGCTTGTTGAGTGGAAGCAGCTGAGCCTTTAAATGCTTTGATTTGTGTTTCGTAGCTTACATAGCTAAGCTGACCACTTGATTACAGCATCCACTAACCTACGATATTCTCCAGAGCACACTTTAAATGAATCTTATTTATTGAAAAAAGCCCACTTTTTAAAAAATCTTTTTTAAGCTTTTTTTAGTAGAAAAGATGGCGTACGTTAAAGTCGGGCGCGGACGACTTTGGGATACCCTGTACCACCACATTGCAATCAAGTCCGGTATATTGCTTACAAACTCCAAAAGATATTTCTTTGCTAAATAAACGAAACACAACGAATTTTGAACAAAAAACGTTTTTTTGACCGATTGGTCCTATGGGAGCTATATGATATAGTCAATCGATTTTGATAAAATTTGGTACAGTGTTGAAGATCTCTAAAAAACTTCTGAACGCCAAATTTGCAATATCTTCACAAACAAATGAAACACAACGAATTTTGTGCAAAAAACATTTTTTTTGACCGATTGGTCCTATGGGAGCTATATGATATAGTCAACCGATTTTGATAAAATTTGGTAGAGTGTTGAAGATCTCTAAAAAACTTCTGAATGCCAAATTTGGATACAATATCTTCACAAACAAACGAAAAAAACGTTTTTTTGACCGATTGGTCCTATGGGAGCTATATGATATAGTCAACCGATTTTGATAAAATTTGGTACAGTGATTGGGAACTCTAAAAAACTTGTGAGTACCAAATTTGGTTACGATTTGGTTCATAAACAAACTAATTATTTATCTAAAACTTTTGGGGTTTTTCGAGGTCCTCTGAAATATCCCTATGGGAGCTATATAATATATCCCCGATATCCAAAATATAAAATAAACTTGCATCCCCTGACATAATAACGCATCTAATCTGAAAATTTGGTTGCTCTAGCTCTTACCATCTCTGAGATCTAGGCGTTCATACAAACAGACAGACGGACATGGGTATATCGACTTCTCTAGTCACCCCGATCATACTTTGGGTAACTTTGGGGGGTGTCCGACGTCTCCTTCTGTATGTTACATACATTTTCGGCTTGCACAAACTTAATATACCCTTTGTACCATACGGTAAAAACGTTTTTTTGGACGATCCGTCCCATGGGGAAAGCTATATGATGCAGTCAACCGAATTTGATCAAATTTGGCACAGTGGTTGGGTACTCTAAAAAACTGCTGAATGACAACTTTTTAAAAAAAAAAAAATTTTATACAAAAGACATTTTTTTGGCCGATTGGTCCTATGGGAGGAGCTATATGATATAGTCAACCGATTTTGATAAAATTTAGTACAGTGCTTGGGAACTCTAAAAAACTTCCGATTGCCAAATTTGGTTACGATATCTTCATAAACAACCGAAAACTTTTAGATCTTTTTGATTTTTTCGAGATCCTCTGGAAAACCCCTTTGGGAGCTATATAATGTAGCCCCGATATCAAAAAAATAAAATAAACTTGTCTCCTATGGAATAATAAGGGATCTAACCTGAAAATTTGGCTGCTCTAGCTCTTACAATATCTGAGATCTAGGCGTTCATACAGACATACAGACAGACGGACATGGGTATATCGACTTCTCTAGGCACCCTGATCATACTTCAGGTAACTTTGGGGGGTGTCCGATTGCTCCTTCTGTATGTTACATACATTTTCGGCTTGCACAAACTTAATATACCCTTTGTACCTTATGGTATAGGGTATAATTAACGCCTAATACAATAATGAAGAAACTTTCTTGGATCACATTACTGTATATGTACCAAAATTATTTTGAAAAAGTATCAGGATTTTGCTGCTCATTATAGAGTATTCATACGAAAAGAAATTCCATTAAAGTAAAATCTCTTAAAGGTGTGTGCCTCCTATGGTTTTTGTTATTTTAAAGAACTCCCAACGAACGGTTTTTTCAATGTTATACGAAAATTTCTCATTCAGAACGGCAACGGTATTAATATTAGCATCAAAATATGCGAACTAGTGTAACTTCCGCAACGGAGGATTTATTTTTATTTATTTTATTTTTTAGACCCTGTACCTATAGGTACAAAGGGTATACTAGATTTGTGCAATGTATGTAACGGACAGAAGGAGGCGTGGCAGACCCCAAGTCCTTTATACCAAAATGCTTATCATAACCTCGGGTAGCGATTGAGCCATGTCCGTCCGTCCGTCCGTCCGTCCGTCCATCCGTATGAACGCCTAGATCTCGGAGACTATAAGAGCTAGAGACACGAAACTTTACCAGCTGGTGCGCATATTTCCTAAGAAGATGAAGTTTGTTGAATCATGTCAATATCTTCCCCCGTTCCCCCGCAGTAGAGTTCCGCGGTTTTTAGCCACACCGTTTAGTATTTTCACCTGAAATTTAACAGAGCCAATAAACTGCGTCAATATTTGACTCTACGCAATTATGGCTACAAGTGACCTAGAATCACAATTTTTGGTAAGCTCAATCATGTGGCTCTAATGAACAAATCCACATCCAAATTTTATCAATGCGGTCCCCCCACCCCCCGCAATCCATTTACCGTGTTTTCTCCCACACCCCTCAACATACCAACTTGAAACTTACCCCGTATACTTTTAATAAATTCTTTGTTATAACATTCGAGTTTCATCAAAATGGGTAAAAATTTAGGGAACTTATAGGTATAAATATCGATTTTCACCAAAAAAAAAAAAATTCCAATTGGAAAGTTCTTAGATGGAATATGCAGGAAAAATTTTTTTGACACAAAAGGTACAGGGTATTCCACTGTCGGGCACCGCATCGACTGTACCACATTTTTTTATTCTCGGTTGGATGCATCCGAAGATTATTGACAACGAATTATTTAATAAAACTAAGCCGTTAACGCTTTTCTCCCTCTGGGAAGATATTATGACAATATACCTAACAATAAATATAAGATTGCTTTAAAAAAATATCGAAGCATGTATTTAGAGAATTTCGTTTGAGAATGCGAAATACTTTGAGGGTTTTAAATACAAGGCATAGCGTGTTTGAAAATAATCGCATTGAAACGTTTACCATATGGCCGGCCTTATAAGGAACGACGGTAACACCTAAATTATGGGCTGATACAATGACATAACATTTCGAGGAAGTCATAGCACGCTTCAAATAATCGCCATCTCTTATAACAAGACGTAGGTAAAGCAGGTCAGTTTTTGTCTGATCGAAAGTCGGGTCAATAGTTTCGTGGCATCTGTTGGCGGAAACAAATTAAGTGTACAAATTATTGAAACACAATTTTCATTTCGAAAAAGTGAAAACCCAGTGAGATTCCCTTTTGTTTGTCAGTCAAACAACTGTTGCTGTTGCTAAGCGCAAAATCTGACTAACTCATCATTAGTAGCGGGCCATATTGTGGCTGCTGCTGACTGACAACTGGCACACGTTGTTCCAGGCGCATCTATGATAAGATCCATTTCGGAACATATTTTATTGTAATAAGCGTATGCTTACGCAGCAGACCAAGTCTTTAAGGGTGCTTATACAGTGCATGTGGTGTGCATGACATTTAATTAGATGCAGTTTGTCCTTTCCAATTTCTTGGGTCCACATGGGAACAGCTGTGCCTTTTGCTACAGGTACTCGCAAAATGAAATCGAAATCGAAGTGTAATATGACAAAGGCAAGTCAAAACATAGCTTGGTTGTGAATAAATATTTTTGTTTATGTTATGCTTTCCTACCACCAAGTAAGGCGCTGGTGGACACTTTAATATAACCGAAGACATAGGTTAGGTTAGGTTGAGATCACACAGAGACCGTGCGGTCCATTGTGATGGCAAATTTAGGAGAGTATGTATAAAGTAATTAAACGGGAGAAGGGGAAAGAGGGTGGTATGCAAGGCAGCTAGGTTGGTTGCAACAGCTGGTGGGCGCTCATAATCTCCTTAATCTCTTACTTTGATGAACTATTTTCGATGTTACAGCCAGGTCCGCTATGGGCAGATTTCCTACACAGCCCAGAACTTCAAAGAGGGATATTCCTAAGAAGTGCAGGATATTCCTAAGAACACAGCAGGTGTTGAATGCCATCATCTGTCTCCTCCACATCTCTGCAGCTACC
Organism: Chymomyza fuscimana; assembly: GCA_949987675.1. NCBI lineage: Eukaryota > Metazoa > Arthropoda > Insecta > Diptera > Drosophilidae > Chymomyza > Chymomyza fuscimana. The sequence continues at coordinate 45,422,080 of OX465089.1, forward strand.
ACAGAAGTCATAATGGGGAACCTACACCAAAGATATAGAACTAGAACACAGATATATTACGCCCTAAAGCAACTAGAAGAAAGTGTTCCATTTACTTATGCCCAGAGTGGCGGATCAAGGGTGGGTTTTCGAGTCCCACCAACATGGTCGTTCTGTAAAAAAAACATTTCGTACGCACAGTTTTAGGGCAGTTTTATCGGCCTTCCGAGCCCGGAATCAAGAAAATTTTTTATCGTTTCGAGTATACTGGTTCAGTGGGCGGCACTACAGCATACTTGCATGCTCGTCCGGTTCGTACCCGCGATAATATTGCTGCAGTTGACACGCCATCCTTTGCAAGAATTACACCTTGCTAGTACATTTACACGCTTAAAAGATTCAAGCGTCGCTTATTCGTTCAATGGATGAGACCTGCCAGATAAGTTTCCGTCAAAAATCATCTTCAAGGGAGTATCGCGAGAATCCACTTCATCCACAAATAACCACTGTTTCTTGCTGATTATGGACAGGAGGCATCATTTGGCGGTACTTATTTGAAAATGAGGCCGGCCAGGCGGTTACCGTCAACTCCGATCGTTACTAAGCCATGATAACCAAAATTGATAGTATGGATGGTTCCAGCAAGCATACAAATCTTGACGCAATCGCATTATAGCGCTGCAAGTTCGGCAAGAGGGGTTTTTCGCGTTTCTGATCACACCGATCGCCGGCTAGATCGTGCGATTTGACTCCGATGGACTATTTTCTATGGGGTTTTTCAAAAAAGAAAGGCAAAGTATATTCCAATAACCCAGCAATAATTCGCGAGCTCCAGAATAACGTTCGGGCCAAAATTGCAGCCGTTGAAAAAGTTATCGAAAATTTTGGCAATTTGGGCGGTATTATTTTTCATGCATAAATGTTGGAAAACATACGAATAAAATGCCACCCTATAAATCGGTTAACTATTTTTCTGATATATGTATACACACTTCGAAGTGAAAAACCCCCCTAAGGTCCATTTCTGGATCAGCGCCTGCTTATGCCTGTCTAAATGCCTTTTCACTTGTGGCAGTAATTTTATTGTATCTTGTATCTATAGGGTTCGTTAAAGGCAAACAAAATGAATCTGCTATTTGCAAATACGAGCCCTGACCACTATTAATTCGTACGGCAAGCTTTTTTACCCGTATGCAATGTTTAACAGACGATATTTTCAATACTAAAGTAGATAACACATGCAAACCTCTTTTTTTCTGAAGGATCATTTTATTCTCTTAACTTTAGAAAAACAAATTTTTGTTGTACTTCAACAACAACAACAACAACAACAATTTCTTTGAATGCTTTGCTTAACTGATAAGATAAATTTGACCAGTATTAATTCGTACGGTGCGTTAGCTTAGCTTAGAATTGAAAGAAGATCAGCAAAACAGTGTAACATAATCACTATCTGGCCATAATCTGGAAACAGTTATGCAATGCAGAATGTAAGAAATGTGTTATTGCTTCAAATTATTCAAAGTTTAGCAACGATGGCACGTGGTAAGCCGGTTTGCAAAGAAATAAGAAGTTTAGTTCTAGATTATTATAAATCTGGGAACTCTTTTGGTGAAATAGCCAAGCAATTAAATCTGGCTAAGTCGTCCGTTCAAGGAATAGTAATCTTTCAAATAAGAAAAAATAAATTACGTTAATTAAACAAAAAGTTATTCATCTGCCACCCTGTATCACTGGCAATGAATCCCATTTTAAAGAACTCGCGTTTTAACCTAGTTTTTTTTAAGATTCTTCTTCTTCCTTCGATTTTTGAATTGATTAATAAATGCTGATAGCTTTTTATTGCGTTGGAATTTACTGAAAAAGTTTTCTGGCGAAGTTGGAACGGGCAGGGTTAATTTTTTAAATGCGCGAAATGGGATTCGAATTCTTAATGGCTCTTTTTGAAACGGACGGGACGTTATCAAATCTCGTTCTAAATCCCATATCTGGGATACACACATGAAAACAATCAAGCAAGAAGAACCAAGAGAAGAAGAGCAAAATGGAAAGCGTTTGGTTTTTGTTTTGGTGCTTTTTCTTAGTAAAAGTTTTAGGCTCAACCCATTTTTGAAATTATGTTTAATAAGGCTATTTACTTTTTATACTGTTTTTGAAGTTCCTTCTCAGTGCACACTGTAGAAACCAACTAGCCAAATATGTTTTTTTTTCTCCAAAATCCGATTTGGTCTTGTCGATTTAACAATATTTACATTTGCCACTAAATAGATGTGTAATTTAATTAAAAATTAATTAATAACAACAGGGTCATTATTGAAGCATGTAAATAAGAAAATACAAAAAGGAAAGGTATCCTCTTATAATAGATCAGGAGAGAGATACTTGTACACACACACAAATAAACAAAGGAATAAGGAAGGTGCACTTGTGAGATCGAATCTCACAATTGCTTTAAGAGCTTCCAATGCGGATCATCTATAATTCTTTATACAGCTTGAAGAAGTGTCTGACAAGCCACGGCTTGGGAATTACACTAATTAAAAATAATTTACTAAAGTTTTTATTTTGCATTTAAATTTATAACTTAGTGATTTGGAACCCTCGTTTTTTTTGTTTTTGGGCACACCATGGCGACGGCAAAAAAAATTTTAATCGATTTGCGTATACGAATAGCAGGCAATAGTCTAAGCCGCAGCCACTATTAAAACGTGGCAGTGGCAGTCACCCCAAATGAAGTCGATGAGCGTATCCAAAAGTGGGCGTTGTCCGAAAGTGAATGGAAAATGAGTGAGCTGTGCCCGAATGCCAGTACTGGTGTGGATGCATGTATGTTGTGGGTTAGCAGAATACGCTTTTGTGGCCCGCGGTTCAAGTTCCAACTGTGTAGGACACATTCCAAGTAGAGCATATGTGCTGCTCAAATTGGCTGGCACTGGGCACATTTGGCACAAAACTAATTAAAATTGGTCCATAACATGAAGGGAATCAGAGAAGACCACTGAGGCAAGGGCAATAACGACATTAACTTTTATCCATCTGCAAGATTTGCCTGCGGCAGTGAATCTTCGGCTATGTCAGTAGTGGTAGTATGGTCTGCCGGCTGGTTGGCATTTTCGTCGGTTAGGCTCCTGTCTGCTATCTGCCGCCTGGTCGGGTCTACACTGCTTATTTTCTTAACCACTAAAATTAATAATAAGTGATCTGGATTTGACTGCAAAAGGACGCACTCCGCGCAGCAACCATCGCCTTGTTTGCAAAAACAAAAACTAAGTAGAACGAAAGAAGCTTAAATAAATGCTATACGTTTTTTTCTTGCCACCGCAGGAGCAACAGAGATCAGCAGGGGCAACCGACTTGAATCTTACCATGCCTTGCAACCAAATCAATAATGTTTTGAGGCTGTGGTGCGATTAGTTCTTCTGGGTTGTTGGCACCTTTCTTGCCTCAGGCCAGACAACAAAATCATTATGCCGCCGCTTGTTTGGACAGACTTTCTGTTAGAGTGTTCAGTAAATGGTAGGTCCGCTTTCAGGCGTTTATCCCCAAAACACTCGACCAGTTATTGATTGCCTAATCATTTTGGGCATATGCGTATACAAACGTTTCTAAATTCCTCGACGGCACAAATGTTACATTCAGTCTATGGTATTGAGTGCACAACCTTATGTCATCTTAACTAAATGATACTCCAAATAAAAAAAAGCTCCAGTTCTAGAAACTATTTCATCCACTGTTTCGGTTCGCTCTGCCGGCATCGTCTTATGTATTAATTAAGAGAGCCTCGTCGTCAACTTATGGGCTGTAACTATTTACCAGCCCCAGAAAACGCCTCGCATCAACACTTAATTGCTGTTGTAGGTTTTAAAACTCATATAAGCTTTTTTTCGGTGTTAATTAGTCCTTTGGCGAATCCATTAGTGGCTCTGGGAGGTGTGGCAAGGCTTTACTGGCTAAAATGTGGGAGCTTTTGTGGGTTGGGCTTTGTTTGATCAAATTAGAACAGCAAATAAGTTTAAAAGCTCGTAAGATAAATTAACGGGTTCCCTGATTATCATTAACACATTAACTGCAAAAAAAACGTACTACACATAAAAACACAAGGCAAGTGGGGTTTTGGGTGCACCTTCCGCTTACCTTAGATTTCAGGTAACATTTAAGGAGACCAATTTATTTATTTATATATATTATTTTATACTTTTATAAAAAAGTAAGAGTCCAACCTCCGTAAAAATAATACGCATCTTTTGAGAACTCTACCTAGTGTTCATGCTGATGAAGAATATGTATACAGTTTAGGACGTGGATTGGCAAAACTAAAACGTAAATCAGCACAAAAGAAGGACTCGGAAAAGTATGTTCCCCATTTAGCAGTATTGAGACTCAGTGTGGTGTGGAGGTGCCTGGCCTTTTGGTTTGTAGAGGTTTCCACAAAATGGGTAATTAAAAACTGCAGACCATTTAAAATTGCTAATGATGCTGGTTTAAAAGAAGTTGCGGAATTTTTTGTTGTCATTGGATGTAAATTTGGTACAAATATTGACTTCAGAACGTTTGTACCAGAAGTCACAACAATTTCGCGCAATATATGTAGAGTCCATGTTCATGAAATCAAAACTGAAATTTCAATAATAGCCGACATTGGATGTGGCTTCACATAGCTTGCTCTGATCGCCGAACTTCTAAGTGTTGCCTGCTCTGCATTTCTAATCTCTAAATCTTCTCTGAGATGCGATATTTGCATAGTATTAAACACGCTCTTGTAGCTTGACTTCTAAATTTAGGCGCTGAAACCATTTATCGCTAATCCCGAAACCTAAACACACGTATTTATTCTGTAAGCTTCGAGGCATTAGCATTTAGTTCTTATCAATAGTGTTTGCCATTTAATGTCACATTAGGTAGATACTTCAACATACCTGGTTATACCTTGTACCAATAGGTACAAAGGGTATACTAGATTCGTGCAATGTATGTAACGGATAGAAGGAGGCGTGGCAGACTCCAAGTCCTTTATACCAAATTGCTTATCATAACCTCCGGAAGCGATTGAGCCATGTCCGTCTGTCTGTATGAACACCTAAATTTCGGAGACTATAAGAGCTAGAGACACCAAACTTTACCACCTTTCCCCGTTCCCTCGTAGTAGAGTTTCGCGGTTTTTGGCTACACCGTTAAATATTTTGATTTGAAACTGAACAGAGCTAGAAATCGGAGACCCCCAAAATTACCTAAAGTATGATCAGGGTGACTAGAGAAGTCGATATACCCATGTCCGTCTGTCTGTATGTCTGTATGAACGCCTAGATCTCAGATATGGTAAGAGCTAGAGCAGCCAAATTTTCAGGTTAGATCCCTTATTATTCCATAGGAGACAAGTTTATTTTATTTTTTTGATATCGGGGTTACATTATATAGCTCCCATAGGGGTTTTCCAGAGGATCTCGAAAAAATCAAAAAGATCTAAAAGTTTTCGTTTGTTAATGAAGATATCGTAACCAAATTTGGCACTCGGAAGTTTTTTAGAGTTTCCAATCCCTTTACTAAATTTTATCAAAATCGGTTGTCCATATCATATAGCTGCCATAGGACAGATCGGTCAAAAAAACGTTTTTTGCTCAGAATTTGACTGTTTTTTGTTTGTTTATGAAAATATCGTAACCAAATTTGGCAAATTAAATATCTTTCGGAGTTCTTAAGCAATATATCGGATTTAATTTCAATGTGGTGGTACAGGATATATACAGGGTATCCCAAAGTCGTCCGCGCCCGACTTTAACGTACTCGATCTTTTTACTTATATCTTTTAAAGTTTTTAATCGAATTTCAAAATTACGGTATACTAATCTTTAAATCATTGAATATAAGAATAATAAATTGAATCCGATAGCTTTTATAGTGTGGGTGAAAGCCGCGAAATTCTCCTAAGAGGAAACAGGAAAAGATATCGATATAAATCGGAAACTTGATCTGTCAGACTATTATGCGTATATTTTGGTAAAATTTCAGCTCCATAACTCTTATAGTCTCTGAGATCCTTGCTGTCATACGGACATACATACAGACATCCATCGACTCAGCTGTTTTAGTACAGGGTATAAAAAATCGTCCTTTACCTACGAACAAGCTGATCTGAAAAACTCCCAGACTTATCATGTGTCTGCTCTCAATACCCGCATCACTGAACTGGTTAACTACAGAGATGGTCTCATCAATAACTCCTTAAAGCAAATCAACTCTCGAAGATCTCTTTACTATGGACGATATCAACTTTCTTTCGACTGAGTTGTTATAAATTAATGGGATGTATTAAAAGGAGTGAATATTTTAGCAAACTCTCTTACAATTATGGCATCGAATGTTCGTACCGTGAAAATTCAATGTTTGGAAATAATAAACTTCTAAAGCCACAAAGACAAGCTTAATAAACGAAACGTGGCTTACTAATTATACGTGATCGCCATTCGAAACGAAATTCATAGCATCAACACACATTTCACAAAAAATATTCTATAGATATTCAAATTGATATTAATGGAAACAGAATTTTATTCGGATCAGGTAAAATTATCGCGATTAGAGGGAATTCACTTCATTGCAGGCTACGTAAATTCTCAAAACAAAGCTTTGAACTGTGAAAGTGCTATTTTCTGGGGTAGCATCCCTAATGAAGTTTCAACAATTGAAAACTTCAGCATTTTACCTATATTCAGAAGATTGAACTTAAAACTAAGACTCCCACTTTAGATTTAATTTTAACAGACAAGCCAAATTCTACTTAAGAGATTTCTGTTAAATGTAACTTATCGTCTACCTGTTATTATTAGGATCTCATTAATGATATAGTTAGGAACAGAATTCAAAGGCAACTGATAATAATAATGATTTAAACATGAAAATCATATACGAAATATTTATCTGTAACACTGATCTGATAGGCTAATAAACTGCAATATGGAATATTTGTAAGACAGTCAATAAGAAAAAAGCAAAGACAAGGACCTTTTTTGAAAAAAAGCATCAGCTTACCTCATTCTTCTCGAACCCTGCAAAAACTAATATAGTCAATATTAAAAATTCACCTCAAAGTGCTGTAAATTTTCCTACTCTGCTTCGCGTCTAATACTGCTTGACTGTCAGCTATTTTGAAACAAATTCAAAACTTTTTTCTTGATGCAGTTAAGTTAGTTTAATGAGTTTAAACTATTTGTAAATTCGTTTGTATACCAGTCGTAGCGGCTTAAAATCGAGAACTGTAAAGCAGTTCAAAATCAAGTGCTATACTACATACTTCAAAATAAACCGCCTACCTCTTCTGTTAGCAATCGGCCTTATTAAGGATTTGTAAGAAAAAAGTCGGATAAGTCTTATTTACAAATTAAAGTTTGGTTTAAATGCATTAAAGGATTGCGGCACAGATCAAAGTATACAAAAGCGGTTAAAAGAACTCTTAATTCACCAATTTCGATTTCAAACAAAACCATTTTAGGCACAGTTGTGCGGTTAACCAAACCCCAAGTAATTGCCATTAATTTTGTGCTAGTGTACCTCACGCACAGATCGGAATCAAGAGACAACCAAAGAGGCAGACACGAAAAAGTGAATTATCATACATTTTTGTCCACAAGTAATATCCTTGCAACGGTAGACCGGCAAACATCACTTGAAGATCCTACTGCTAGGAATAAAGACACTCATCTGATGTTCAGTGCCGCAACCACCCTTATAAGATTTAAAGCTGAGTAAATGCCTCCTTTGACAGTTTTCGAATCTCCTTAAACGCAAGCTGCTTTAGGTGTAAACAGCTTATGCAGATGAGACTGAGGATCATTGAACCATCAGGATCTTAAATTTAAAGCGCCACTTAATGAAGTACATTTCGACTTTAATACAATTTACATTAAGCCTCAGTATTGAAAACCGATTTTGGAAATGTTGTTGACGTAGTTCTTTTAGCTCCTTAAGTCCAATTAAGTTTCTAGACTTTCTAAATATTCAATACATTGGCCAAAAACACCCTTTCATAGTTTTGAGTTTGCTTTAGTTACTTTTTTTACCTTAAACATTTATTTATTTATTTATTTTACTTGATCTGCCTGATGACAATACGTATCTTTTCATAAAATTTGGGCTCTTGACTCTTATAGTCTCTGAGACGCTTTTGTTCATACCGACAGACGGACGAACAGACAGGCATGACTACTACCTTGATCTAGTATATCGACTCGGCTGTTGAAGTTGATCAAGAATATATATACATTATGAAGTGTGAGACACCTTCTTCTACCCGTAAAGTACTTATAGGGGCATATAGCCCCCATGGAACCGATTGGTCGTCAAAATGTTTCAAGACCATAATTCGTTTGCTTATGAAGATCAATTTGGAAGTCAACATGTTTTTTCCCGAATAAGATAGAAATTGGATCATTTTTTCGATTCTGAAGTGTTTGCGCCCATCTTTTTTGTTATAGTATAATATATGTAGGTACATATGTATATATATGATTTTATATACCAACGTAGATTGGTGTCTGTAGCTTCCCTATAAACAGTTTTACAAATAAATTGTTTTTAATGGAGCTGCTAAGCAAGCAAAGACGTTTAAATTCGGTTTTTTTTGGATAAAACTCCAGAAGCTGCCAATGGATATTTATAAATGAAATTTGCACGATGCAAGGATGGGTAATAAAAATGGAATAACCCTTTCGAGTTTAAACTTTTTACATAGAAAGGCTTGGGAGTAGTGGTAGTAACAACGTTGCATGGGACTAGGGGAACCAACCAATAAAATGCCGATTTTAGAATCCGCAATGCACCTTTCGCTTCACCTCTCCATAGTGTAAAGTTGTGGAAGGTTTACCTTAGGACAGTGGTCATTATTGTCATAATGTACGCTGACGACAAACAACAGTGGTTGTTGCCTGAAGTACTTGGGTGGCAGACACACCTGCCGGTGTCGCATTACCAGCATGCATCAGTCAGTCGAAACAGAGATCAACCACAGTAAAAGTGTTAATAATAAGCAGATTAAGCTTCAACCGCTTGATACTTGCTTAATTATCTAAAGAATCGATTTAAAATTTTATTCAAGTTTAAAATAAATGTATTATATTATGACTGGATTGATCCGTCGAAAATCGATAAATGTCTAAATGTTTACATATTTTTAAAAACTTAATAAAGAGCCAAACTTTTTTAAACACCTTTGCGTTAGAAAGTTCTGCTTTTTCCCACAAAGCTTTAGTATCTCCCATACTAGGTGGAAGTGGACGTCTTGTCGGCTAGTTGCTTTTAAATAATTCTTCAAAAGAAAAACAACATTTTATTTTCTTTGTGGCTATAATTGTGACGATTTGACGGGTTTTTTCTTTTCTAATAGAAAAACCGGAGCTTAGACCATAAGCATTGACACTTGATAGTGAACTAGCAGCGCCCACACGAATTTAAGATATGCTGGGTTTGCGTTCACACGGCTCTGTAAAATGTAAAAGGGTCCAGGTTTTTTCTCACAATGCCGCCATAATAACGCATTCAAAGCCCGGTTCTCTTGTTAGATGTTGTCATTGGAATCGCTCTTGATGTGAGCGGCATTACAGAGACTGGATTAGCAGCAGTTTGGGAAAGAGTGACTTTTGATTTTGACGAAAAAATGATTCGCGTTTGATGTGTAAATTGTTTTAATTCAATCTTTGTGAGATGTTTGGATCGCGTTTGCTTTCGCTCTCTAAATACCTACCGATAATAATAGCATAAACACTATTCACATCTATCACGATAAGTATATATATTTTGTTTCTGCCAACCAACATAATTTGCACTGACATAGCGGTTAAGAAAATCTATATATATAAAATTTTTTTTTTCTATTTAATTAAAAGGGTTGTAAGCAGGAATCGTAACGATTATAATTTTTAAATTAAAAATGAAATAAAAACTCAATTATAAATTTTTACTTACAATAAAATCCGTGAACTATAACTCTTATTGTGAAGTTTTAATAATCAATATTGGTAGAGTAGTCCGAAAAGAAGCCACAATTTCCAGACTAGCCTCTGATGCTGTATGGTCCAGTCTTGCATTAGATCTTTAGGCAGGGCATTTGGAAACAAACTCGTTCGCTTATTTTATTATAATTTGTATCACAAACTCTATTGGCTTCTGTGAATGATACACCAGTAGAATCGGGCCCTAATTTTCTTTTCGCAGCACATTAATTATTACACCAAGCAGTGCACTAGGTGTTGGAAACTATGCTAGTTTCTTATGGTCTGTACCCATAGGGTCAAGTGTATACTAAATATGTGCAATGTGTCTTACAGGCTGAAGGCGTCGGCGCAGACCAAAAGTTCTTTATACCAAGATGGTAGTCATAGCCTTGAGTAGCGATTGAGCTACGTCCGCCGTATTTATGAACATTTCGGACACCACAAAACCGAGATACGCAAAACTTTACCAACTTCAGATGAAGTTTATTGAATTATATCGATATTGTACCTGTTACACCGTAGATGAATTTCACGCTTTTCAGTTCTTCCGTTAAATATTTTGAACTATGTGAATGAAAAAGATTGAATAAATTTTTTAAGAAGGCCTTAATAAGTAAATCACATCACATTTTTTTGTCGATACGATCAGCCTGCCCTCGCAAACGATTTTCCGTGTTTTTCTATGCAAGTTTGTGACCTTTCGAGGAACGAATGAAAAGTGAAATATAACTTTTTTCAAATAGTATTGTACCCTTAAATACTACTTTTACAATCATTTTTTAAATAGTATTAATTTTCGGAAAATCAAATTTTCAACTTCGAAGATTGCCGATTGCCCCTGATTAATATTTTATCACGGTTATAAATGGAGTGAAGTTAGACTAACCTATTTAACGAAGACTGCCCAGTGGAAAATATGTTGTCTAAACTTCGATATGAGGAAATCTTGATGCGTGCTGGGAATACTCTAGAACTAAAGTGGTTGTGTAACCATTTTAAAGAACTGCTTAAAAATATTAAATTAAAAATTAAATAGGGAGGACTCTTTGCATCTTGAACAAGATAGTACGACAACCAGAAAATATAATGGAGAGTTCTTGTTCACTAAAACAACTAAGCGGTACGAGAGCAGTAAGCATTTGGATCACCCACTACAATATTGGCCCCCATTGACTAGTACCGTTTTCAAACTTGAATAAATGATTAAATAAGAATTGATTTTTTTGAAAGGCACAAAAAATTGGAACACTCTATGATTAAGTTGATTATAGTTCTCTAAAAGGAAATTTTGTTATGACAAATAATATTTTTTAAGTGATGGCTTCTTTGCTAGTGCAATTACTTAGTAGCCGACCCAAATAACAAAAAATGTCAACATACCTACTATTTGTTGGGACTTATTTTGATTTAACGACTGAAGAATATTTTTCATTTAAATTTGATTGTTTTGAATTTTAAATAACCTGGACCCATTTTTTCCAAGCAGTAGCTGCGAGTTGTTTTTGTTTCCTTGCAATCTAGCCCATTGTTCTACAATTTTTACATAGAGCAATGGCGCAAAAGATTCTGTTTCGAATATGAAAAAAAAAATAATCCATTCCTAAATGGACTTAATCCTTTTGTTTGGGATTGCAGATTTGGCTTGGATGAAGGCATTATGCGTAAAGATTATCAGTTCTGCTTTGACAAAGCACAGATTTGTATGTTTTTACGCCTAATTTCTTTTCGGAGCTCATTGTTTTGGTTTATAATAAAAAGAAAAAGGAGTAGCTGAGTAAAGAATCGGAAATATGTAGTCTTCAATTGTTCTGTAGGAGGATGTTAATAATTACTTACAACTTTTTTTACATTCAAAGGCAAACAAAATGTTTTTCCCCCTCCTTGGCTAAATCGGGTTTTAAAAGACACGTAATCCTTTATGCTGTGTGTGGATATTTTGTTCAACACATAAGTATCTTTGTCTCATAGCTAACAACGCCGAAGAAGAAGCAGCTCAGAAACCATAAATTAATCTCTGAAAGAACTTTCAGTATACAGAGACGCGTAGATATTATTAATTTTAAATTAACATTGGGTGGTTAAATTTTCCTGAAATCTTTGAAACGAATGTTATTTATCACAGACACATTTCCACAGATCCCTTAAGGAAATTTTATTTGCCCGTAGCTCAGCTATATCCCACCTAATGGCCGATAATACTCAAAATGTCTCGTGTAAGCCGTAGGCGTTCTTCGATCATTTAGGAAATATAGTTACTGGTTTATTGCAAAGGAATTAGAAGCATCGAACCTTTCTGATATTGTATTGTATAGGTATAATGCATATGTATATGTTTTTTGGCTATTAGTGTCGATTAACATGATGGTGTTATAATCACTCTGCTCTTTTTCTACGCCTATTTTTTTTAAGTAATTCGAACTTAGTTTGGGCTTTCACCCAGTACCCAAAAAAAAGTGATACAGTCCAGTGCCAAAAATATGGCTGTAAAAATTAAAAAGGCTAAAAAGCATTATTTTTGGCAATTTCTGCTAAATTTCGTCCTTGCCAGTCAATTATTTTTATATAAACTTTATATTATAAAGGGTATACATACTAGATTCATGCAATTATAACAATATCTTACCCCGTCCCCCCTTCTAGAATTTCGCGCCTTTTAGCTACACCACACACTTGCAGCTGTGTGTGTCAAAAATATACAACAACGGACAAATATAACAAAAGTTAAAGTCAAAAATATACTAATTTTTTTTTTAGTTGGTACTTAGTACAGTAAATCTATAGTTTCATCTGGAAAAAAATACTTAATGGATGAAACTTTCATGGATCGTTAGGGACCTCGTTCTAAGTCTAAAACCGAGTTTTCGTATTTGTGGGTGGGGGGTGTGGCACCGCCCCCTAACAATATATGTTGCTACGGTTTTTGCATGATATCTTTTTTTCTATAAAACTTAGGCTCATGGTTTCAAGGTCAATAAGGCAAATAAAATCATCTATCAAATAAGACTTAAATCAAGCATGTAGGCTAGGCTAAGTGGTTCACGCACAATGCCTGTTTAAAATAGAAAGTTGGAAATGGCGTTTGGTATTTTTCGAATAATTTGCAAATATCTCAAAGCAGGTAGGTTTTTTCGGAAATTTTACCCATTAATTTTTTTAAAGTCATTTAAATTATCTACAAAACGAGTCCTCCAAAGCAAGCAGCCGGCTGAATTATAATAATTATCGATCCCTCTGTTTTGTCTCTTGCTGTTCGCTTAGCTGCATTTTGTATGTAAAAATGATGAAAATTGGCGTTGGCGAGCGGGCAGTGACAAAAAGGTTCTCCACTGTCTTCAGCTCCTCCTCATCGCCACAGCTTTTACAGAAGTCATGGAGGGAGCGTTAAGCCTGTTAAGACAGCAAAGTTCCTTAGTTCTTTTCCTGCAGTATATCGGTTTACAGCTGGCCATGGGTAAGCCCAGGCCCTCCTTATCCTAAAGGAGGATGCTGGTAGCTCCTTGTTTGGCTAGTTCATCCGCAATACAGTTGCCCTCGATATCCCTATGTTCTGGGATCCATAAGAGGTGGATTGAAAACTGCTCAGCCATCTCCTCTAGAGACGAGCGACAGTTTTTCACTGACTTCATGCATGATGTCAACGAAGCGAGGGACTTAATAGCCGAGTAAATACGGATGTTCTTATTACGTACTTTTAAGTTTTTTATTGTTGTTAGAGACTCCTGGATTGCAATGACCTCTGTCTGAAAGACACTGCAGTGATCTGGGAGTCGGAAAGCTGTTCTGACGTTGAGTTCCTGAATGTAGACGCATACACGGTCGTCCAGCTTGGAACCATCCGTGAAGATCTTTATTGAGTCATCTGGGCCTGGTACACCGATACTCCACTTCTCCCTGGTTGTCGGAGGCACTAAGAAGACAAGTGCTCGGGATGCGAAGCACGACTGGGGTGGAGCCGCCTAGTTATATTATAAAGAACGTTTAATATGGTAAGTTTCTATTGAAATGCATTTTTTAATTATTTATTTATTTTATTTGAGGGGTACAGTTCAGTTGACCTTATATTATAAAAAAAGTATAATTTATTTAGAAAAGAAAATAGAGCGAGGGAATTGATATGAACTAATCCGCGTCTCTAGCCCGATGGGTGAACTTTTTAATGATATGCACCAACTCACATCAAGAACTGGCCAGACACTTGGATTTACAATATAAAAGTTGAAACAAGGAAGCAAGATAAAAATGAAACATTATATCACAAAAAGAGCCAATGGATACCCGTTGACCAAGTGGGTGACTCATAATATAGGATTGGTCAAGGATGCTCGAAGTGGCAAGTCAAGGTGACTTAAGATAGAAGAAGTGATAGATTAAATAGACCGTTCGAAAGAGAGGAAATTTTAAAAGTTATTATAGTTAGAGCATAAGACACGGAAAGGGTCGTGCAAAGCATAATAAGATCTACAAAATTGTAAGGCTAAGGGTCGAAAATTACGAGTTACTCTGGATGGTATGACAAAAGTAACTTTGCTAAGAAGTACATTGGAATCGATAAGACCGAGTAACAGTTTATGCTAGAATAACACGCCATGGCATGTTCTGCGATGATTTAAGGAAGGCAACTTTATAAGGCGAAGTCTATCAGAATATGGCGGCAGTCGGATATTTGGGTCCCAGTTTAAGCCACGAAGTGCAAAAAGGAGAAATTGCTTTTGTACGGACTCAATCATGTCCTGATAAAGGTGGTATTGAGAGCTCCAAACGCAGGAACAATATTCCAAAATTGGACGGACAAGAGAAACATAAAGAAGTTTGGTTGTGTAAGGGTCGTTAAACTCTTTAGACCAACGCTTAAAAAAAGCAAGAACACCTCTAGCCTTATTCACGATGTTGCAAATATGATTATTAAATTTAAGGTTATGATTAAAAAAACACCAAGGTCAGACACACTGCGTTCTAAGGTAGAAGATTCTAAAGAGGTAGTAGCCAAACAAGGAGCAGAACGATAAAATGTCATAACGTTACATTTTGTCTTGTTGAGAAAGAGTTGGTTGATATTGCACCAAGATTGCATATTATCAAAATCATGCTGAAGAAGTAAGTATTTATTATTATCGGAGTAGGACATACAGAGTTTAACATCATCCGCATACATAAGAATGTGAGAAGATGAGATTACTTGAGGGAGATCATTTAAAAATAAGTTAAAAAGAAGAGGGCTTAGATGGCTACCTTGAGGTACCCCTGACGTGACATTAATTTCTGTAGATTTGCAACCTTTAAAAACTACCTTCTGGACTCGGTTGGATAAATAGGATGATGTCCAATTTAAAAGACAAGAAGGAAACCCCAGACGAGACAGTTTAACAATCAGAAGACTATGGTTTACCGAGTCAAATGCTTTGCTAAAGTCAGTATAAATCACACCAGTTTGCTTTTTTTCTGTAAAACCATGATTAATAAGAGATGAAAGATCTAAAAGGTTAGTAGATGTGGACCGACGTTTTACAAACCCATGTTGGGAATCCGACATTAAAGAACGACAGTAGTGTTGCAATTGTGAAGTTACAATCTTTTCAAAAACTTTTGGAATTGATGAAAGCTTGGCAATACCGCGGTAGTTCTCAATGTTGGACTTGGAACCTTTTTTATGAATAGGGATAATGAAGGATTCCTTCCAGATGGCCGGAAGATAAGAATATTTTAATGAAGTGCGGAAAAGAACAGATAATGGCGTAGAAAGAGAGTGAGCACAATGCTTTAAGACGCAACTAGGAATGGCATCGGGGCCAGGGGAGAAGGATGATTTAATGGACAGAAGGGATTGCAAAACGTCGGTTTCAAAGAAGAAGAAATGCTTAGTTATGTGGAGACGGCTCATAATAACGTTTGTTTCTATGCTGGTGGTCCCTCTTAGAATCACAATAAAAATGATAGCGCAAACATAAGAAGACATCAACGGAAAAGATCTTTTACAGCATACCAATCCAAAAGAGTTAACAAGCAACCAAACTTTGAGAAAAATGCGTAATGCAAAATAAGAAGGCACCGAAATAAAGAGTCTGCGATGGTAACAATACGGGGACCACCATAACGCTTTGGCGTTGTTCTAACTCAGTTAATTTATTCATTGACCTGCAACACCTACATATTTATCAAGCAGATACCAACACTGGCACCAGTTCGACCAA
Organism: Chymomyza fuscimana; assembly: GCA_949987675.1. Lineage (NCBI taxonomy): Eukaryota > Metazoa > Arthropoda > Insecta > Diptera > Drosophilidae > Chymomyza > Chymomyza fuscimana. The sequence goes on from OX465089.1 coordinate 45,438,230, forward strand.
AGCAGGCCATACGACTCCGCTGCCATTGCCGATTAAGACGTAATTAGAAATATGGAAAAACTTGTAGAAGAGTTTCCCCGACTCGGGCTTCTGCTTTGGGCGGCTGCTTATACCGCGTTACACATTTTATCGCATTAATGGTACTGGAGGCACTGACGTCGTCACCAGAACCAGCAACATGAGTGTTTTTTTTTTCTTTTATTTTCTCGTGTGGTGACAACTTCCAACTTTCGGTTGTCGTTTGAACAGAGTCGTTAAATTAAGTCAGTGTTTTATTAAGCCAGCTCGTTTGGGTCTGCTTTTACTGATGGTTGTTTCTTTATGGCTTTCACTGTAAAATTCTCTTATCTCTGTTAGATGTTTAGCTATCACACGACCCGGCGAGTTGTGAAGCGCGGTCGTTTAGGCCGAGGCCGACCAATTTTGGTTTTTATAAATGGAGACCTCATAATCCGATGGCACGGTGGTCAGAAAATTTTATGTGGACCACCGAAGCAGCACATGCTTGTCTGACCGGCTAAGCACTTGTATTCTATACAGTTGCAGTCCAACAACGTCATGTTCATGTCCAAAAAAATTGTCAACTCTTTTTAGGTTGTAAGTCAAAATAATGGGATGGCGGCGGGCGTGGATACGAATCGTGGGAAAGTCATTGTTGATAATTATAAGCCAGTTGGTTTGTCGGCAAAAGCTAAAGATAAACGTCTTCAAGTTATGCTGCCACTGGCAAATTTTCAAGAGACCGTAGCGTGGTTTTGTATAACGATTTCATTTACTTCTTGAGCTAAATAGGAAATTCCAGAATCGAATGGCATTTGCCGTCAATAGATGGAAAATCTTCCAAATCACAACGAAACATAAGCTTACCTTCGAAAAATGTCCCGAATTCAAATTAAAGATCTGGCAGAGTACTGTATTGGTTCCCCCAAGTTTCCTAAAGTGAGATTAGGGTAACTGTCGAAATCGATGTAGAGATGTCCATCTGTATAAACGAATATATAGTATGGTAGACAAACCAAACTTTGTACTTCTGTGCTGTGAATCTAAGTGTCCACGGAAAACTAGACAGACTAGCTTGAATCGCTACTCGAGGTTTGGTATGAAAAAGTACCAGTTACCCAGGGAAATATACAATTTGCTCAGACTCTCTCTCGTTGACCAATTTTTAAAAAAAGAATTTATTCAAAACAAAAAAGAATTTCTCGATTCTACATCAGCATGGTATAGAACAAACACTCCAGAAACATCCGTTCCTTGGATACTGTTTGAAAACATGACTCTTCCTAGACATGATAATATCAAACTTGTCCGATTAAGACTTGGACACACCAAATTAACTCACGAACATTACATGAACAAAAATATTCCTAACCAATGTCAACTATGTCAAGAACCCCAAGCAACCAATGTAGAACACATCCTCAATACGTGTCCTGTAATAAGTCAATCCAGAAATCTAATATTTAAAAACAGTAATCCATCATCAAGCCATAAGTATGTCACCTCCGAGGGCTCTACCGAAATATATACCGACGGATCCAAACTTAATGGTAGGGTCGGCAGCGGCATATTCTCGGACAAGCTCAATTGGAAGGTTTCTCTTAGGCTACCAGACCACTGCAGCGTCTTTCACTACAGGAGGGCGAAAGTTTTGCAACAGACATTACCATTTTCTCGGATAGTCAAGCTGCAATAAAATCCCTCACTGGTTTCAACGCCAACTCCAAGCTCGTGCATGTTTGCCAACTCGTCCTAAACCAGCTTTCCTTGCTCTCTAGGGTACGCCTCGTGTGGGTACCCGGACATAGGGACATACTGGGTAACTGTGTGGCGGACGAACTGGCCAAACAGGGCACCCTCCTTCCCGTTGTCTATAACGATATAGACATCGGTACTCCCCTGGCCACAGTCAAACTGGCCATTAAACAGAAGTATCTGGCAATTGCCCGTAATGCCTGGGCTAATGAGGATTCTTGTCGCATTTCAAGACTCACCTGGCCAAATATCGACAGCAACAAGAATCGGAAGTTGCTCACGTTGAACCGCAAATCCCTATCGACCACTGTGTGTATTCTTACAGGACATTGTCTTATGGGTAGGCGTGCCGAAAGAATGCGCGCCCCCTCCAACGATTTCTGCCGCGGCTGCGGATTCGAAGAGGAGGAGGAAACCGTCTTCCACCTTATGTGTCAATGCCCCTCCCTAGCAAGATGGAGACTAAGGACCCTTGGGTCCCCTTTTCCGACCAGCATCACAGACCTCTCCAACCTCTGTCCCAGAGAAATAGCCAGGTTCATTGAACTTTCAGGCTGGTTCAGCAATAACCCGGTTACTATGGGATAGTCGTGCCGGTGCTCTCAGAGCGGACCATGTGCTGACCAGCGATTCCAGTATACACAAGATATAAGGGAATCTCTGGTCAGCTCGTGGCCAGCGATACCTGTGGCATCACAAAGGGCCTCCTTGTGCCTAAGTGTGTCTGGGCTGTTTTCAGGACAGGCAACCACTACAACCTAACCTAACCTAACCATTCCGTCATCAACTTTATGTAACCTTAATAAAGAAAATGCCCAAATAATGTTAAAATTTCTAAAGCACGCAAAAATGTATAACAAAATATAATCATTAAGCTTACTTTTGTACTATATTGTAAACAAACTAGTCAATAATTTAATTACATAATAATATATCTACTACATACTATTAATCTTTACTTGGTAATCTATAAGTATAATAACTGGATTTTAAACACAAGAAGCCGAAGGCCCCAGCAGCCAGTGCTTCGCTCTCCTGTATTAGTTTTAAGTTTACCTGAAGCCTATACTAAATAAATAAATAAAATAATAATATATGTACATATCTTTGAAAAGTATAGCCGAAGTCCTACGTTGCCAGCGCTTTGACCAAGTTACGTTTGCTTGTAACTATTAAACAATAATATAGTAATAATCTTTAAAAAGTAATTTTTTGTAATTACCATATTTGTTTGTGAAATTGATTAATATTTAACATCTATGCATGTACATACATATATTGCTTTGCAAACGTTACTGAATATACTACATTTCCAAATCAAGCAAAACCTTTTGACTAGCATGACTCATACTCAATTCTTCGTCACTCTTTCCGATACCTACACACCTCTAAAGTCAACGTCCTTCTCAGAGTAAGGCTAAGGTGCAGCTTGCCTCTGGCTCTTTACTTGTGTGACTCATCTGTTACATGTACTATGGGTCAATTGGATGCGTAAGCTATCAAAGGCCAAAATGCATGAATGAAAGATCCTGGAGTACTATTAACTTCAATTAGTATTTACGTCCAAGTGTATAAATACAGCCATTTAGTGTTTGCAATAGTCTGAAAGTAAAACTCCAAATATGGATTAAACATAGAAAAATTCAATCTACCTGATTTCCAACAAAAATTCTATGTTGAAACCACTGTTGTACGATTTATTTAAGCCACCTTGAGCTGCGCTTAGCACGTATCCTCACAGAAATTGTTAGGTCTGCCGCCTGGCAAAGACACCCACGTCACGTTGCCGTATGGCGTCGTTTGGACAAACGTGATATCTTAACGCATATTGAACACTTTAGTAAAAACAAAACTTGATAAGATGTCTACGATTGATTTCTCAAACAGAAATCGTACGATAGGTAACACACAAAATGTAGCAGAAAGCATGTTAGTCAAATAAGTAAGACTTTCTATAAAATCAAAAAATATGTACTTTAATATAAGCCTACTCAATCTTACCACACTTAAACACTTATGTACATATTTTAATCATTTAATTACCATTGTTATATATCTTTAAAAATTAGAATAATATATAAGAATTTTTGTCACGAGCGCTCGACTAGAGACTGTGATTAGTTTTATGTAATACCAATACATTTGTTTATTTATGTTTATACCAAACTTGTTTAATAAAAATAAACATGCAAAAAAAAAAAAAAAAAAAAAAAAGCCTACTCAATTTATAAAAATCTTTTTATATTTTTGTTGCACTGTGTAAATTTACCTTCTTTGTTTTGATATTTGAGAAAAACCACTAGCACAGATAAGAAATGTTGATATTTGGGTTTTCATCTCCCAGAACCAATTTGAGAACCGAACTAGCTTGGTAGGTTATGTAGTCCCTTCGCGCTTTAGATGTAAGCCGCCAAAGATCTACTTATTTCTTCTTTGATTGTGTGAAATTTTGAGTTTTAGTTAATTTTAATATACTTTGTGGTAATTGTTTGTTTGTTTTTCAACCGCGGTCTGTGATTTCCTGTTTAAGCGTCTGTCGCAGTATTTGCATACAATTGTATCTACTAAGTTCGTAAATTTTACGATCTCTCGAAAGCATATTTTTCTTCTAGTTGTATTTTGTTGATCCCAGGATGGATTGCAAAAAATAGCTTTACATAGTAAAATGTTGCGTTCAGCCACGAATAATGTTATACAATTTATTTTATATTACACTAGTTTACAAATTTAACGGTCATAGAGTGAACCTTCGTAAAAAAGTGTTTTTAAGGGTAATTTTGGCTCAAGAAACACGAAAATGACACTCATTTTTTTTTCTTAAGAACCGTTCTCGAGATTTTTTTAAAAAACATGTTTTCGGAACTTTTTCAGTTATTCGTCAATATCTCGTGAACAAAAAAAAGACAACTAGATTCAAAGGTATTGATGTGCTCCTTGCGGTATATTACATGTACAGATTAAATAAAAATTTTTGAAGTAAGAAGCAACCAAAGTTGAAACAAAGTAACAGATGCTATGGAACCATTTACGAAAGTTCCAATTTTCAATCAATCACACTTTTATTCGAAAAAAAATTTTCCACTCAAAGTTTTTATTTGCGTTCAGTTACGGCTTCACGAATTTGTACGCAGCGGTAGTCGTGATTTTTCGTTCATGGTTCCATAACATCTACAGTTCCTATCCGATTTCGTATATCTTAGGCTCGAAATGTTTCTATAAGATTTCCCAGCCTAAAAACATAATTTTTAAAAATTTTTCTCGTTAATAAAAAGCAAACCAAAAAATTGTAATTTTGAAAAATAGTTTTTTCGACTTTGCTTGCTTGTAACTTTAATAGTTTTTACTTGATCTGTACATATCGTATATCACCGTAAAGAGCACATCAATAATTTTCGATTTGATCATCTTTCACGTCGATACAAAATTTTAATCACGAGATATTCACGAATAACTGAAAAAAGTGCCAAAAATATGTTTTTCGAAAAAATCTGGAAAACGCGTCTTATGAAAAAAAAAAAATTAACGTAATTTTCGCGTCTCTCGACCAAAAATTATCCTAAAAAAAACACTTTTTTACGTAGGTTCACTTTTCGTGTACACTATTGTTATCATTCTGATCTATCTTCTTTTATCTTTTAGACTAGACCGATAACTTTCCAAAGGTTGCCACTCTACAGCGGAGCACGAAGGAAGTGCAGGCTGCTCTATTTCGAGAGAATTGAGAATGTTGAGCTTATCCTGAGCCAGCAGCTGTGGACTAAACTCTCTTATAACACTTAGAAAGAGCAAATTTTCTGGGGCTCGAGTTGGATCTTCAGGTACTAATTCAGCAGCGAACATAATGCCGGCACGATGCAACGTAAGAGCTCCAGCACGACCTGCGATTTTTAAAGTTTGGAAGGTTTCAGCCAGACGTTTAGCCAGTCTAAGTAGGTTTGAGAATTCGGGTGAAATAGTCATTTCCAGAGTACTGCTCCTTTCGTTTTTAATGCGCTTGTAAACCAAAATACAAGTGTGAATTAAAGTCATACCGTAATTAATAGGATTTATAGATAGACCACGTTCTAGAGCAACGCGCATAATATCGCCATATACTTCATAGTACTGCAAAAGATATGTTCTACAATGTTATATAGATAGACAGACGTATGCAAATTCCCACTTACTTTGTCATAATACTGAAAAATAACACAGGCGCGCATAATGGGCAGAATATTGAATGATACTAATTTGCAGTAGCTTACGAGTATACGTCGTTTGGACTGCAATTCCGAGAAGAAGTTTGCATCCAACAGGCGTTCGGGTGCAACGCAAAATATATTTTCCAATAGAAAGCTTTCTAGGAGCTCGTGTTCATTGATCGATGATTTGTATTCCAGCAAGCGTACATTAGTATTAACATTGCAACGCAGTTGGTCGGCAAATAAAACGAACAAATCACAGATACATTCAAAAGCCTGAAAATATATAGTATAATCATCGTGAATAAATTATCAAATCGAATATCAATTCATACCTTATGCCCAATTGTAACATTCTTTTCCTCTGAAATTAAACCAAAAGCCGTAAACAGAAATTTTTCCAAAATTTCCCGTAAATCGGCGCACTCTTCCTCCAAGCCTGTATCAGCAGCTGCTGTCTCATTTAAAACGTTTCTAAGTTCCCAGCTTAATGCAAAATAACACACTTCAAGATACAAGTGAATAGCTTCTTCTGTCAATGTTTGCATATCATTTAGTTTTGTCGCTAACTCCAGGCTCTTAATAAGCGATGAACTTTCCACCCACTCTCTTAGATCAAAATAAGAGTACAAAGCTGTCAAAAGTTTCAGAGTATTTAACAAACGTTGACCCCTTACTTGAGGGCTACTGCTGCTACAAGTCGCTGCAAAAATTGAAACTCAGTCAAACAATTAAACCCATTTACAAAACTTCCCATTCATACCGTGCATTGAGTTCCACCAGAAATTTTCGGCAATCTTGTAGTTTGTCACAGCATTTGTTAGCAGCTGTTTACGCCTGGTTTCCAAATCAACTTGCATCATTGTCTGTGCCTTGAATATGCATTCTAATGTTTTTGCGCACATCCTAAGCACTGCATCATCGCACTCCTCAAACATAATTTTGTTCAATTGGTCGAGTAACTCTTCGCATTGGGAGCGCCAACGGTTACTAAAGTAATCGAATAGGTTAAGATATTGTGGCAGCTCGATTAAGTTGATTACGTCCTGACGGCACTCGTTATGGCGATTGTGACGAATCAGTGTAGCTAATGAAGATGCAAAACATTGGGTTGCCAAGTTTTCTGCCGTTGGACTCGCAGTCCGTTCAAGATCCTTGTTATACCGCCCTGGTGGTATATCGCCAGTAATTGCTTGTTTGACGCCACAATTCATAATTTCAATAACAGCCGACGCTTCCGTGTTCGTTAGCGTGTGGGTTCCAGCTTCGGGCTGCTTCAGAAGCATCTCCACCATGCATGGCCAATCCAAAACAGATGTATTGCTTTCAATGTGCGCGTCGACAAAGTAAGCAGCATGCTCGTGCTTATCGAACTTGATAAAAAACTGCACAAGCTGGCGAACTTGGTTGTCACCTTCCTTGGATGCGTTTAACAAATTAGCGAACTGGGCTGCAGCTTGAGCCAAGCCACGATGGGCAGAGAAAATTAATTCTAAAATAACGTTTTCCATATTGTCACTTATGCTTTCTGGCGATACTCTGCGAACAGGACAATAAATAAAATGAATTTTCCAAGTCTTGCGTAAGGCGTAAACTCACTTGTACAGCTCGACGATTAGCTTTACAGCCAGCTCACCCAGCTCGCTTTCGCTGTCCACCGCCAGATTGTAAATACACTGCACATACTCTTTTCCAAATTCTTTGCAAACACGCTGCAATGCCTCATTGGAGAAGAGGATTAGCAAAGTTTTCAGACTGCACTCGCGTACCTTTGGGGCTTTGTCGTGCAGAAATGAAAATATACACTTGATATGATTATCTTTGAGAAAGCAATGTGGATACTTGTTAAGCCAGACAGCGCATTCGGTTAGGCATATTAGTCGTATATCATCTACTACGTCACGACTGCGTTCCATAAAAATCCGGGTAAACATCTCCATCCAGACTGTTTCTAACTGATTGTATTCCACCGCAGACAGATCGTTTAAAATGGTAAGCATTTTAACACCTAATACGAAACATTAAATCATATTCAAAGGCACTATCAATGGCACTTACCAATAAGTGTGCTGGTATGCCGGATGGCACGCACCTTTGCTTCGGAGCAGACCATAACAAAGCCCGTAAAATTCTTTAAAAAAAAGTTGTCAAATACAATTGATGTACCATCGGCAGTTTTAAGAAGATTCTGCACAAAGCAAGATACGTCTCTTGCAAATATACTCGCATTTCTCATTATGAGTGGATAGTATTTACTTGCCTTAATACGAAAAAGTTAATAAATATAAATAATTAAAGATATTACTTTGATTTTCCGAAGACTCAAACATTTCTGTTGATGATAGATGATGATACTTAAATGTATTTTGAAGCACTTACATCGTGGAATTGGAATATTGCCTCTTCTAATATTTGGTTATAACAAATAGGAAATTTTGTGTCTTCAGGTATTGTGTATCGACTCCCACTTGCCTCTATAACAAACTGCATGATTTTAATCAGTGCTGCTTCTGGATTTTGGGTATAAAACTCAATTAATTCTGAAGATATGATCTAAAGAAGAAAGGAATGACGGAATGGGTCAGCAAGTAAACAATATGGCGAACATTAAAATCAGGCGCTGCCGGGCTTTGAGGTACCCTATACCATCATAACATTATCAGAAAACCGATCGGGGTAAAGTGTTTGGGAACTCTAAAAAACTTCCGAATGCCAAATTTAGTTACGATATCTTCATAAATAAACGAATTCATCTATCTAAAACTTTTGATTTTTTTCGACGTCCTCTGAATCACCCCATCTTTTTCCAGGGCGTTGACAGTCCATGTAGGACCTAAGCCTGTCGTATAACAGCATTCCTGAATCACCCCTACAGGAGCTATATAATATAACCCCGATATCAAAAACATAAAATAAGCTTGCTGCCCGGACGATAATAAGGGATCTAATGCGAAAGTTTGATTGCGCTAGCTGATACCATCTCTGAGATCTAGACGTTCATACAGACAGACATGGTTATATCGACTTCTCTAGTCACCTTGATCATACTTTTCGTAATTTTAGAGGTCTCCGACGGCGCAGTCCTTGCCAACCCCTGTACCGACTTTTTAATTAATCCAGACAGTGTTGCCCAAAACCTAAAACGAATGACTTTACATACGGTTTTGGTGACTATAGATTTTTCATAAAAAATTTAGCAAGAAGTTTTAAAGGATCTTCTAGACCAGTGGTGGGCAAAACTCGTAAGCAGCGCAGTAAGCCAAAGCGCACGAGAGAGCAAGAACCGCAATCAAGCAAAAACGAGAGATATATCACACACTTGGACCGTGCATGAGCCGACTGCGCTGCGGCAGATTTTGGTGCCCTATCCTCGCGAGTTATGTATGTAAATTGAGAGACTGCCCACCACTGTACTAGACAAAGGAATTTAAATTTAGACGTGTTATTAAATAGATTAAACGAAAACTAAATTACCTGATTTCCGAAAATATAACTACAATTCGGAGGAAAGTTGCATTTTTGAGCTTACCTTAACATTTAATTTTTTGTTTCGTACCATTGATAGTAGACTATCTTCACAGTTAGTAACTTGCACTTCTGTACCTGTCGACTCCATGTCGGTTGTAATGCTTGAACTGCCGATGTCACTGGAGCTATGAAGTGGAGATAAAAACACAACAAAAATTAACTTATTTAGTATGCATGTAGGATTGCTTATGTCGTGTTTATGGAAATACCTGACTTGCTCATCCATTAACAGAGGTATTGGGTTTTCATGCTCCATTTTAAAATTTCGTATTTTCTAAAAGATATTAGGTAGTTGTTTTCGATTTCACAAGTTATACAATCAGATCTGATTAACAGACACTTCAAACTATATGTAAAGTATTCAAGCACATGCAACGGCTACAGATTTTACATTGTCCTGTTGCTAGTGTTGCCATGTTGCTGATATCAAATAAGTAAACGATTAAGGCCCTGATACACGTTCAGTCGAACTATGCTTTTCACATTGCTTATTTGTCTAATTCGTCTGAACGAGGTGCTGTACATTTTTTTTCGTCAGAGTGGGATTACTTTTTACCAATCTTATAGCCTATTCACACAGAGCACATCTTAGCGGAACGCATGGGATTTTTTGAAGATGTGAAATTGGTGTTCGCACTGTCAACATCTAACATCTAACATCTAACATCTTGTTGACAGGCTGACAGGTAAAATAAGCAAATTATGAAAATTTATTAAAAATGCATTTTAATATTCAAATATCAATCTTTTTATGAGTTGTTTTGTAGTATCAACTATTATTAAGGTAAGGTTTTATGAATTTATGTAAAAAACATGAATTAATTGGGATTACATATTAATAAGGACGACGGTGCTGACTAGCACATAAACACATATGTATTTATATACACATGCATACACACATACTTATATGCAAGAGCCACGAGCTGTTTGGATGTTTGTTGGTGTTGTGCTTAAGTGCTTCGAGTCCATTGGACTCGACTAAAAGCCACTCGGTTACAATTAATTGTAAATTCATTATTTAAAAAATGTTTGTATGTATATGTAGTTTTTTTTAACTATTTGTTCAATTCGATGGGTGCTACATTAAAATAAGGTCACCCGCAGTAGGAGTTATTAACCACCATAATTATTAAGTTGGTTTTTTAACAAAATTAGAACTTGAGCTGCAGATTTAATTATGTCAATCATCACCGTGCTGACATAGGATGAGAAGTCAAAAAACAATATGCTGATGTTTTAATGTGCCACAATTTGCCTTTGTTTATTAAAATGTAATAAATAAAAATACAAATTAAATCTATAAAATTGGTTTCTACTTTTTTCCCTCATCAAACTAGAAGCTCCGACTGGAATGCCTGCTGGCTCACACTTTTATGGTTTAGTTAGCCATAAATTGCCGCACATTTTAAATTCTGTGCAAGTTCCATAAACATATGAGGTTTTGGCGCCTTGTTTCGAATTGAAAATTGCCAGTCTTTTTCGTTGACATTGCTTATATTTTTGCAGCGAATGACAAAATTTAGAGGTGCATAGAAAAGTAATCGAGTAATTTCTCATCGGGACACAATAAGATAGGAACATTTCCACAAGATGTTGGAATGATGTAGAAATTTTCGGAACGGCAAATTCATACGTAACATCTTTGACAAAAGATGTTAGATGTTAGATGTGCTCCAGTGTGAATAGGCTATAACAGGTAAAAACGTAAAATTTAAAATTATAAACGTATATAATTGAGGAATTGGCAAAAATAAATATGTTGTTCACTTTTAGCTACTTTTAAAAAAGTCTCATATTTTCGTACTATTCTTACAACTATAATATGGTAAATAAAAATGTTACCAGAAAGAAAATTCAATATGATAATTATAAATACAGTGACTTACAAAATCAAAGGACAGATTGAAATATTATTTTTAAAAGTAAATATCTCTTCTTGAAAGGGCGATCCAGCAAAGCTTTATTTGCATTAACAAAACTCTATTAATGGACCTTGTGATTTATCGGTACAACTATTGCTTTACACGATTTCACGTTATCGATTATATATTGTTTTGTGCATTTTTGTACAATTTCAATCGTTTTTATTATAAGTTACAAGTTATATATAATTTATAACCATAGCACAGTAGTCGACTTCATGGAGACGAACGCTACATGCCGAGACATGTACATCAGGGAAATCGTGGAACGAATTAAAAGTAATCGCAAACAATAGATAAAGTGTGAGGATGACGCACATATTCAAACTTTTTGTTCATTAAAATTGGAACTATTCCAAAATTCCTTACTCAAAGTTCAATCTGATTCTATGCAAATAAATTTTTGAATATTAAGTCAATAGTTCCAAGGTCAGAACAGTCCATACTTTAAGAAATTTCGGAGCAGTTAATCGATTGCGGATCGTCTGTCTTTCCGTCCGTATGAACGCCTAAATCGCAGAGATGGTAAAATCTAGAGCAACCAAACTTCCAGATACGATAGAGATGCATAGATTTAAAGCCAAAACGGATTCACAACTGTGCATAAAGAAATAAAACAAACAATGAAGAAAAAAACGGAAAATTGCTGGACTGAATGTGTCGAGTGTGAAGAAAACTTTAATCTTATGTTTATTTTTCAATTTGTTTGTAGATTCTTTCACGATTTACTATAAAACGAATATGAAAAAAAAAGATGCGGAAAAAATTATCGAATTAAGTAATCGATATGAAATGTGAAACTTTGAGTTTCTGATCTAGTTATTTGTGTGTTAAAACATGACTTGATACAAACTTTTACTAGAGTTGGAGTTGTCTCAAATGTTAATGTTACTTTGAGATTTAATTCTAATTCAAAAGATTTACGATTTCTTGTCGGGACTTCTGCACCGAGTCAAAGGCGAACTCGATTTCAAATCTAAGAAAAAGAAGCAGTAGGTATTGGGGTCCATATTATCAGTCATAAGTCAGCACCTGCACACTTAAAATGAGTTGACACTATGCCAACTACTTAATTATTGTAGATTGTAAATTAAATTATAGTCGACACAGAATACGGAGATTTAAACAAAAGTCAAAGCATCTGCTCCTTGAGTAAGCAATAAATTTGATTTGTTGACAAGCCCCGGCTAATTTTAACCCGGTTTAGCTCGTATCAATATCCCCTTAAGTGTTTCAAATGGACGCGTGCTAACAGGGAACAAAGGTGCATGCTTTGAATTTAAAGCAATCTCTATACAATTGGGGATGAATGCAACATTTTTATTGTTCCGGCACTCGTTTATTCCTGCATGCATATGCGGGGTGAGCAGATTGAACTCGGAAGGCGTTCCTTGCATTGGTGCATATGCTCCGCTGCGATTTCGGCACGCTCCTTAGCAACATAGTTTGAGTATATTCGGTCTTCCAGTGCAATGAGTTGTGTGGATGACGACGGCAGGTATTAAATTACCCAGCGGAAACGTTGAAACATTGTTAAATATTTGTGAAAGATTTAGGGCTACTGTGTACTGTAGTAGCGTTGCGGCTATCCCTGTTTGGCCAAAGATCAACATCACAGAAATCTAAGTGATGACTGACGCGATGTCCTTCTGCCACAAATCGTGTAGCCTGTCTGCCAGTCAGAGTTATATGATTTTGAAGCTTGTCCATTTGCCATAGAAGTTTGGTTTTAGGGAAAATGCCATCGCTGTCAAGCATTTCATTGGAGTTTCTGTAATCCTAACAAATTAGGCAATTGATGTTTTTACACTTAGGTACATAATGTGCATGTACGTACTTACTCCTATACTAATTTATATATACACATAGGGGTATACCACGTGTACTATGCATACTGTGTATGTATGGAGGAATCAAGTGAGGCGAGGCGTTCATTTTCTTTTTTTCAATTGATCTCTGATTATTTACTTTCCAAGTTGTATTTCAAGAAAAAAAACCTTAATTTTTTTGAATTTTTTTTTTGTCTTGAAACCGGTAAAACCATAACCATAAAAATATCTTTACTTCTTGGAAAGATATATTTGCAACTAAAAACGCCAGTTAGCCCCAATGTGCGAAGATACACAAATGGAAAATTTATAAAGTGGTGTTTTCTACTCGATTAGTAGCTTTCCATGATAAATTTGGGTATGACAATTTAAATACATACTTCGCTAAAGAAGAAAATCAATGTTTAGATTAAACAGGTCATCAGATGCGCCAGATTATGTTGCTAGGTGAGCCAGGTACCACCACCAAGGCGATAATAAATCCGGCGACTAGTAAACCACAGTATGGTATTCTTTTAGTTGACAGGTTGTCTATATTTTGTTTGGAGTAATAAGAACTTTTCATAGCTGCTAAAAAGAAAATGTGGCGTGAACGGCTGGGCTATATTTTGAATATTTACTTATTTAATTATCAACACTTAGAGCAATTTACGGTTTTACGTACTAATACATAATATGGATTCATCAATACAAACTTTCCCACAGTTTTCTTTTTGAGACCAACAGCGGCATTAAATGTTATATTGATTTTTATTTTTTTGTAAGTTGACGTTTTTATCATGTATCATCTTCAAGGGCATGTGAACCAAACACACTTATCACATTTTGTTAGAAATCGTGGTTGACTGAAAAGCAAACTCTATTTTAGATGCTGATCATTTTGGTATAACAACTTATGTTCTCCCACGCCTTTTTCTGCATATTTCCCACATTTCACAAGTCTAGGTACAATATTTTTGAGTGGATAAAGGGTATAGTAAAGAAATGTAAAGGAACTGGTGAGCCAGAGAACTGAACGGTTCACAAATTAGTTAGTTCAGCGAATCAAAAGAGCAACTAGGTTGGCGCTAATATTAAAATAAATAAGGAGTTAGTTTAAAAATCAATTTGTTTGCTGTTCAAATCGTTTGTCTCTATTGGATGGAGGGAGCGTCATTCACCTTTTTGCGTTAGACCAAAATACCAAGCCCAATATGCACATAATGCTTGTTAAATACTATATAATCAATATTTTCTCCAGAAATACTTTAATAACTATTTAGAAATGCTACGAACCAACAGAAAAGTGTTTTTAGGGACCGAAAGGTGGATCGAAAAAAGTGTTTCGAAAATTATAATAGTAACCAGGCCCTAGTATTTTTACGTAAATGATGATCAATATTAATGGCAAAGTCGATATAGGTATATCCTCTATTTTGATTTTAAAACCAGGTATGAATAAGCGGTAACAGAGGGCATATTAAGTTTTTGCTAAACAAATTTAATACAGTCGAGGCATTGCCCGATAGTGTAATAAATACCCTGTACCTTTTTTCAAGAAAAAAACGTTATTCCTGCATATTCCTTCTAAGAACTTTCCATTTGAAAATGGCGCATCGATGAAGTTTCGATGTGGATTTTTTCATAGCTACAGGGTATAAAGATGGCGTACGTTAAAGTCGGGCGCGGACGACTTTGGGATACCCTGTACCACTAATTGTAATTAAGTCCGATATATTGCTTAAGCACTCTAAAAGACAATTGATTGTCAAATTTGTAATGAGCAAAAAAAAAAAAAACAAACAAAAATCCTAGTATATAGTAACGTATTAAAATATCGATAGTTTAGTATTTAGTTACTAAGAGTGGGGTCACCCTCAACACAACCCTGCGCGGCGAAGTCAACGTTTTCCAGTTTAAAAATGTCGGTGCACTAGATTTCCGGCGTTTGTTTCTATAAAAGGACAGCTTCGGTGTGTTAACTTTCTCTTCCATTTTCTATTCAAAACGAGAAAGTAAGCTGCGCTACTCCTCACTTACCACCTACTATTATTTTGTGGTTAAGGTTATTTTTCTACTCGTCCAAGTCAAGTTAAAGTCAAATTCTACCAGCTTTTGATTGAGAGGAAGAAATTTTCAAACGCGCTGCGGCTACACCGAAGCTATAAATGTATAGTATTTATACTTTTATTTCGAAACTGCATCTATCTACATATTGCAATAATTCAGTAACATAAATTTTTGACAACATTTCGCAGTCACCTTTACGGTGTAAGTATATACATAGCCACAAATTGTGTAAAAAACAAAAAAACGCTCGATCTATTTATTTTGTGCTTTTCTTTTATGTTTTATCAGGTTAATCCAAATTAGGAACCTATGTGTCTCTTGAGAGAGCATCAGGGTCAATGTCCCAAGACAGCTGTTCAACTGGCACCGACCACTCTAGTTTTGACACCAGTGTACTTTTAGTACACCTACTCAGAATAAGCAAAGAAAAGGAGTAAGAAACAAGAAGCAGAGAAAAGATCAGCCGGCCGCTACGCGTAAGCTAGTGATTAGTGATCCAAGTGGAAAATCCACCAAAAATAAAAGAAAGTGTGTAAAACCCTGTATGTCCCATAAAAGTGTGGATAGGGGCAGTTTAGGGTAAACAACTAAAAGAAATATCTATTTTATGACCCCCTGTTCACTAAGTTGTGTGAAAATACGAGTGCAATCAATAATTGTGTGCAGTGTGTGGTTAAGGTTGTGAAAAATATTAAAAAGCCCAAAGTTCTAAGTATAAATATCTTCATACATACATAGGTACATATGTATGCTAGTACCGAAACACCACGGCGGAAAAGCAGAGTGAAGATAAACGAAAAAATCAAACGAAAAACATAAAGAAATAAGTCTTAGTTACCATTGTTTTATTTTATTTTTTTTCAGTGTCTCTTTATGTGAATAAAAAAAAAATACCAAAAAAATACAAAAAGAAAACAAAAAAATAAAAGTATTGGAAAAACTAAAAAGTTATAGCAGTGAAATTACAAGAAAAATAAATCACTTGAAACAATCTCCGTCTGCGCGGGAAGGCCTTCGTCGTTGCAGCTGGAAAGGGATGAGTTTTGGGGGAGAAATTTATATTCAATACTTATATTTGTAATTTTTTTTATGTGCATAAAGAGCTACTCGCGAAAATAAAACGTTCGCAGTAAATAATTTTTTTCGGTTTCTAACATGTGCTAAAAACTTTTGTTTTTTCATTTTATGGTGTGTTCGCTTTCGGTACAATTAAATACACTGCAGGCAATAATTATTGATCACACTCGTATTTTGTTCGCGCCTAGGCGCGCCTTTTACATTATTGTAGGTACTTAATCTACTTTAAGCTTAGATACTTTACGGTGTATATATATATGCACACCTAGAGGTTAAGACAATTATGCACTCTTTAAGTTTTTTTTTTGTAATTAATTTAATTTTGAGCATTCTAACCATGTAATTTAAAGTGAAGAAACTAGATATAAAAAATATGAAGTTTAAGTTTAATGCGTAAAAATTTTCGTAGATTTCTTATCCGATATTATGAATTTCACGTGAATAAACGTTTATACTAGAACATGATGGAGTAAAAAAAGTTATGTTTCCTTAATTTGATGAACGGGTAAACAGCGTACGGGAGCTTAATGACGGCACAAGCTAAGCTCATAGGTAGGGTGGGTAAAGACACGGTACTGGAACGTCATCTAACAGTACTGCCTGGATTCATTGTAGTTGGTCAAGTTTTGAACATAAAATTTAAATGGTATTGATTTTTTCTCCTTCAGTTTATTTTTCTTTTCTATTGTGTTCTTTGGTAAGGGACTATTCTTTGTTTATGTAATTGGTAGAGTAGGTACGAGAAGGATATTGGAAGGTTGCCCTGTCAAACCCCCCCACAGGCTGTTTTGCTAGGCGTCTCTAGAGTCCCCAAACGAGGGTTGACTGCCACGGCGAAATTCTCTCGCTCGATCCGTGCTGACCTCTAGATGTGTGGACCTCCGGTCGATCGTAGGTTTACCCATTTGTAGGCTGACTTATTTTTCATAGGTTAAGTTAGTGAACCCGTACATTACAAATTTGGGTACGATATCTTCACAAACAAACGAAACACAACGAATTTCGTGCAAACAAATTTTTAATTAACCTATTGGTCCTATTGGAGCTATATGATATAGTCATCCGATTTTGATCAAATTTTGTACAGTGTTTGGGAACTATAAAATCTTCCAAATGCCGAATTTGGTTACGATATCTTCATAAACATAAACGTTGGAACACCAAATTTGGTCACAGTATCTCCAAAAACACACGAAACACAACGTATTTTGTTCAAAATACGTTTTTTCGACCGAGCGGCCCTATGCGATCTATATGATATAGTCAACCGATTTTGATCAAATTTGGTACAGTGCTGGGTAACACTAAAAAACTGAAAACACAAATTTGGCTACGATATCTTCATAAAAAAACTAAACAAAACGAATTTTGTTCAAAATACGTTTTTTCGTCCGATCGGCCATATGATATAGTCTACCGATTTTGATCAAATTTGGTACAGTGCTTGGGTACTCTAAAATCTTCCAAATGCCGAATTTGGTTACGATATCTTCATAAACATACGAAGCACAACAAATTTTGTACAAGAAACGTTATCAAAAATATAAAATAAACTTGCATCCCCTGACATAATACCGCATCTAACCTGAAAATTTGGTTGCTATATAGACAGACAGACGGACATGGGTATAGCGGCTTCTCTAGCCACCCTGATCATACTTTAGGTAACTTTGGGGGTCTCCGACGTTTTCTTCTGTATGTTACATACATTTTCGGCTTGCACAAACTTAATATACCCTTTGTACCATACGATACAGGGTATAAAAATGTATTACAGTCGCGGCGGTGAAATACCCTGTACCCTACAAAGGGTATACTAGATTTGTGCAATGTACGTCCGTCCGTCCGTATGAACACCTAGATCTCGAAGACTATAAGAGCTAGAGACACGACTTTACCAGCTGGTGCGCATTTTCCCTGAGCAGATTAAGTTTGTTGAATCATATCGATATCTTACCCTGTTCCCCCGTAGTACATTTTCGCGGTTTTTATCTACACCGTTTAATATTTTGATCTGAAACTTATCAGGGCGATGGCCGTGGTTACATACATCTGTGTGTCAAAAATGAACAAAATCGGACAAATACAACAAAAGTTGTATTACGGAAATATTAAATGATTGGCCAGCTGCACTCCGCCTTCAGAAGCAAGAGCTTGAAAAGATGTATTTTTACATCTTGTGAACATCTTTGCTTTGATGGTTACTTTTTATGTTACGTACATTCGGATAAACTCAATATACCCTTTTAATCTTTGAGTAAACTAAACATGCGCACCTACTACTTATTCTTGTCGAAAATATATGTTCAACGAGCAGGAAGGCTCCAACACTGAAACCAAACTCCTGCGAAGCATCATGAGGTGTAGCAGTAGTGGAATTGTTTTTCAAAGAATATGTTCCTGACTGTTTTTCACTACTGCGTAAAGATAGATTGACATTGATAAGGCTGGGGAGACGCTGAATACAACGACTGTTCCCGAACATTTCGTCGTCTTTTTCCCTGTGTGGACTGTGGGCTTGATGCTTTACATTTTGCAGATGCAAGCTAATAGATAGTCGAAGGGATTAATATATGTATGCTATGGTAATGTTATGTTGTGGTTTAGGTCAGTTAAGGTACCAATGCTATGACAGAAATATAAGATCAACTACATGCAGCTTAAGAATTTTAAGTGGTCATTGTAACTGCGCTGGTCCAGGGCGTTCACTATTGTGTGCACTCTCCTATAAATCGCTGTGACCACTCTTGCGGAGTCATTTGTGTACTTTGGTGGAAAGATACCAAGAAAGACATGTGCCTAGCATTCTTAGATTCTAGTTCACAGCATCAGGTATTACATATGAGGATTATCGATTTTTTATATAAAAAGCTCATATGCAATTCTCAGATTATGCAAACTGAACTAAATAAAGTGTATTTTGTGAAAGAGTCAAATGTTTTATAATTATTACTACTGTTGCTTGCTCTGGTCACAGTGAATGCGAGAAGGAAGGTGCGTGCTCTGTTTGTAATCCTTGGGATTCATACCTGCAGCCACTTGCTCGGTCCATAGCTGCTTTAGGTACTTTTCGAGATTTTCCACAATGTCGTCTTCATCCATACTGGTGGAGACTGAGTTTGTTTGCGTTTCCGAATTAGATTTAAGAGTCTCGGTACAAACATCTTGTGTCCTGCTACTACCCTTGTCACAGTCAATGGGGCAGTGATGATTTTCCCACTGATTTTGTTTCTTTAACATCATTTCATCACTACCGGGCCACAGTGTATCTTGCTCCACGCGGTACCACTTCACTTTATACGAATCCATGCCACATTCACCGTTCAATTCGCCTGTCAGTTGATCGATATTGCACTCGCAGATGAGAAACGGGGAGTTGCACTTTTCACAACGCTCCAAGTTAAGCTCGTGCTTCTGAATGGGTCGGGGTAGCTTCACCTTGATAGTTTTTTTTATCTTTGGTACTTGAAGACCACAGAGTATGCAGGCCTCGGGCAAATCGGGGCATTGTGCTGGTACAATACGCTTACGATGCCTCTCACCGGCTTTTGGGTGGCCGGGAACCTCGATTTTAGAACAGCCACGACAGGAGCATACGGGCACCATCAAAGGATTGCTACGAGCACACATACGCTTAAAAAGATCTCTGTAAACAAGGTTGATTTGCTTCTCGTATGACTTGTGCGCCCAAAAGAATGCAGACTTGTAGTTGTCGAAGATTCGTGCAGTCTTGTAGGCCGCATGAAGCCATGCTGCCTCTTGTGTATTTACGGCCATTGCGTCCCCAATCGGATTTGCGATCGTAGTCATCGGCTTACCATGAAAAAAAGCCTTAAAAGCTCGCTTGATTATTGCGTATGTAAGCATCGCCTCAACACGCTGCATGCTGCACTTTATGCGTAATGCCTGCAACATGTCATCACGATTTAGCCGGGCATCTTTGCCAGCTTGAGGTGAGCACCTTGTTCGAAGCTTTTCGTGGTAGACAAAGGCACGTCGGATAATAGACTTTACTTTAAATGACTTTACCGTGTTAACACCACAAATAAGCAAAATCTGTGAGTGTTGGAGGTAACAAGAGTAAGGTAAGTAGCAGAAATATGTAATGTTTGTGGTGCAGTCACCTGTGCTAGGCTTTTTGATATATCTTCGATATTGTCATCAAATATCTGTAAGGGATTCAACTTTCCTTTACAATTGCAGCAGCATTTCACTGGTTGCTTAGCGAGAGAGACCATTTTCCCCAAGTTTTTCCTCTACAATTTTGATATAACACTAAGAATTTGGTACTTAACAATGCACTGATTTACATCAATCGTTAATTTGAAATATTTGTAGCTGTCAAAAACTAAAATTATCTGCCAAGTAAACCAAGTCTACTATTTTAACAAATTACATATTTATTTCAAAGCGTCTACTATATACATACATATGTGCAATGTATGAAACAGGAGGTTATCATAACGTCGGGTAGCAATTGAGTACCGTCTGCCTGTCTGTTGGATTACCTAGACTTCAAAGACTACAAGAGCAAAGGGTACAAGCAAGCGGAGAATTTGATCTCAAATTTGGTTTGAATGGCTTTTCTTCCATTCGATCCTCTCCATCGCCCGCAATCGATTTTACGTGTTTCCACCATACCTCACAATATAGTACTTATCACAGATATTTTTAAAAGACTTTCTTACTTAACTTCGTTTGAAATTTATGGAACTTATGGTATAAATATCATATAGCCCAAAAAAAAACAAAAAAATACTTGTACCTATACAGCATAGAAGCAGTTTAGAGTCTTTCACAAGGAATCTCTTAGTTTTTGGGTGGGGTGCATCGTCTACAAGTTCACCTGGCAACTATATGAATACTTCGCACAACACAAAGAGTCCGTACAATTTTATGGAATTTTCGTTATCTCGTTCTAAAGTTAAAACCTCTCTACATTGCATATTATGAACTTACACATTCACCAAAAATATTTGGCTTAATTTAAATTTTTCAGAATTTGTCTGAACAATTTCATATAGAGCATTACGTCCGCATTCAAATTGTAAACAGTGCAAGGAAGAGGCCGAGACTTTCAGCGTAATTTTCCTGATCTAAATTATTCTGCTCAAGCTATACGATGTCTTAATTTGTTAAGGAAAATCTTGACATGTGTATCAGTCTGTCTGTCCGTTTGTCTGAACGCCTGGATCTTAAAGATGGTAAGAGCCAAATAAACCAAACTTTTGAGCTAGATCCCCAATTGTGTAACGGGAAACTCGGTCATTTTATTTTTTCGATATCGAGTATTACAAAGAATCTAGGAAAAAACCCATTCGTTTGTTTATGAAGGTATCGTAACCAAATACGGCATTGAGAAGTTTTCAGAGTACAAAGTACTGTATCAAATTTTGTCGAAAATGGTATGCTCCGAATAGCAGCGATACGTTCTCTCCAATGTATCAAGGAATAATAATACAAAAAAAAATCATACATATATTTAATATTTAAATACAGTTGGTGAATTAGTATTGTACATAGGTATTATTTTATAATTTAAATAAAAGATAGTTCTTTGGCATCAATCCATTCTAAAAGGGCTTCGGGAATCCTTGTCCTTGTCCTTGGCCACACATCAAACGGGGTGTCGTGACAAAACTAAAACTTTCCAAATAATCAATAATAATATTAAGCGAGTAGGTACTTGATATTATTTCCGTGACTAATATCATCAGCATATTCTTATTTTTCTTCTTCGTTGTTCCATTAACTCCGAGTGAAGCATAGGGCGTCAGCATCTATTATTTCCGTATTTTCTTAACTTTTGCGTCCATCCTATTTTAAAGTTGAGGTTAAGTTCGCGCTTTTTTGCATAAAAAATCAGCTAGTTGTTGATCAGTGTTTGCATGCTTATCTTAATTTTAGGGTTGCTATTACACTTCTTTTATTCATGGAATTGTTGTACCCCATGTATAAACTTTAAGAAATTAAAACTACAATAAATATGTACATATGTATATTCGATCATGAAAATTTTGGCGTTTTACCAAAAATTTGGCAAAAAATGTTTTGGGGGAATAATTCGTTTGTTTTTGTTTGGTTTATGAAATTTTGTAGTTCCAAAGCACTTTACTAAGCTTGATTAAATTCGGTCCCCCTACCACCGTTCCATAAAAATTAAATTAGATTAGAGCTTCCAAGTATAGCCCCATGGGACCGATGCTTCGAAGTTTTTACGGCATAATTCCTTTATTAACAAAGATATTATGACCAAATTCGGCAAACAACAGTTTTTATACCCTGTACCGTATGGTACAAAGGGTATATTGTGTTTGTGCAAGCCGAAAATGTATGTAACGTACAGAAGGAGAAGTCGGAGACCCCCCAAAGTTACCTAGAGAAGTCGATATACCCATGTCCGTCTGTCCGTATGAACGCCTAGATCTCAGAGATGGTAAGAGCTAGAGCAACCAAACTTTCAGATAAGATCCCTTATTAATCCATAGGAGACAAGTTTATTTTATTTTTTTGATATCGGGACTACATTATATAGCTCCCATAGGGGTGTTTCAGAGGACCTCGAAAAAAAGCAAAGGTTTTAGATGGATAATTCGTTTGTTTATGAAGATATCATAACCAAATTTGGCAATCGGTAGTTTTTTAAAAACCCCCAGCACTGTACCAAATTTTATCAAAATCGGTTGACTATATCATATAGGTCCCATAGGATCGATCGGTCGAAAATTTGTTTTTTGTACAAAATTCGTTGTGTTTCGTTTGTTTGTGAAGATATTGTAACCAAATTTGGCATTAAGAAGTTTTTTAGAGTTCCCAAACACTACACCAAATTTGATCTAAATCGGTTGACTATATCATATAGCTCCCATAGGACCAATCGGTCAAAAAATCGTGTTTTGTACAAAATTCGTTGTGTTTCGTTTATTTGTAAAGATATTGTAACCAAATTTGGCATTCAGAAGTTTTTTGGAGATGTTCAACACTGTACCAAATTTGATCAAAATCGATTGACTATATTATATAGCTTCCATAGGGCCAATCGGTCAAAAAAACGTTTTTTGCACAAAATTCGTTGTGTTTGGTTTGTTTGTGAAGATATTGTAACCAAATTTGGCATTCAGAAGTTTTTTAGAGATCTTCAACACTGTACCAAATTTTATCAAAATCGGTTGACTATATCATATAGCTCCCATAGGGCCGATCGGTCGAAAAAAAGGTTTTGATTAAAAATTCGCCTGTTTTTGGTTGTTTATGAAGGTATCATAATCTAATTTGGCAATCAAATGTCTTTTGGTGTTCTTAAGCCATTTTTCGGATTTGATTGCAAGCAGTGGTACAGGGTATCCCAAAGTCGTCCGCGCCCGACTTTAACGTACGCCATCTTTTTATTTGCTGTGATGGTCCCATAAAGTATCATAAAGTCGCCCCAGATTAAAACTTTAATTCATCGTTTATAATAAGAAAATGCTATTTTTGGAAGTTAGTAAACTTTTATTTTGTTGAGACGGCACATTTTCCGTTAATAAATGAGCTTTCTTAGATAAAATTCGATTGCTAAATAGGCCGGCACCTCCGGACAGAAAAACTTTTCAAACAATGTAAGGGACAGCTGGACATAAAAATGGTAAACTAGGATTTTGAGTATAATTGGAGTCCCCTTCCGTTCGGCTAAGGCCGGAATCTGACATGAAATCGTAGGTGAATTGTCAATATAAAAAAAGTGTATCAAAATAATACCATACCAATACTGATGTTGTGTCAAAGTAAGAAACCCCTATTCTTTTTTTTTTTGCACTGCTTTTCTGTCCAACTATAGAAATAGAGGGAATCTTTTTTTGTATTTTTTCTTGATCCTCTTATAAAGCCATGAAGCGTTCGCTTACTTTTCATGCCTGAATCTCCACAGCTTATAGCATCTTATTTTGCACATCGTTGGAAGTTTGTCTGACAAAAAAAAGAAGAACGGCGAAATCGAATCTTTCAGTGGCCACAATGACAAACGACTCATTTTATGGTACAAAGGGTACATTAAATTTCGGTAAAAAAAAATTGTTTGGTGCAATATTCGTCTGTTTTTTGTTTTTTTATGAAAATATCGAAACCAACCTCCGATACGAGTTATTGTTGCCCGATTGTCGTACGATTGTCAAACTCTTCAAACTTTTTGACGCATTTTTTTCTCCTGCAACTTAGTCTTGACATTAATATTATCATTATCCCATTTTACTTCCGTAATAAGTTTAAACAAATTGAAAGTAGAAGTTTGAAATGAAGCATTTTTATTTTGTACAGTTCCCTTCTCCTATCGAAAGTACTCTCTGTAAAAAGCACCAGTTCGGATGTTAGCTTACATTAGTGTGCAAGTTCTGACAGTATTTACAAGTTCTGACATAATATATATAAGTCATGCATTCCATGAGAAGGGTATGAACAGTATGTACATATATAAAATATACATATTTCAATTGATCCCCTTAATGATGCTATCTACGCCACTGTTCCAAAGAATTCTACTTTAATATAAATATTGAAATAGGTAACAACACAACTTACAACAAAAGCAACATTAAATACAAGTTTTTGTAAACAAGCTTAATGAACTCTTTTTTTTGTTCATATAGAGGGGCAAGCTGGATTAACAAATGGGCTAACCGTACATATTACTGTAAATATGCGGTGTTTAACTGTTTCCCGCATTGCCATCGATATCTTAATTTCAATATTTTATCAGTTTTGTTTTTCATAAGATTTAAGGTGCTATAAAGTGATTTCAAACACCTCATCGTCTTCGGTTTCAAGACGATTATGTTCTATGTATAAACATAGTGGTACAAAAATATACATATATACATAAATGTATATATGTGTGCGCATAATATGTACAATGTAACACATCTTTAAGATTATAATAAGTTATAATAATTTATAATTTATAAGCTTTAAATTTCAATGCTGCAGAAAACTAAGGTGCGCGAAATAAATAAGTGGTACACCCAATTTCGTTTTGCAGCATAGTAATAAATTATTTATGCTAAGAATAATTTTTTATTTAGACTTAATAACAAAACAAATAATATACAAAAACAAAAGATTACAAATTATTTAATCTTCTATTTTGCATTACAACCCTTGGTGGGTCAAAGCTTCCATCACAATGCCTCTCCAAACCGCCCGATCCTGAGCTTTGGCTTCATAGTTTCTGACATTCATCTTGTTTAGATCGCCTTTAACTGCGTCCAGCCAGCGGCTTTTCCGAATCCGTATTGCCGACCTTTTAAAATTTTCTTTTGCGGATGAGTGTTTTGTATATATGTACGTAACTTCGTGCTTCTAGATATAAGTTTTGAGCGAAATAGTTTTATATGCGAGAAGTAGCATTTATTTCCAGCATTTATTCGATCTTTTATCACACTCGCTGAGTCGCCAGTTTTTGAGAAGAGCACTCCGAGATACTTAAAACTTTAGATCGATTCGAATGAGAAACCTCCGATGTTAAAGGCTTCAACTCGTAGTGATCTCGTTGATTGCAGCATATATTTTGTTTTTACCTGATTTACATGTAGCTCGATATTGCCAGAAAGTTCGACGATTTTTAAGAATGCACATCATCAGCAAAGGCGCATATTTACGTTGATTTATAGACGAGGTTACCATTTTTGTTTACATCTTTTATACAGAGTGCAGCATCAAATTGAATATTACAGTTGAAAGGGCATCGCCTTGCCTTACCCCTGTTTCTACTGCGAAGGCCCTGTATGAGTACTTTTGCAGTAGTGCTTGTCAGAGTGGCACACACTAGTCTTGTTAGTTTCGCCGGAATTCCTAGAATTTGTAAGATGTATGGGTTTGTGTCTCTCATCAGCGAGTCAAAGGCCTTAAAATCAATAAAGAGGCAACGGACGTCTCGTGCATACTCTCTGAATTTCTCAAAGACTTGGCTAAGTATAAAGCATTGATCAGTCGTTGATTTGCCACCACGAAAACCACATTGGTATTGGCCAAGTATCTCTTCAGCGTATTCCGAAATTATTCGTGTAAAACGTTTGTGAATAACTTATAGTAATTGCTACATACTCTTTATCCCACTTTTTATGAACACAGCTTAGCCATTCCGATGGAATCACTTCGGTGTTCCAAATTTCCACCACGAGGCCGGCAGATATTCATGCAGGCCAGGACCTCCATCTTTTTAAAGTTCGGCAGTTATAGAGTCTTCGCCACTGGCTTTATTATTTTGGAGCTTATGCAAGGCGGCAAGCGTTTCTTCACGTGTTGGTACTAGGATGTTGTTTTCGACACTGTGTATAGGTTTCCAGTTAGCGGTGGTAGCGACGGTTGAGGTATCGCCATCTTTGCAACAATTCCTCGTGCTGGTCATGCTAGCTATTGCACGCAGACTGTGATTCCAAAATCCTGGTGGAAGGCCATCGATAGGACTTCCACGAGCCAGCTGGGTCGACGCGGTGAAAGCAGACTTTAGAATTCTAGGGGTTAACGATTATGAAAACGTCGCCAGAAACAGTGACGAAGGCCAAGGCTGAACTTTAGCTGTAGCGTCAATAAAGAAGAAGAAGTAAACAATTAATTGTTTGAATTCAAATTAAATAGATATAGAAAAAATTTCAAACTTCTATTGACCCCCATATGCTTGTACTGTATGTATTATTGAAGGTAGTGGGCAAATAAGAATATAACAGCTGAAAAGTGGACATAATTACCTTTACTTATTGAAAGTGACAAGAATATAACTTGAGGTATTTTATTAACCACTTATCCATAAGAAAAGAGAAGAAGCTGCTGAGTTGACGGGTGCACTCTTCAACACTATACTACACTATAAATTGGAGGCCATATGTTCTTCGTCATGGTTTCTTAACTGTTTGTTTATGCATACCTATTTGACTGTAGGTATACAACGAATTTCGTATTTCATAAAAACTGAGTCTGTCGTATCGGTTATCGACATTGGTATACTCTATATAGATTTTCCCCACAATATGGTCAGGATGCTCATTTAAAGATTTTCTATTTAGGTTAAATAATTGCAAAGTAAGCCTGTGACTTTTTCCGTGATATAATTAGTCCAACGTTTTTCCATAATTTATATTCTCTTCAAATAGTACGATTTCTTAAGGCTCTCAAAATAGGAGTTTGTTTCAATAATGACCTATTCGTTTTTTTTTTCTTCCCATCGCACGGATAGCTTTTTCATGTACAAATATTCCTGTAAAATGTGATGTACCCAATCAGTTGAGATGCCTACAGCCTCACCCATCTCACGCACATTTATTCTTGACTATCTTTTTTCGGCGACCTGAACGTCGACTTTACTTTAATGGAACTTAGTAGACCAATGCTTAGCAAATCCAAATTGATAGTGAAGAGTCCCACAAAGTAATTGACGTAGCTTGCTTAAATTTTACATGAGTCTATTAAAAGATTGTACTTGGTAGTTTATAATATTGGATATATCATGTGTATCGATTTTGAAGAGCATTGGCCCTTCAACAGACTAGTGCAGACCACATTATTGGTAGACAAAAATATCTGGCTTTTGTTTATTTAAGTAAGACAAACTGGAGTGCAAGTTTTTACCATCTTATAAATGGGGTCTTTATGCCAGACAATATATGTTTACATACTATACCTTAAGAAAAAGGGTATTTAAAGTATCGAAAGTACAGAAGGAGACGCTGGAAACAGCCTCCAAGTTACAAATGTAATTAAAAGAGCTAGGATAACCAATCTTTAGATTTGAGCTCCTGTGCCAATCTTCTTTCCAACATCAATAATTCGAAACCATACCATGATATGTAGACCAATAGGACTGAATGCACTTTCTTAATTTCTAAGAACTTGAGAATGCTACGAATGACGAGGTCAACTAACAACACACACCTCGTGACTACTCTACCAACTGAATCAAAAAAGTATAGAATCCGCTACCACAATAATTGGAAAGACATAAAAGAAAAGACATAACTAAGCTGAACCTACACCATCCTTCAACGGTCGAAGCATTCCCAAGCAAAAATCACAGTACTGTGAAGATGGCATATCAGTACTGTGTCCTTCACCCACACTACCAAGGAGCCCCAAATGTACCTATCATATACATATAATGATAAAAATACTACATTGATTAAAAATTAACCGGAATCGTCACGTGTGGCGCTCTTAGTCACCCGATTTGATATCTCTTTTTTCTTAAATTGCCACATCTGTCAAAAGTTGGACGACTTTGGGATACCCTGTACCACTACATTGCAATCAAATCCGATGTATTGCTTAAGGAATCAAAAAAATAAAAATATGTTTGCCACATTACGTTACGATATTTTGATAAACAAACAAAAAACAACGAATTTTGCACCAAAAACGTTCTTTTGACCGATCGGTCCTATGGGAGCTTTCTGATATAGTCAATTGATTTTGATCAAATTCGGTACAGTGCTGGGAAACTCTAAAAGACTTCCGAATGCCACAGTTTTTCTCGACATCTTTGTAATCCAACGAGTTATGCCATAAAAACATTTTTTTTACTTATCGGTCCTATGGGGGCTATATGATATAGTCAACCGATTTTGTTCAAATTCGGTACAGCACTGCGGAACTCTAAAAAACAATCAAACACCAAATATGGTAAACAAACGAAAAACGACGAATTTCGCACCAAAAATGTTTTTTGACCGATCATTCCTATGGGACTACTATGATATAGCCAACCGATTTTGACAAAATTTGGTACAGGCAATTCTAAACAACTTTTTAATGCCAAATTTGATTACGATATCTTTATAAACAAACGAATTTTCCATCGAAAACTTTTGGTTTTTTTCGAGGTCCTAACCTACTGTATAACCCGGCTATCAAAAATATGAAAAACTTAATATACCCTTTGTACCATAATGTACAGGGTATAAAAAATATAACGTAAAGAGGAATGATTTGTATGTGGCTGGTCATTACAGACAGAGGATCTTCCAACAAAGGGGTTTTAATTTTGAAATTTTTGGCTATAACTAACGAAGTTCCTATCGGATTTTAATAAAATTGCATCCATATAACATTAAAGTGTAGTAGGAGTGCTCTAGAAAATCACATTGTGGTGGTGGTGGCTTTTATAGTGTGGTTGTAATCGATATGAACTAACAAACTTAACAAATTTAACCTGAATATAATACGTAAAGTGCGCATATGTATATAGAGAGATATCGATGACATACTAGTATTATTCTATGCGAAGACGGGCAATTGGACATGGCTACAAGGACTCATACATCGAAGGTAAAAATTTTGTATAAACAACAAGTAGCCTCACACGAGTTAATCTGCCTGTTACCAACATAGCACACACCTATGCCTACTGCCCGTAGAAGGAGCGCTATTAGGGAAAGCAACTTCCAACGCCCGAAATTTCGACGGCCATGTGTTTAATCTTTACTGCGGCGGTGCAGTCTGCATTTGAGGCCCAGGTCTCAATAGACAATTATGCCGCACACAGTGTTAAAACCACTCAATTATCAATCCGATACGCGACAGGATATCAGACAACATTAAACTCGGCGTCGAAAAGAACAGATGAATTACCGAAGGTAGCGTCGCCAAGATAACACTGCTTAAATTGTTATTTTCGACAGATTAAGCAGGTTATGGATGAGCAGAACATTTTTAAAGGAATTAACATATAATTATCTTAGTTTTACCTTAATTATTTTTGTGTGCTCGGAGAACCTACGGCAAATTGCATAGCATCGTAGGAAGAAACTGGACACATTAGCTAACCTCTGACACCCGAGGGATGAAACTCTCTGCCAAAGCATCTGTTTTTGAGTAATGCGTGGAGTGTCAAGTTGCAGTAAGCGCCTGGCTATGGCCCTTATTTAATTGACCAAATGACCATCAGGCACAAAGTGGTTAAGTGGCATACAAATTGTCTGTAGACTTGTACAAAGGCGATGAACTTACATCCTAATTACGTGTTATGTGGACACAATTCTGCTCTACATGCTTTTGTAAATAGTATGACTCAAACATTTTTTTTTGATTTTTTAATCACTATTATAAAAGTGTGCTACAGTCGAAATCTTAAAGCATAAATGTTGATTGTAGAAAAAATGTGTTTTTTTTTGTTCTTACATACATATGTAGCATAGAAAAGGTGCCTCTGGAGCGCCAAAAGCCAAAGTTACTTACAATATGGACTGTGGGACAATGAAATTTATATAGACATGTTCGTCAATCCTAACGTCTTACCTTATACACATAAGTTATCGTATAAGTCCCAAGCATAGTTTCGTATCACCGTCAAACTAGTGCAATTTCTTTGGTTTCTTTGTATTTGCTTACGTCATAGGAAGCACTCATTAGAACCTACATTGGCAGTTGGCTGGACGGTTGCAAACATAATTACGGATGCAGCCAATTGTAGCTGTTTCAATTAGCGCCGCACAGTGAAGTCTCTGCCCGGAAAACTTTCAAGAAATAAATAATTTGCTCGAGTTCATCACTTGCGTTCACTTTAGTGATGTCGTGATGCTATTTCCGGAATAGAATTTCAGGCTTACGATTACAATGTTTAAGCTAAAAACTTGACAATAACATTCTCAAGATTTTATCCATTTATAGTAGGTAAAAAATCTCCAAAGAAAATCGATATTTTGACACCAAATTAAAGTGATTCAGCTTGAAAAAATACGCTGCGATGCCTAGCTTCCCTTTGCTCTAGATTTGAATGTATAAGCTTAGCTTCACCAACCCCCATAATGCCCTCTTTATTCATTTCGAGCTATCGCTACCATCTTCTGCACTTTTCTTAATTTTGAAGAATTTGAGAATGCTGGACCAACGCATTTCACGGTGTTTTTAAAAAATTTTCTTTGTAAAGGGATTCAAATATATAAAATGTGCCCATCGGACTTTAATAAATCGTGCATCAATGGATGGGTAGTGAAAAATAAAAGGTATATCCCCTCAAATTAAAAAGAAATTTCTCATTTTTGTCTACATATATACCGGTTTTTGTGGGTTAGGTTCTTCGTAAAAAGGTTCACAAATATTTGATTTAAGTGCAGCTTATTGGTGAGGGAGGCGATCTAAAATCTCACTTTATTAAGTATACAACTTTTGAACTTTTCGTTCGATTTGAAACAATTTTGTAACGTACTATTTTTACTAAAAAGTGTATAACTGTCGAATTTACACTACAGAAAATCGGGACAAGATATCGACATGAATTAACCAATTTTTGTACTGTAACATTTGTAGTCTATCTACATAGGGTATATTAAGTTTGTGCAAGCCGAAAATGTATGTAACATACCTAAAATATGATCAGAGTGACTAGAGAAGTTGATATACCCATATCCGTCTGTCTGTCTGTCCGACTGTAAGAACGCCTCGATCTCAGAGATGATAAGAGCAGCCAAACTTTCATAAAAGATCCCATATTATCCTACGGGAGACAAGTTTATTTTATTTTTTTTTGTTATCGGGGTTATATTGTAAAGGGGCTGGCGAAAATCCTCTGGCTGAACCCTCCAAGAGGGTGCCGGCTGGGCAATGGACTGTGTACTGGCTCAAGCACCAGAGTCAGGCACTTGTCCCCCCTCGGTGCTTGGGCCAGTGCACGGTCTAGCTGAGGCAACGGCGCAGCAGTATCCGGATTACCAAGTCTGGTGCTGCTGCGTTGGAGCCATGGTCAGAGGTGCCTGGCAGCAGGCATAAAATGCTATGGGGAGGCTCCCAAGAATAAAATCAACCGAACCCCCGCTCTGGAGTCTACTACGGATTCAACTCGGGCTGGGATGTCAGCCCAAACGTCGGTGGAAAGCGTGACCGCTACCACCGGCGGGCACGGAGGGACTAACACCCCTCTGCGTGTCGCCAGCGGTCACACCACCTCTGTACTGGTTGGAGCAGGCCAGGACAGTTGTATAGCTACTGCCACAACATCAACAACAACCCGTGATGCCAAATTGTGGCGCAGTTCTGCGGTCCTAGAAGACTCAGACTGCGAACCAATAGGCTCAATAAGTGCTGAGGCGGAGGAAGAGCTCCTACGCTCCCCAGCCAAGGGTTCCACTCCCCTCTGCAGGGATGGGCCCAAGAAAAGCAAGGACGGCTTGAAAGCCAAAGCCCAGTATAAGGCCGCTCTGAAGATCAGAGCTCGGCTCAGTAATAGCAAGAATCTCACCGCTGAGGAGAGAAAGAAGCTAGACTGGGCCGAACAAAAGATCGAAGACGGCCGCAAATACTATGACAGTAGACCGGCAATGAAGGCCACTAGCAGCCAATTTGCTAACAAGGTCGAAGAGCTGTTGCTTACTAAAAGGCAGCGCTCGGCTGACCAAGATAAGGCGGATGTGCCCGTTTGTAAGCGGCCTTGCCATAAAACGGAGAAGCCACCAAGGAAGCCACGGCCGAAGAGGGAAACGGCGAGCGATGTGGCGCGACGACACTTGATCGTCGCCCTCATCGACCGCAGTGACCCTAACGGCAAAATGACTCCCGAGCAGTGGAAGGTGGTGGAGCTGAAGCTTCTGGATGCTCTCTTCCAGAGAATGGAGGATCCAGATGCTCAGCCTACCACCTTCGACGGAGCGGGGTGGCTGAACGGGGTCAAAATCCTGAGTTGTAAGGATGACCTCACCCTGAAGTGGCTAACCGACACCGTGTCCAAGATGGACGCTCCCTGGGAAGGGGCCAAGCTTGAGGTAGTCGACAGAACGCTGATTCCGTCGGTACCGAAGGCGAAGGTACTCTTCCCGAGAGTAGTCCCATCGGAACACGCTCTCAAGCTTCTAAAGTGGCAGAACCCCGACGTGCCAACCGAAGACTGGCTGGTACTGCACGAGGGCAAGCCGGAGGAAAAGGGTCAGCAGATGGTTCTCCAAATTAACAAGGAGGCCGAGAATCTGCTCTATCCGAGGTTCGGGAAAATGGCGTGGGGCGTTGGTAACGTGTACCTTCGCCTCAAAAAGCGCCACCCGAATGACGCAAACACGAACACGCTGGAGGCTGGTGAGGTCGAGAAAGACCTTGGCGTGGCAGCCATTACAGAAGCTGCCCACGGCCTCGAAATTGATGAGGACGCAGAGGACGATGGCGATACGACCCTAGTAGTCGCCCCATCGGAGTTGGAGGAGCCTTTACACAGCCATGCAGCTGAAGGTCCTGCAGCTCAACCTACATAAAAGCAAGTTGGCGTCGGCGGAGCTTCTCTTAACCTTGGAGGAGGGGTCCGTCGACGTGGCTCTAGTCCAGGAGCCTTGGATAGCCTCGGGAAACAAGGTCTCTGGACTAAAGTCAACCGACTATAATACTTTCTACCCGACAACAGTAAGTAAAGCAAGAACTGCAATTCTGGTAAGAAAGGGCATCTATGCTTATCTTATGTCTAATTACAGCACCGACGATCTCACGGTGGTAGCGCTCGAGGGTGCCGAGGATGAGCCACTCATAATGGCATCATGCTACTTGGCGCACGACAGGGAGGCACCAACAGAAGAGACGGAGCGTCTGGTCCAGGAGGTGAGCCGGAAGAGGCAACCCCTGGTAATCGGCGCCGACGCAAACGCCCATCATACAGTATGGGGATGCAGGGACGTCAACGAAAGAGGTGAGTCACTGCTAGACTGCATACTAAGGTACAACATAAGTATCTCCAACACAGGGGAGGAACCCACCTATGTGGGCCCTACCTCAGATAGTGTCATTGACCTTACTCTCTCGCTTGGTATGAACACTGCGGTCACAGAATGGAAAGTTCTCGGCAAAGACTCCTTCTCTGACCACAAGTACATCCAATTTAAGGCGAGGTTTCTGTGTAAAGTGACAAAAAGTGTTTACAAGAATCCCCGGAATGCAAACTGGGAGATGTTTAAAGACAAGGTGGCAAGGAAACTCCCACCACCACCAACAGTAAAATCCATAGACGACATCGAGAAGTCCGTGGAGACTCTCTGCCGTCATCTAAATAAGGCATTTAAAGACTCATGCAAAACAACAGTCAATAGAAGGAGACACAAGCCACCCTGGTGGAACCCAAGACTGAAGGAACAGCGTACCGACCTACAGGATATCTTCAAGCTGGCTAAACAAGCAGATGATGATATCGTATGGGATGAGTACAAGGTAAGGCTCCGGGACTTTAAAAAACAAGTCCGGCTAGCCAAAAGAAACTCCTGGAGATCCTTCTGCTCTGGCATAGAGAAGGTCAAGGATACTGCAAGACTCAGGAAGCTACTCTCGAGTCAACCCGCTATACAAAGTCAACTAAAAACGAATGACGGACATTGGACAGAAAGCAGCAAGGAAGCGACAGACGCCCTTCTAGGCGAGCACTTCCCCGGATGCACCGACGTCCTCACACCAGATACGCCCACAAGCCGTCCCAGCCAACGGATCGACGTACCTGGGGATATAATCACGCCTCACAAAATCCAGTGGGCTATTGACTCCTTTGAGAGCTTTAAATCCCCTGGCCTTGACGGTATAATTCCGGTCATGCTGCAGAGGACCAAAGACAAGGTCACGCCATGGCTGAATGTGATATTCAAAGCATGCCTGAGATACGGACATGTTCCTGTACCCTGGAGGACAGCACGGGTTGTGTTCCTGCCTAAAGCAGGGAAATGCAGTCACGTGCAGCCAAAGGATTACAGGCCAATAAGTCTCACCTCATTCCTGCTAAAAACTCTAGAGAAACTTCTTGATCTACATATAAGACAGGGCATGCACCATCTTGTAGAATCCAACCAGCACGCCTACACTAAAGGTAAATCGGTGGAAACAGCGCTGCATTCTATAGTAGCCACCATAGAAAAAGCCCTACATCACAAGGAATACGCCATGGGAGCGTTCCTGGATATCTCAGGTGCATTCAATAATGTATCTACGGAAGCTATACTGCGAAGCCTTAGAACCAAGGCACCCCATGAGGCCATATATCTCTGGATACAGAGCCAACTGAGCAACAGAAGGATAAGTGCTGAATGGGGAACCACGACAGTGACAAAAGAGGCGCACAGAGGCACGCCGCAAGGCGGAGTACTATCGCCCTTATTGTGGAATCTAGTGGTAAACGACATTCTACACAAATTCAAACGAAAGGCCCCAAGGATAACTGCCTATGCGGATGACATAGCCATAATTATCGTGGGCAAATGTCCTATGACGCTCAGCTCGATCATGGACATTACGCTAAAGGAAATACTGACGTGGGCCAAGGAAGCCGGACTCAGTATCAACGCGGACAAGACGGACCTAATTCTCTTCACCAAGAGATACAAGGTACCGCGATGGACTCCGCCCTCGATAAATGGCACTCTGCTCAAGCCCAGAATGAGCGTGAAATACCTAGGAATAGTACTGGACAGCAAGCTGAGCTGGAAACCCAATGTTGAAGAAAGGGTGAAGAAAGCCACCAATGCACTATACACATCGCAGAAGATGCTAAGTAGCACGTGGGGTCTATCACCAAGACTGATGCATTGGATCTTCATCTCAGTC
Source organism: Chymomyza fuscimana (assembly GCA_949987675.1). Taxonomy (NCBI): domain Eukaryota; kingdom Metazoa; phylum Arthropoda; class Insecta; order Diptera; family Drosophilidae; genus Chymomyza; species Chymomyza fuscimana. Next base: position 45,474,086 of record OX465089.1, read on the forward strand.
GTGCGGCCAGTGCTACTCTACGGAGTTCTGGTATGGTGGAAAGCCACGGAAAAAACCACATACCTACGAATTATGGAAAAGACACAACGACGTGCACTGATGTGCATAACGGGGGCTTTAAGGTCCACTCCAACCAAGGCCTTAGAAGCAATACTAGGAGTACACCCACTAGACATCCAGGCCAAACTACTGGCGCAGAAGACAGCGCAACGTCTTTGCGCAGCAGGGAATATGGCCCTTGCGAATTACGGGCACAGCAAAGTTGTAGGGGTGACATCCAATAGCACAGACTATAGGACCCCAGTAACCAACTTCTCCAGAACACGCACTCTTATGGGACCAGAAGATTGGAAAATCGGCATGGACCAACAAGCGATAAAAATATTCACGGACGGATCCAAAATGGAGTCCGGCGTTGGGGCCGCGATATACTGCCTAGACCCACCCACGGAGAGGTCGTATAAGCTGCCGGACCACTGCAGCATCTTCCAGGCGGAAGTATTCGCCATAAAGAAGGCTGCAGAACTAGCGCTCACCTTAGAGCAGAACCGAATAAATATATTCGTAGACAGTCAAGCGGCAATCAGATCCATGCAAGCATACAGCATCAACTCCAAATGTGTTCTGGCAAGCAGGGACGCATTAGATGCACTAAACACCCAGAAGGAGGTGTGCATCTTCTGGGTTCCCAGCCACCAGGGCATTGATGGAAATGAAACAGCTGACAGGCTTGCAAAGGAAGGGGCCGAATCGACTCAACCGTCACTTGAGGATCTGGAGATTCCTCTAAGGACGATTAATCACAGGTCAGAAGAAGACGCTGCAGTCAGATCTGACAGAAGGTGGTACACCACAACGAACTGCAAGACGGCTCGCACAATGTGCAAGAAAACTAACAGCAAACTAGCCCAGTACGTTCTGCAACTTCCAAGAAGAGATTGTAGGCTTATAATGGGCATACTCACAGGTCACTGCCTGACAGCAACTCACGCTATGAAGCTGGGCATCACTAACAACGACGAGTGCAGGAAATGTAGGGAGACAGGCGTCAAAGAGACCCTGGAGCACCTCATCTGCCGATGCCCCGCCCTCTGTAAATCGAGATTAACATATCTAGGAAAACCGTGGCTCATCTCACTAGAAGAGGCAGCCGACAGGGCACCTCAAAAGCTTCTGGCGTTTGCCAAGCATACGCGAATACTTATCGACTAACGTGTAGTGTACACCAGACCTTTCCGGTACCACTAAGGACTATTTAGTCTATGTGTGACCCCCATGGGGTCTACCGGTACAACCTAACCTAACCTATATTGTAAAGGGGTGTTTTAGAGGACCTCGAGAAAAAACAAAAAGTTTTAGATAATTCGTTTGTTTATGAAGATATCGTAACCAAATTTGGCCAAACACTGTACCAAATATGATCAAAATCTGTTGACAATATCAGAAAGCTCCCATGAGTCCGATCGGCCAAAGAATCGTTTTTTGTACAAAATTCGTTGTATTTCGTTTGTTTATGAATACCGAATTTGGCATTCAGAAGTTTTTTGGAGTACCCAAGCACTGTACCAAATTGGTGGCAATCAAATGTCTTTTGGTGTTCTTAAGCTACATATGTATATACCGGATTTTATTGCAATCTAGTGGTACAGGGTATCCCAAAGTCGTCCGCGCCCGACTTTAACGTACGCCATCTTTTTTTCATGCGGACATGGCTATATCGACTCGGCTGTCCATCCTGACGAAGAATAAATATATTTTATAAGGTCTGCCACGCCTTCTACCCGCTACTTAAATTACATGTTTATTCCTTTTTACTTTCAGTAGTGGCTACGAGTATATTAAGAAAAATGAAAAGATGAGAGAACTGAAGTGAGATTCCACGAAAGTTGAAATGGTGTCTTAAACATTACGAATTAATAATAAACAACTTTTCAAACAAAACTGCTACATAATACACACATATATGCAAATGCTTGTACATAATCTTACATTTAGTTTAAATTGGGTTTTTATCTAACAAACTTGAAATATAAAAGCATGAAGTGGAAGTCCCTTCGTAAAATAAAGTCTTATGTGAACATCAAGTTTAAAAATATGATGGGATGCCTTTTTTTCGACTATTGCGACATGAAGTAATTACACAAGTAAATAATGTTGCTTATACCTATGTTTATTTGTACGAGTACGTATGTATGCATGTATGTACAAATGTAAGTACATCAATTACGTCAAAGTCAAAATTATTATGTCAATAACAGTAATTGATCTAATACTTACATAGTAGCATGCGAAACAAAGTATGTATATTGTATATAAACATACCAGAGTGTAGACAAAAATTCACAGTCATATGTACTCGTATGTTAATGACTACCTAAAAAAAACCCCCCATGTGTACTCATTTCTCAGTCACAGCCTAATGCGTGAAAGATCTCGTAATTGTTCCACGAGACGCATATTACTAAGTATAATTTAGGAGCTTGGTTTGGCTTGTGCGACCTTGTTAGTTGTTTATGACATTCTCAACAAATACTTTGGGCACTTTAGCACTCCCTGACGACAGACTTACACTTAGGGCAGACTTGTCCCGCCGCGTCTGCTTGATCAGGTAGTGGAAACCAGCGACCACACAGTGAGTGCCGCCTGCTATTGCTGCTGGCTGGATGTATGCTGTGTTCGGTGGGTCTGTGCAACAAGGCGTCCTTAATTCATTTGTGGGCGTCCGTTTACTTGGGGAAACTTGTATATGTATGGCTGCAAGGTGTGCCAAAAAAAGATGACCCAAACGATAAGAGTTTTTGCAAGCGGGTTATTGTAGCGCATGCTGGTAACTTGAGTCCTTCTACGCGTGGCCAAAATGTCATCTACAATATCCAAGGTACGAGTATACTTTACTCAGCTGTCTTTCAAATTTTGTTTCATTTTCTTCAGAGTGTCGACAAAGCTAACAGGTGTTTGGTTTGTATCGAAACCGATCAGTAGGTCAGCTGTCCAGATGGTAACTGGATCACTCTCTTGATAACTACATAACGTGTGTATGTATATCTACACATGTTTGTGTATATTATTCATTATTCCTTTATTTTATAACCTTTTTGTACCCTGTACTTTGGGTACTCTAGTATATTTAGTTAATGCATTCAAAATTTTAAATGGCCAGGGCAACAAAAGAAGATGGGGGCAGCGGAGTCAAAATAATGTTCTCTATGCTATCAATCAAGTGGCATAAACATTGCTTAAGAACTCCAATTTCGCACCATATATGTATGATATAGACAACCGATTTTGGTAAAATTTGGTGTAGTGCTGGGGAGCTCTAAAAAACTATCAAACACCAAATTTGTTTACAACATCTTTATAAACCAACGAAAAACAAAAAATTTTGCACCGAACACTTTTTTTTGGCCGATTTTGGGGTTATATGATATAGTTAACCGATTTTGATCAAATTTGGTACAGTGCTTGGAAATTTGAAGACTTCCTTCCGTGTGCCAAATTTGGCATCGATATATTATAATCCACCGAGTTGTGCCCTAAAATCGTTTATTTGACCAATCGGTAATAACGTACGCCATCTTTCTTACTAAAATTATCAAGAACGCATAAAATAACGTTGCTTACCCTTCTTAACCCCCATTTTTATATAAAAAAGTAATACAAAATTTATTTATTTTACTTATTTGTTATGATATCGATAATTCCACTTACTGAGTACTTTCTTCTCAAAGTCTTATTCAGATTTGCATTAAACTGGGACATAACCCATCATTGTGGTACCCACTTAGACGCCATATGGGTGTGCGGCTCTTCCGCCAATTGTCACGTACAAAAAATTCAGGTCATGCAGAACCATAATTTATCGATGTATTTGTATGTAATGCAATAGTTTTACCATAAAAATCATCCTGCAGTTCTGTTCAGGCATAACGAAGCGATGACGGCACACATGATTTCTAGGCATGAACTCAACGCAGTTATCTAGGCTTTATGGCGTTCACTACACTTGCTGTGGAGAGTTTCATGCCTAAAATTAATGTCTGATGCATGCCTGAAATTCAATTATGGAAGCCATGGCTTTGGCATGGAATATTCATGCAGAAATTCATGGGCATATGGGCTTACCATTGTGAAATTACTGAGAAATACTAAAAGATTGTGAAACTTTTTAATAAATTAAGCACTACAATTTTATTAAAAATTAATATTTTTTCTTAATTACATTTATTTCATTACAATCATTCATTCACATTCACGAGAATTGCACCAATTTTGAAGACATTGGCTTTTAAACAAAATGTTCGAAAAAAAAAACCAATTTAAAATTTTTTTGGTTCAATCTCATAATGCTCAATTTCACACATTAAACAACGGCTAAAATATACAATTACCAAATAAACAATCAAAGCCTAATACTTAGGAATAGTGGCGCCGAATCCCATGCAACTTACTGCAAGACCATTAATATAATAATTGCAACCGCGGCAGCGGATTGTTGTTGAAAGAAATTTCCCATTTCAATAGGTTCAGCTGTGAAATTGAGTTCGAACGCTGTGTGTGGGCACCTATGCTCCAGATAAAAACAATTCACAGCTTTAGCGTTCCGGGAAATACTTTTTTAATTCACATTAATTTAATGGACTTAATTTGATGGCTCTATTGAAAAGCTATATAAAGAAGACGATCTTACAGGTCCGTAAAATTCTGTATATTAAAGCGAGTATTTATTAAGTTAAAGTACAAACACAAATAATATACATAAATGAAAAGGGTGTTTAAGTTTGAACGAACCAATTAAAGAAAATACTTGTTGAACCTTTAAATGCTTTGGAATTTTGTTTATTCTTGGTAAGCGTTCTCCTGTAGTCGATTATTTGTGATTACAATTGATTTATGCATGGGTTGTGTCGCAGACGGATGGAGCTGCGCTTGGAGTGTTCGAGAGAAAAATTCTTCGCAAAATCTTCGGTCACGTCCGTATTGGGAGCGACTATCGCGTAAGAATGAACCACGAACTGTATGAGCTCTACGGCGACATCGATGTCGTCCAGCACATTGCAAGTTTGCGATGGCTCCGACATGTCGTTCGTATGGACAAAGAAGCTCCAGCGAAAAAGGTGTTCGAAACGAGAGTCAACGACGGACGACGAAGAGGGAGACTGCGACTCCGATGGAAGGACCAAGAGAAGGAGAACCTTTCTACACAAATTGGAGAAGACGCAGAAGCAGAGGCTCCTGGCGAGAGCTCTTGTTGTCGGCTGAAAATCGGTAACGGGTTGTGAAGGCCACCTAAGTAAGTAAGTAACTAATAATTGATTTATGTGTGAATGAATGCATCTTTCAACGCTGTAGATCAAAAAGATGAGAAATGTTTTGGTGATACTTTGGTACGTTGATTGAATTGGGACGCCAATCGACTGACCTGACAATTTATAAATTCACATAATTCCCATACAAAAATAACCGTTATTTCCACATTTATTCTTCGATTTTGTATAACAATTTTTTTTTAGAATTTTAATAGAATTTTTTTAAAAAATTTGCTAAAAATGACCAAAAATTTCATATGAATGCATATATAGCGATCAAGCCCTAAATTTGACAAAAATATGCTTGAAATATAATCGATGAGTAATTCAATTATCTATAGTCAAATAAAAAAATTATCAAAATCAGTTTAGTACAACCAGAGATATTTGCTTTTAAGTAAAGACACCTTTTTTTTTAATTTCGAAAAATGGTTTTTTCGAAATATCTAGAAATTCGTCGCATGAAAAAATTTTTGGACTTCGTTTTCGGTTTAAATGTGCCATTTTACTACGGAAATGACTAAAACATGTTGAGGATACCAAAATTTTTTAAAATTTGGTAACTAGTGTTTTTGGTTTGCTTTTTCTTAACGAAAAATAATTTTGTACGGAAAATGTACGGAAGTTCCAATCTTCACTCAATCACACTTTAGTATGAAAAAAAAAATTTTCACTCACGAATTTGTATGCAAGTTAGTAGTGATTTTTCGTTGATGGTTCCATAACATCTACAATCTACGATCTCAGACTCGAAATGTTCGTAAAAGAATTCTCTTCCAGCTTAAAGTTTATCATAATTTTGAAAAAAAAATTTTCGTTAATAAAAAGCAGACCAAAACTTTGTAATTTTGAAAAATGTCGAAAAATTTTTTCGACTTTGGTTGCTGTCACTGTAAAGAGCACATCAATACCTTTCGATCAATCGTCTTTCATGTCGATACGAGATACTAACGAATAACTAAGAAAAGTACCCAAAAACATGTTTTTCGAAAAAATCTCGAAAACGGTGCTTAAGAAAAAAAAGGTTGTAATTTTCGTGTTTCTCCACATAAAATTACCCTAAAATCACTTTTATACGAAGGTTCACTCGATGACCCTTAAATTTGTAAACTAGTGTAATACATCCACGTATGGATCGGATGAACTGAAAGATTACAAAGCAACGCTGATCTTGCTTGAGTAGAAAAATTATCTTGTGCAATTAATTTTAATATTTAATGATACGCGGGAGACAATAATAAATAGGTACCTCGATTTCTGGTGTTTTTGAGTTTATGACGGAGTCCTAACGTGTTGGATTTTTTTGGATGTTGTTAAAATTGCTAAGAAAAATGAATACATTCTACATGTATTCAAATTTTTTATTGCACAATTTAAACAATTCTTCCTTTGATGGACCACAAAAAGTCGTAGATTTTGAAGTTAATTAGACGATTTCAAAACTTTTGCCATTAACGGACATCAATTACACCGTCTATCACTAAAAACTACTTTCAGGACTAAACAACGGGTAATCAAGTGTTTCGATTATCGGGGAATTTACCAAAAAAGTTTTTTAATGTTAACGTTCGCCAAGTATAACTTATTGGCGAACCTTTCAACGGCGAAGAGTCAAAGGAAGGTAAAACTATCGTTGAAATAACAAAAGCTTTTGATGATTAGCTGCTGGCATTCATTTTATTAAAGTTTAATTGATGATAATGTCCCCAATCGAGAGAGTGAGCGTTCAGACGACATCACCTTATTATTAATTATAATATGGCTGCTGGTACTAATTATTCATATACTCTATTTTGTACGATTGTTTCTATGATAAAGATATACTAGCTAAGACTATAAAACTTTAGATTTGGCTATATCTATTGAAAAGTTTTAAGAATAATTGCTAACTAAAGCTGCCGAAACCAAAATAAAAATTTTTCTCAGTTCCAAAGATAAGCCATTATCGTGTAGTTTAGACCACACAGAATTCCACTACGAGTACATACTAGTATGTTCCACAAATATAATACTTAGCCCTAAAAGGTTATAATGAAATATAGGTGGTAACATGATAAAAAACAATATCTTAACTGCTGTTGAACAAAGTTAAGAGACAAAATACATATGTATTTTTTTTCGAAAAGCATGTAGGTACATACTAATGTATGTATGTACGTAGAAGACATTATGCCAAACATTAAATAAATAAAAAAGTTCCCACAAGACGACCAATTTACTTAACTGCGGGAAAGCTAACAACATTGGTTAAATACAGTGGCGTAGATAGCTTTTCGCGATGGGGTATCCACCATTTTTTATTTATGAATTTTGCTTTTTTATTTATTCTTAAGTTAGGTTTGATTTCAACCTGTACCTGTAAGGTGCAGAGCTCATATAAAGCCAAAATAGTATGTAATGCATAAAAGGAGACGTCGGAAACCCCCAAAGTAGGTAAAGTATGTCATGTCCTTCTGACCGACCGTCCGTTTGAACGCAAGCAACCTTTCAGATTAGATCGCCTATTATATTGGAAATCAAGTTTATATTATTTGATCGCTTTAGCCCCATAGGAACGATCGGTTAAAAAAAGATGTTTGCATAATTCGTTTGTTTATAAAGAAATCAAATCCAAATTTGTTTATAAAATTTTTAGAATTATTATTATGCCGAATTTAATTGAAATGTGATAGTACAGAGTATCTTAAAGTCGTCAACGAGAAAAGGCAAAAATACATTTTTAATGATACTGGACTGTATCTTTTGGTAAATTTAAAATAAAATAAAATTATTTACCGATTTAAAAAGAAATTAAACTAACATTTTATGAGATTCTCTAAAATGATCTTTGACTGAAATACATTTCGTTCGATTTTATATATAAATATTTTTTTTTTTATTTAATAACAACTTTACGCCTCGAAACTTTTTTTATATAAATGATTTTTAGCAATTTAAAAATAATTTAATAATATCAGAATTTTGGCAATCTTGTGGGTGTTTGATCCCCTATCCCCCTTCTAAGTCACTGGTTAAATAACAGCTGTAAACAAAGATACACTCATACAGCAAAACAACAAATGGGAACCACATAAAGATTTACAAACATATAATTTCTGTGCAACGCTTTGTTTTTTCACATTTCTAGTACATAATAAAAATGTATGTACTATTTAGAATATGTACATACTATGTACCTTCTGCGAATTAGCTCCTCACTGGTTTCTTATAATTTCTGTTCTGTAGTCACCTCCAACGGAAAAATAACATATATGTTCCTATACCGGTCACTTCTGACACTATTATTTAAATTTCACACGTTTACTTACAATGAAAAAAAAGTCTCCTTCATGTTGTGCAAAAAATAATGTTTAATACCTAGAAAAAAATATAATAAATTAATTTGTTTAGTTTGGACTTCTAAAGACGTCTTTAATCATTGTATTACATTGTGCTTTTGTATAATTAAAGTCCATACTTTTCAAAATACATTAATAATTAACTAAGAATTATAACTCGCCATGGAAACACTGTATCTCTTAGTCGACATACTTTGACAGTGTAGCTTTATTTACTTTTGAGCTCGACTGTTTGCCCGACCGACATAAACCTTAGTCACCGCGCCTAAAGGTACACATAGATACATTTTTTTTCGCTTTCTTGTAGTTTTCCCTTTGTTGTTTTGTAACCATCTTGTAGTTCCCCATTAATTGGGTCCGTGTGAATTTCAGTCAGTACATTAAAAAGCCTGTTCGTATCGTGATATACATACATACCTATGTGTATGGACATACAATGTACAATGTACAAAAATAATTTCTAGATATGATTGCCACTTGCTTTCAAGCAAAGCTTACCAAATTTCAAGGCAACGTGCTAAAATGTCTCCGCGCCTTGAGTCCAGTGTGCTTAATGTCGTGTTGTCCGACGTTGCCTTAATTATTCTATTTTGTCTTATATCCATAGGGCAACTAGAATTATAGATTAGTGCGATTGATGAGACAATCAAATGGCCCTGTCATCTGTCATCTTTGCTAGTTTAGGTCAAGTTTCGTGACCCACTTCGGCCGAAATTCGTCTCCGCTTGTAGAGACCTATCAAAATGAGGAACAACCGGATGTAGACATTGAATTTGCAATTAGGGTTACCAGATGGTCCGAGTGAAAAAAACGTACATTCCACAAACACCACCACCACCCAAAAATGTTCAAGTTTATGTAATGTAAAAAAATAGTCAAAGAAAAAAATTTTTTAAAAAGGTGTCACTTACTTGAGTGTGGATGGAATATGAGTGAGATAAAAATATTTGACCATTTGACCATAAACTTAGTTTCTAGAGTGTGACAGATTTGTCTGAATCCCGAATTTTTTTCAACAAATATTGATTTTCTGGACGCTATCTTGAATTCTTTACATTCGAAGTCTTTGAAATTAAACTGGACCGTAATTATGTCACGCACGATCGGTACGGACAATCGATTCCGCTCATCATTCAGCATCATGAGATTCTATGAGCGAAAATATTAGCTAAACTGTTGCATTGGAAGCGGGAATGGCGAAGACAAATTAGGCAATTTTTAATATTTCACCATACGATGCAACATTTTTATTTGTTGCGAAAAACGAACAGATTTTATCGTTGCATCACTGATCAAAAAATTCAAAGTCCTCTTTTTTAGAGCTCAAAAACTCATTAAAATTCATGATTTGATCAAAAATTAGAGATTAATTTTTTTGTCTTTCAATACGAAACAGTTTTCACGACAAACGTCGTTTCAATTTGATCTCCTTGCTTGAAATTAAGCCATTGAAACAAGCGAAGTTCTTGAAGTGAATGGGTCCATTTCTCCAAGTATGTGAGTTCTTGATCATAAACGTTGAAAGCTTATTTTTCAAAATGATCACATTCAGCATCTTGGCCTTCACTTCGGCCACTTTTAACTTTTAAAGGAAAAAATCTGTGTTCGAATCTGTTGCGCAAAGACTTGAGAACAGAATCCATCACCTCCAAAATTTCCAAAATGCTGTTAGATTCTTTTTCTAACGCTAACAGTTTGTCATGGAAAATTGGCATATAACAGCCAGTTGGGGGAGGTTGCCTAGTCAATTAATCAATCAATTTCACCTTCTTTTGCACAAGAAGGGCACATTCGTTTCCACCTTTTCTTCGTCCCAATAGCTCATGCAGAAGTTGAACTCGAAAAAAACAAAAATTTTAGATGGATAATTCGTTTGTTTATGAAGATATAGTATCATAACTAAATTTGGCATTCACAAGTTTTTTAGAGTTCCCCAGCTCTGAAAGGGGATTCCCCCCGGGCAATGAGTTCTGACAGGGGCCCTGCTGTCGTAATTCCAAAACACAATGATTCAAACTAAAGGTTTAATAGAGGGGCCGGTACATTTTCACCCGGGGCACGGATTTTCTCTCTGCGGACCTGGGTACATGTGTTTCAAAAATGACCAAAATCGGAAAAATACAACAAAAGTTATAGCCAAAAATGTAAAAATTTCACCCCCTTCCCCAACTGCGGGCAATATTTGACTCAACGTAATTATGGTAGCAAGTGACGTAGTATCACCAATTTTGGTAAGATGATTCATGTGGCACTAATGAACAAAATCACATGCAAATTTTATCGATGCGGCCTCCCAGCCCCCGCAATCGATTTACCGTGTTTTCGCTCACACCCCTCAACGTATCTCCTTGAAACTTACCACATATGCTTTAAATAACTTTTTTGACGTAACTTTCAATTCTAATCAAAATCGGTAAAAATTTATAAGTTTACGGAACTACCAAAATCCTTTGCAACAAAATGCTTATCATAACCTCGAGTAGCGATTGAGCCATGTCCGTCCATCCTTCTGTATGAACACCTAGATTTTACCTGTTGCGCATATTTCCACAGAAGATGAAGTTTGTTGAATTATGTCAATATCTTCTTTTTTGCTACACCGTTTAATATATTGTTCTGAAACAGAGCAATTCGTCGTGGTTACATGCATCTGTGGTTCAAAAATAAACAAAATTGGACAAATACAACAAAAGTTATAGTCAACCAATTATGGTAAAAAATTACATAGAATCACCAATTTTTGTAAGAAATATTCATGTGGCCCTAAAAAACAAAGTCACGTCCAAATTTTATCGATGCGACCCCCCGCCCCCCTCTACCGCTTTATCGTATTTTCTCCCACACCCCTCAGCACATGCACTTGAAACTTACTTATACATATACGTTAAACAACTATCATCAAAATCGGTATAAATTTACTTAACAAAAAAATTCAATTGGGACGTTTTTAGAAAGAATGTGCAGGAATATAATTTACCAAATTTTTATTTACAGGATATTACTATTGATTACACTGTCGTGCACCGCATCACATTTTTTTTTTAACTACGCTATATAAGTTCCCAAGTTGAATTGAATTTAAAAATATTTATAATAAATTATTATACCGATATGCTAAGATTTCTTCTTCTTCTTCTGCGTTTAATCCTTAAGAGGTTTATTTAGAAATTTGAACATAAAGTTAGTATTTTTGCCTATTGATGAGCTCGAGTAGTTTATGTTTCCTGGTGCATGTTTTTTATTTAAATTATTTTTGTTATGTAAGCAGCAGGACAACTGGGAAGGTAGCTAAGATTGATGCAGATGGTTCGGCCTTTTTTTTATGTTCGCTGCGTCTGCAAAAGTAATCGTTGTCCCATCAACATCTCTGGTCAATGACATTGTCTTCGGCGGCTGCACGAAAATTATATGGCATGACGGCTAAACCGCAGAAAAAAAAACTTCGTCAATTATTTTCAACGACGAACACAAATTATTGATGCATTCAGTCCTGTCAAGAAAGCAGTGGCGGCAAAGAAGACGTCAGTACACAAAAGTGAGTTTAACAATCTGATGTACACTCTTGTATTTGAGCCAATAAAAGTAATGAACGACAGCCGCCAGTGACTTTAAAAAGCCGAAAGAACTATCTTTATTAGGAGCTTCTTATAAATTGGGCTGATGGAAAAATAAAAATCGGCGGATCCATGGAGAAGGAGGATTTTGTAATAAGAGAATAATGCTACAATTTAAAAAACCTAATGAAAGTCCAAAACGTACTAATAATTTCCGCCTTATTGCGGACTATATAAAAATTCGACTAATGTTAGGCTTCATGTAGATAGACCCACTGAACGGTCTATCTCAAATGATATAGAGTCTTGGTGTAGCCCACGGTTTCCAAAGAGCGTTAAGGGTGAAAGATGTTGTGGAGTACCTTTCTCTTAAACACATTAACATGTGTGCTTACCTACTTGTTTATGTTTGTACATACGGGTATAAAGATAAATGGGATGTCCTAAATAATCGTTTGATGCCAAAGGTACCATACTTTTTGTTACGTATGAAAACGGGAGAGGGCGGCGTTGCAGTCAGAGAGTTGCTTAAAAAAACAAAATACACGGATACAGTCGAGGGGGTGTTTGATTTTTTAGGTCAAAATAATACTTACGTATATAATTTCCGAAATTCGAAGTCAAAAAGGTTATATGTATGTTTGCTTTTACTTTCCCGATTTTCTTAGATTAAAAGACTTAACAGCGAAGCTAAGAACTACTAAAAAGTCTATGGGAAAATGGGAGCTTGCATAGAGTACCTTAGGAACTTCATTTTTCCTCAATTGACGGTAAGTCAATGAGCATCAGACGACTATCATATGGCAAAGTACATCATCGAAAAAAATTTTCTTCGTGTGTGAAAAATTGAACTCTTTCAATAATTTTATTTATAGACAAGCCCACTTTTGTGCAATACATATTTTACCCTTGGACTTAAGCGTTTTTGTGGTTACAAACAATTTCAAATTGTTTCAAGTTCAAAATTTCAAAATTTCAAACAATCAGTCAAATAACAAAATCAAAACAAAAAGTAATTTGTTTAGACTTTTCTTACTGTAATTATTAAATTTTTTTTGTTCACACTATAGAAAATGGAAAATAAAGCGGAGAATGCGAAGTAAGATTCAAAGAGGACTTCCAAATGTTGTTCAAAATAAATTGATTTATATACTAAAAAAATTCAAGTTGATTGTAAAAACATTAAACAATTATTGCTTTACTTCTATGTGATCATCAAGAGTACAATGTATTATGTAAGCGATAAAAGATTTATTCTTTATTCATGAGGTGGTAACCCTAATCAGGACACTTAATAATGTGCGAGCCGTGTGTTCAGCACTCAAAATTTAACTTTGGCTTTAACAGCAATAAAACAGAATGTGAAATGCCATCTCATAAAAGAAAAAGTCCAACGATTCATAAATCAAGTGAGACGTTCTCAAAGAGGAGCAACTATTATGGCATAATAATTATGCTGTTCTCGACACAAAAACGGAAATTGATAATAAGCAAATAGAGTCGTTTGCAGATCATGTAATGCAAAATAACTCCAACAATACAAAAAGATGGCGTACGCTAAAGTCGGGCGCGGACGACTTTGGGATACCCTGTACCACTGCTTGCAATAAAATCCAGTAAATTGCTTAAGAACACCAAAAGACATTCGATTGCCAAATTAGATTACGATACCTTCATAAACAACCAAAAACAGACGAATTTTTAACCAAAAATGTTTTTTTTGACCGATCGTTCCTATGGGAGGTATATGGTATAGTCAACCGATTTTGATAAAATTTGCTGCAGTGCTTGGGTACTCTAAAAAACTTCTGAATGCCAAATTTGGTTTTGATATATTCACAAACAAACGAAACACAACGAATTTTGCACAAAAAACGATTTTTTGACCGATTGGTCCTATGGGAGCTATATGATATAGTCAACCGACTTTGATCAAATTTGGTAAAGTGTTGAAGATCTCTAAAAAACTACCGAATGCCAAATTTGGTTACAATATCTTCACAAACAAACGAAACACAAACGAATTTTGTAGAAAAAACGTTTTTTTGACCGATTGGAGCTATATGATATAGTCAACCGATTTTGATAAAATTTGGTACAGTGTTGAAAATCCCTAAAAAACTTCCGAATGCCAAATTTGGTTACACCAAATTTTTGACCGATTGGTCCTATGGGAGCTATATGATATAGTCAACCGATTTAAATAAAATTTGGTACAGTGCTTGGGAACTCTAAAAAACGATTGAGTGCCAAATTTGGTTACGATATCTTCATAAACAAACGAATTATCCATCTAAAACTTTTGTTTTTTTTCGAGGTCCTCTGAAACACCCCTATGGGAGCTATATAATATAACCCCGATATCAAAAAAATAAAATAAACTTGTCTCCTATGGATTAATAAGGGATCTTATCTGAAAGTTTGGTTGCTCTAGCTCTTACCATCTCTGAGATCTAGGCGTTCATACGGACAGACGGACATGGGTATATCGACTTCTCTAGTCACCCCGATCATACTTTGGGTAACTTTGGGGGGTCTCCGACGTCTCCTTCTGTATGTTACATACATTTTCGGCTTGCACAAACACAATTACCCTTTGTACCATACGGTACAGGGTATAAACAGCAAATGCAAAAACCAACAACATAAACGAATCGCCGCAAGCAAGCAGTAGCAAAGGTGAACAAACTCTCTCACCGGAACATCAACAACCAAATCAAAATGAAAATAAAACCAAAAGCGAAAATGCAACACCTATTCATATTATTTATATTGATCCAAAACAACTGATCAACTTTTTGAAAAAAGGTTTAAAAGTAGATGGATTTAAAATGAAGGAAATAAACAATAAAAAAAAATGTGGTACAGTCGAGGCGGTGCCCGACAGTGGAATACCCTGTACCTTTTGTGTCAAAAAAATTTTTCCTGCATATTCCATCTAAGAACTTTCCAATTGGAATTTATTTTTTTTTTTGGTGCAAAACGATATTTATACCCATAAGTTCCGTAAATTTGTACCGATTTTGATGAAAATCGAAAGTTACGTCAAAGAAGCTATTTTAATTATATTGGGTAAGTTTCAAGTTGATATGTTGAGGGGTGTGGGAGAAAACACGGTAAATCGATTGCGGGGGGGACTGCATCGATAAAATTTGGATGTGGATTTGTTCATTAGAGCCACATGAATGAGCTTACCAAAAATTGTGATTCTAGGTCACTTGTAGCCATAATTGCGTAGAGTCAAATATTGACGCAGTTTATCGGCAAGGGGAGGTGAAATTTGCACATTTTTGACTATAACTTCTGTTGTATTTGTCCGATTTTGTTCATTTTTTACACATAGATGCATGTATCCATAACGCATTGCTCTGTTTAATTTTAAATGAAAATATTAAACGGTGTGGCTAAAAACCGCGAAAATCTACAGCGGGGGAACGGGGAAAGATATTGACATGATTCAACAAACTTCATCTGCTTAGGAAATATGCGCACCAGCAGGTAAAGTTCCGTGTCTCTAGCTCTTATAGTCTCCGAGATCTAGGCGTTCATACGGACGGACAGACGGACGGACGGACGGACGGACATGGCTCAATCGCTACCCGAGGTTATGATAAGCATTTTGGTATAAAGGACTTGGGGTCTGCCACGCCTCCTTCTGTCCGTTACATACATTGCACAAATCTAGTATACCCTTTGTACCTATAGGTACAGGGTATAAAGATGGCGTACGTTAAAGTCGGGCGCGGACGACTTTGGGATACCCTGTTCCACTGCTTGCAATAAAATCCGGTAAATTGCTTACGAACACCAAAAGACATTTGATTGCCAAATTAGATTATGATACCTTCATAAACAACCAAAAACAGACGAATTTTTAATCAAAAATTTTTTTCGACCGATCGGCCCTATGGGAGCTATGAGATATAGTCAACCGATTTTGATAAAATTTGGTACAGTGTTGAAGATCTCCAAAAAACTTCTGAATGCCAAATTTGGTTACAATATCTGCACAAACAAACGAAACACAACGAATTTTGTGCAAAAAACGTTTTTTTGACCGATTGGCCCTATGGGAGCTATCTAATATAGTCAACTGATTTTGATCAAATTTGGTATAGTGCTTGGAAACTCTAAAAAACTTCTTAATGCCAAATGTGGTTACGGTATGTTCGCAAATAAACGAAACACAACGAATTTTGTAAAAAACACGATTTTTTGATCGATTGGTCCTATGGGAGCTATATGATATAATCAACCGATTTTGATAAAAATACAGTGCTGGGGGTTTCTGAAAAACTTCCAATTACCAAATTTGGTTATGATATCTTCATAAACAAACGAATTATCCATCTAAAACTTTTGCTTTTTTTCGAGGTCCTCTGAAACACCCCTATGGGAGCTATATAATGTAGTCCCGATATCAAAAAAATAAAATAAACTTGTCTCCTATGGATTAATAAGGGATCTTATCTGAAAGTTTGGTTGCTCTAGCTCTTACCGTCTCTGAGATCTAGGCGTTCAGACGGACAGACGGTCAGGCGGACAGACGGACAGACGGACATGGGTATATCGACTTCTCTAGTCACTCTGATCATAGTTTAGGTAACTTTGGGGGGTCTCCGACTTCTCATTCTGTACGTTACATACATTTTCGGCTTGCACAAACACAATATACCCTTTGAACCAGACGGTACAGGGTATAAATATTATTGCACAATAAAACAATTCTTAACAGCTTGCAACTACTTAGAAAAAACTAAAACTAAATTTTTCAAAAACAAAACCTAACGCAAAATGTAATAATAAGAGAATCAATACAGAGAACCCAAGCATAAGCTATGCACAAGCCAAGGTATACTTATTTAAGGTAGAGTAAACCTCTGCCAGCGTCGCGACGCGTCGTCACCAATTTTACTGAGAGCAAGAAAAAGCGAGAGAGAGAGAGAGAACGCATCCATGTTAAAATAATATGCGTGAAGACAACCTACATCATGTGCAGTCGCAACGATCCTAAAAGTGAGAACTATCGTTAAACGGTAAATTAATTGCGTTGAGTGGGGGGCCGCATCGATAAAATTTGGATGTGGGATTTTTCATTAGGGCCACATGAATAACACTAGTCGACGATGAAAAATCTCCAGAGATAAGACTTACATTTTATGTTCATTCAAAATCTTTTTTTTTTATCCTCCCATTGAATGGCTGTTTTAGTGAAAAAGGACATTTTTCAAAATACGGTTGGACATATGAGGTCATAAAAAATGTACTAATTCGAATTTTTGCATTATTTTGATTTTTCTCAACAGTAGAGTAGACTACCTTTCCTTTTCAGCTCAACCATCATTTTCCCGTTCCAACTCATAACTCGACCCTTGCCTTGCCGATACATGAATCGAAATAACTCTATAAAATCCATCATTAAACAGTCTAACAATAATTTATTGTGACATCGATCACTGTGGCATGTTAATCCCAGAGGAGCTGCAAAATAAAGAACCAATACCTCTGTTCAAATCTAAAAAACAACTACATCTACAAAAACACAAACTGGCATAAATTTCAAAACAAGCTGAGCAGGCTATCAACCAACGATTCGACTATCCCTTACAACAGGAACTTAAATAACAATGAATTTGTCTTTTATATTAACAAAATACACAACAATATAATTAAAACAATTGATCCTAATGCAAGATGAATATAATTTTTTTAAATGTAAGCTTAAGCTCATTAAAAAACTAATACAGGATAATATACATAAATATTGAAATGAATAAACATATTCAAACAAAACTTTTCAAAATAAATCCAAATCATCCAAAAATGTTTAAGCAGATCAAAAACTTTTCAGCCCTAAAAGATCACCAACAGAACTTAGTTTCAATATGGTACCAGATGAAGACAAAGGCGAATATTGATACACAATCTCTGGAATTTACTCGACAAAAAACGCCTTCATCCTAAGAGACAAAGAACAAATTCTAAACACAATCGGAATCTACTTGCAATCCGTACACTCATCTACTGTGAGTGCACAAGATAACGCTTTTCACTGTGACGTAAGAGACAGCTTCGATCGTTTTTTAAATATTAAACACGACTTTGACACAAATGTCGGGTCAATCATGCAGTTTCATAGTAGAAATTTGGCTAACAACATAAATGAAGAAATTCTCGACTACTTTATAGCGCAAGACACAATCCGACATATATTTGCACACCTTAAAGGATAGCTCTCAACTGGATACGACAACATTCCAAATATAGTTCTTAAAAACCTGCCTACGAAAGTTATTCTTGACTACTGCACACTCTTCAACAACTTGCTTCAACAACGCCTACTTCCCACCGAATTGGAAACTAAGTTCTAAATTCTATAAGGGTATTAAATGAAAATCTTCAAAAAGACTTCAGTCTCATTGAAACCTACACAGACAACTGGAAGCTTAAAATCAACAATTCAAAATGTGAAACTATTCTGTTTCGACCCCTAGTGGCAAAATGCAATGCTAATATAAGGAAACGCTAGAAAGAATTTAAAATATATTCTCAACACTCAAGAGAGCCAGTTTTTACCAAGAAAATGGTCAAGTACCAGGGCATTTACTTGGATAATTTCTTGTATTTTAATGAGCAAAACCCCAACTCGCCAAAGCCAAAAAAGGTTTCTACGCAAACAAAACTATTTTATTCAAGATTCCTAATGAAAAAAACAAAAATAATCATGTACAAAACGCTAGTTCGTCGTATTATAACCTATGGCTGCCCAATCTGCTTTAATATGCATCAGGGACCCTAGAAGAAAGTATGACTCTACAAAGATAAGCAGAATTGACAATCATATTATAAAACTTATTGGACAACATATTCATCAATGCACATGTGAAGAAGAAAACAATCTCATCAAAGCACCATACTACACCAATGAGGAGTACCTTCTGAGAACACTAGAAAACGGTTTCCCTTTTTCTGAAGTGTTTATTGCTTTAGATAGTAGAGGGTTAATTCAAAGCCAAAACGGAATCCCTACAACTGACAAAAAATCCAAATTAACCAATAACCAAATCTCAGATTTAATACGAACATCGGAAAAAAAGACTCAATCCTAAACAACAACAAATTCTGGAGGTTGTAGATATAAGCGGAACCTGCTTCCAACTTTTCTAATATATAATCCTCATGTTTTTTGTAAAATTTTTCATGAGAATATCAATATATTTATGCATTATATTATGTTATTATAATTGTCAGATTCCTTTAACTAGTAAATAATTATAAATAATTTAGTATACTCAAGAGCTCTCTAGTGACACTGTAATATCGCATAAAGCTTCTTGTTTATTATTTTATTAAAGTAAATAGAAAATGAAGCTTTTTGAACAGTTGACCCGTGTTACAAGTCAAGCAGTTGATAGAATCTAAAAATTTCTCGACCATCTTTTAGAATTTTACTTTACGTGACCATTACAACAAAATGAACTTTAAATATGATTCCGTGAAGAAATCAGCCAACTTAAACGGACTTAAGGGTAAGGTTAAGGTTAAGGTTAAAGTGGTTGCCTGTCAGACGCACTTAGGCACAAGGAGGGCCTTTGTGATGCCACATAGAACGCTGGCCGAGAGCTGACCGGAGTTGCCTTTATATCCATTATAGATAGTGACCATGTGTCCCGTTTTCGGAAGCGTTGTCCCGTGTCCCAAAGAGAAGCTCCGGGACACCGGGACAACTTGAAAATGTCCCGTTTTCGAGCCAAAAGTCCTGGAATTTTATGCGTTGAATTTTTTATTTTATATCAAAATAAAAATTCAGCTTAAAACTAGCTCCTTCTGAATATGCATAGACAGTGCTTTGCAAAACTATAGGACTGCAATTTTAAGCGTTTCGTGTATGGATGGCTTAATTATATTTTATTTTAATTTTGTATCACTTTTTGATAGTCTTATGATAAAACAACGCAAGGTATGACTTAGACAACAGAGAGCGTATAAGAGCCAACAACGACATGAGGCTTTCTGACCGTAAGAGTTGCCGTCAAGAATTTTTTCGCAAGTTTATCTATTTGAATTGAGGCGTTGTCCTGTTAAAATATTAGGGTTTCGCCCTTTTTTTACAATGGAATGGTATCAAACTGCTCGCAAAGATATGTTAGTATTCTCCGCAGCTCATTCAAGATGAGTTAAGTGGAAAGTCGAGGGTCTAACGGCTTTATATGCGCCCGCCCAAACACAAAGCCGCTTCTGAAATTTCGCCAGAAAAAATTTTGCCAAATCCCTCCAATAGTAATTATATCCACCAGAACTACACGAACTTAATGTTTTCTCATTGGAAAATATAAGCACAATCAACCTTATAAGGAAAATCTTTGAGAAAACATGCACAAAAAAAATTATGCAAAAGCACGCCAATTAAAAATTAGTTACAACAACGAAATCATGGCGAGCATTTCTGTAATGGTCCAAGATTCCGACATCCTGACATGTATCTTGCGTGGGCACTTCTTGAGGATTTGCCACTTGGACACTTTATGGTCCACTAATGAATGACTCTGAGCTAGAAACGGAAGAATATGATGAATTTTAAGATTGTTCGTTTTTAGCGTTCCGAAATCTTTTACTTATGTTCTTATTTTTTTTCAATGTTTTTAAAGAAATCCCAAGTATAATTATGTTAACGGTTTATATGTTTTTCATAAATTTTGACCATTTTAAGCCCTATGTTGTTATTGGCTATAATACGGTGATCTCTCTTCTCTAAACTAAAAGTCATACCTTGCGGCTTTTTATCATAAAACGTCCAAAAAGTGATTCAAAATAAAATATATTTATGCCATCCTTTCGCTTGATTTCCTTATAAAAGACTACTGCCCTGTAGTTATGAAACGCTTAAAATTGCAGAAAAAGTCGCATGTCAATGAATAACCTATTACGAAAAAACATGTGAAAGGTCCAACAATAGGCAGTTGTTGTGCGAAAAAGCTTTGCTGGATCACCTCCACAAAAAATGATATTTACAATAGAACATAAAAGTGCAAGGTGTCCTATAGTTTTGAAAAGCACTGTATGTATAAATATAAAGTATAAAGTATGATCAGGGTGACGAGAGAAGTCGATGTACCCATGTCCGTCTGTATGTGCGCCTAGACCTCTGAGATGGTAAGAGCTAGAGAAACTTAACTTTCAGATAAGATCCCTTATTATCCTACGGGGGACAAGTTTATTTTATTTTTTAATATCGGGGTTACATTATATTGCTCTCATAGGGTGTTTCAGAAGACCTCGAAAAAAAACCAAAAGTTTTAGATGGATACTTCGTTTGTTTCCCAAACACTGTATCAAATTTGATCAAAATCGGTTAACTATGTCATATAGCCCCACAGGACCGATTAGCCAAACAATTTATTTTTGTACAAACTTCGCTGTGTTTCGTTTGTTTATGAAGATATCGTAATAAAACTTCATATTCGAAAAAGTTTTAGGATTCTCAAGCAAATTTGATCAAAGTCTGTTGACTGCATCATATAGTCCCCATATGACCGCTCGGCCAAAAAAACGTGCTTAGTGAAAACGCGTTTAGTGTACGCCATCTTTAGTCTTATTTTCCATCCAACAATACAATCATTTATTTCATGTTTTGTAAACACAAAACGTTTTTTTAATAAAAAAAAAAGTGTCCCCGAAACCGTCCGGTTTTTGGTTTCAAAATGTCCCGAAATGTCCCGTTTTCAATAGTCAAATGTCCTCGAATGCTCAAAAATTGGATGGTCACACTAATTATAGACGTGAATGGTCAGCACACGGTCAGCTCAAAAATGGACTTACTTACCATTTAATTTTTTAAGCGATGCTATACGGAAGAATTGAAAAAGTAGCAGTAGTAGTAAATTCACATTAATTATTATCGTTAAGTTTAAGTGAAAGTGAAATCCAGAGTTTTGACATTAATGTCTATCTGTGAATCAAATTGTCTGGAAATGTTGCACATGCATTGCCATTTTGAAAATACTTCTCCAGTTCGATTCATTAATTTTCTTTGTTTTCGGGACGTAACCCCCTTTTTAGCACTTTTACGCAAAGGCCAGCTGTGCCAGCGAAAGACTTTATGAGTCGGCGGCACTGTATTAATGTCGAAATGCAAAATACTTCTACGACTTCGCGTCAATGCAAACTATGTAATCACAAGCAAACGTAGTCTAGCAAACTGTCTCTAGATTACGCCGAAGTGTGTATACTCTATATAAGTTGTGAATTTTTCAAATTAATTAGCTTTTGTATGGAAAAAAATGAAGCCACACTTTCTACTGGTAATCGCCCATGCCCATTTAGTTTTTGACTTTCAAACGGACAGTAAACGGAAGTCGAATACACACACAATCGAAGTCAAAAACAATTTAAAATTATAATTTTATTAGTTACCTAGTTCATCGATACCTTATAATATTCACTTTAAAAAAGAGTATAAATAGGTACTGACTCATGTACGAGTATATATATAGGCACATACAATGTACCCTAAAAAAATTCTAGACGTATGAATGTATGTGCATATATACCTGTAAGATCCAAATTACATGGCCCACGACGAGACAGACACCAAAGCCGGTGGGCAATCCCAGGTTGCAACAAAAGTGTCATCGGCTGGTGTTGTTGTACATATTTATGTGTACAATGTACATAAGCAAGTCCAGAGTGCATGGATAATGTTTATTTTACGGTTCAATGCTTATTGCCAGTTATTGTCTGCCGAGGCCGTAAAAGGGGCCACAAAGCCACAGCACAGACTAAGGTGGTGCCCAGTAATTCACTAATCATGTGACCAGCACCAGACCCAGCAACAGCGACCGGAAAAACAAAACAAAAATAAAAAAAAAAATAATGGTTAATGCAGAAGAGTGACGACAGAGGCATGAGCGATTTTCTGGAGTATTGGCTTATTGGCAAGCATATATTATGTGTACTTACATACAATGTATGTAAGTATGTAATGCAGTTTTTGCAGTAATAAATGCGCTCGTCTAAGCAGGTCAGCTCACTGATCTGCTCAAGTCGCATATTGTTCGAAGACATTAAATTGTAGATTAAAAAACTGAGCCTTAGTCCAGAAGTTGATAGGGCTCTCACACTCGATTGGTTTTCTTTTTTTGCGAATTCTGAAGAAAACAAAGAGCTGGAAAGTATGCAAATACAGAAGAATAAATAAAATCGAATCAATATATATAAATCATCTAACTTGCCGCTTTATTTCAGGTTGTTGTTGCTTCTGACATACTGACATAACCCCAAAATACACCACAAAACGAGCTTTTTTGGTGGTAGTCTCAGATACCCGACGTGCTAAGCTCATTCCGACTTTGGATTCAAATTTAGCGAACCCAAAAACATATACAACCATCGCCGAATATCCGGTATCGAAAAAATGTGTTGTGCGGTTTTTTAAAGTTAGGGTAGAATATAGACCTGTTAGACCGATTGCTAAGTAATTAGGCAACTGAAATAAAGAGAGGAAAAATGCTATTATCCATACCAATTAATTTGAGTATTAACTATTTAGGTTACTAGACTGTTCAGTGCAGCAGCTAACATTTAAGTAGGCATAAATAATTCTCTTTGTTTTGTAACTTGCCCTGCGCGACATAAGAACTCTCTAACTGATCCTTTCTCTTTAATAAAGTTAACTTTTGCGCAAGCGCTTTGTATGCGTCGGCTTCTGCGCCGGCCTCTCTCAACTAATTTATCGCTTTAACCGGTTATTCTCTCGAACGTAACTACCTTAAACATTATATCGTCATTAGTCGAAAGCGTGTGTATGTAACAAAATCTTATAAATAAACTCTATACATAATCGCTCTATATTCAACTCATTTGCATTAAAACTGCTACGGTTGTGAACAATAAGCGCAAAAAAAAATATTGCTTGTTGTGTTATCTTAAAAAAATATCGATACGTTTCCTGTGGAAAACATTTCACTGGTAATACTTATACGATATACATTGATTTTTGAATTGGCCACATTTGTCCTGACTTTGTGGTCGTTTTCCTTGTCTTAAGCTGAAATTGAGCCGATCTTCAATCACGTCAATTCGCTTTTCTCATTTTCTTAGATTCGTAGTACGCCGTCGCGGTATATTCTGTAGAAGAATATAGTAGATTGGACGTCTATATTATATAGCTGTCATGTAATCCGAAATCGTTTTAGACCAGATATCCTTAATTTATCATTCTGTATTAACCAAATCTATACCCATTCTACTACTCGGCCTCCCGAAAAATCTGCCCCATTTACCAATCATATCAATCATCAATATTTTAGAAAAAAAAAATTTATGTTACGTAATAGATAAATATCAACCGAATCTCGCAAGATTAGTACTTTTCAGGCTAATCTATAGTCAGTACTCTTACTCTTTCCTTACTAATTTGATATTTTGTTATTGTTAATATATTTTAATAATTTAAAAAACAACCATTCAGTTGAAAAGCTAGAACTCAGGTAAACTCTGTATATTTTTTACCTGTATAAAAATAAATATTAATGCCATGGAAATGAAATGAAATTAAAAATAACCAAATCTGATATTTGCTAATATTTTAAGAAGATACATATATGTGCCGAACTTGATATGGATCGGAGAACTATATCATTAGATGCCATATAAAACGAAATCTGTTTTGTACATATCTCCGGCATGTTTCAGCCCATTTCCTCCAAAATTGACATTTTAAATATAACAAATTTATAAATATGCGGATTTTAAGCCCAAACGGGTGGCTATACCTTATCCGACACAGGGCCGTGAAAGTAATCTGCTGTTAAGATTGGCACGTTGTGACAGGCAAGTTTAAACATATCACAAAGACAATGAATCATTTTAATAAAAACAAAGACAATTAGTCCGAAATTAGTCGAAATTCAAAATACACCTTATTCTGTTTTTACACGGTAGATACGTTCCAGAAAAAAACGTGTAAAAAAAAACCGCGTAAAAAAAGACATGAACTACATAGAAAAAAAGGGGATTGTCTCCATATACTTCAAGCCTGTAAAAAATAATTAAAATAAATGAATTATCCAAAAAAAAACTATTATGAGAGTCATTATAAAAGCCAAATAAAATTTTTATGTACATTATTGCACAGTTTATTTCATAAGAAATTAAATATGAATTAGGGATGTCGTATTTGGTGGCAGAAAAAAACCCTGTGCATTTTCGTGCTCCAAATCTGGATATCCGGGAGCGCTCTCCACAATTGGAAGAACTTTAAATATCAGTTGTTCGCTATCCAATAAACAGGGAATTCATTAAAGTCTACACATTTCATTGATCGAGGCTTAAATACGCGCTCAACAAGCAGAGGCTTCAACATACGGTCTCCTGAAGCATTGCTGCAAATTAAAAATGTCATCTGATCCTTTGCTGCCTTAAAGCCACTAGCACTCTTTTGAGATTTACCATTTTTTGTTCCAAAAGACTGGTCTCCTAATATGGACTGTACCCACCATCGGCAATTATTTTGGCAAGTTTTGGTGGAAATTCTTTGGCAGCCTCCTCATCTCCAGAAGCAATTTCCCCTGTGATCTTTATATTATGGAGTGCGTGCCTTTCAAGAAATCCTGTTGGCGGATGTACTTGCATAAAATATATAGCTCGTATCACGATTTGTTGAGAGGATGTAAATGGTTTAAGTTCCATTAACTGATTATATTATTTATTGATTTATATTTATTCTGGCTCTAGATGAAATTTTAAGAAATTCGCTAGATGGTCGCCATGGTATCCAGTGGACGCCTTTTCTTCAACTAGAAGATTTAGAATATGCAGATGATGTTTGTCTGCTGAGTCACAGCAGCAGAGATCTCCAACATAATATAGATAGCCTTAATCGTAACGCTCGGGTAGCAGGTCTGGAAATAAACACTTCTAAGACGATTGTTATGTCCAGTGGATGCTGTGCTGTTGCAGAACCTCTTATGGATGTCGAGAATATTAACATAAGTGCTGTACAATCTTGCACATATCTGGGCAGCGTAATAACAAATGTCAGCGGAGCAGATGAAGACGTATCGGCCCGCATAAATAAAGCAAAGTCCACATTTGGGCAATTACAGAACATTTGGAGATCCAGCCAACTACGCACCAAAACAAAAATTCGAATATTCAACTCCCAACGTCAAATCTGTACTTTTGTATGGGTGCGAAACATTGAAATATACAAGATCTATTCAGTCGCGCATCCAAGTTTTCATTAACAAATGCTTGAGACGCATCTTTAGAATTTGGTGGCCAGAACGCATCTCTAATACAGAATTATGGAGAAAGGCAAACATGCAAAACGTCGAGACCGTAATTAAAAAACGAAAATGGCAATGGATCGGTCATACGTTGCGCAAGCCGAACTCATACATCGCTAAGCAAGCCCTAAAATGCAATCCACAAGGCAGCCGCCGGCCGGCACCCTCTAGAACATGGCGAAGGACTATTGATGCCGAACTTACATCTGCGCGCTACTCATGGAACGACGTGTGCACGGCAGCTCCCAATAGGATACGGTTCAGAGGAATTGTTGAGGCCCTATGCTCCACTAGGAGTTAATGGAACAAAGAAGAAGAACTGATTATAAATTCTCAACGCTTTCTGCTTAATTTCCATCAAATCGCACCCTTTTTTGAGTATTGTCCTATAGTATACGACCAATACCCATATTAACAGTGCTTTTTCCATTTTTTCTTTAACATTTTTCTTAAAAATATAAAAAAAAAAAAAAATAATAATAATAATAATACAAAATAACAAAAAACGGAATTAATTTTTATACCCTGTACCTATAGGTACGCAGGGTATAGGTCCTTGGTTTTTGCAATGCTTATCATAACCTCGGGTAGCGATTGAGCCACGTCCGTCTGTTCGTCCGTCCGTTCGCCCGTCCTTCCGTCTGTCTGTATGAACACCTAGATTTCAAAGACTATAAGAGCTAGATTTTACCAGAATGAACAAAATCGGACAAATTTCACCTCCCCTTGCCTATAAACTGCGTCAACATTTGGCTATACGTAATTATGGCAACAAGTGTCCTATAATCACCAATTTGGTTTGCTGATTCATGTGGCTCTAATGAACAAATCCACATCCAAATTTTATCGATGCGGCTCTCTCACCCCCCGCAATCGATTTACCGTGTTTTCTCCCACACTCCTCAACATATCAACATGAAACTTTCCTCATAACCTTAAAATAATTTCTTTGAAGTAACTTTCGATTCTCATCAAAATCGGTACAAAACGGAACTTATTGGTATAAATATCGAATTACACCAAAAAAATAAATTCCAATTGGATAGTTCTTAGAAGGAATATGCAGGAACACAATTTTTTCGAGTAAAAAGGTACAGTGTATTCGGGCACCGCCTCGACTGTATTAAATTTTTTTTTTCTAGACCGTGTTATTTCAAAACCGTGTAAAAACACGTCTAAAAAGTGCTGCTAGCCGGTATTGTTACCATAAATCAAAAGTAAACTTTATACAATTTGTAATCTATGTTTGCGTATGGGGATATCTTTAAAACATATGGTTTGGCCTTCAATTAAAAAGCTTGTCTCCTCACAAAATTTATGTTATTATAAATATATTAATTGGTCTTTTTTCCGCAAAGATTGTTTTCCTTGATACGTCATACGATTTAGCGTAGTAAATTATAATCTCTTTTGTACTTTAAAAATAAATGCTAGAGTATAAAATCTTCAGAACCACACAAAGTTATATTGACTACATTACGGCATGACCCCAAATTTTGTGTTTTTTTTTCTCTTCCATTGCTATGAATATTCTATTCACGTTTAAAAATGTTTCCCTTTTTGAAAAATCGGGTGTGGTTGATGATTTCATACTTTACCGAAACGGAAGTTAACACGGACAAATGAAAACCAAAAAACAATAAACATAAATTACATAAAGCAAAAGACTATCACTTGTAATGAATTAAAAATATATTATGTAAGTAGGAAAAACAGACAACTCCAATGCTTAAGAAAATTAATTATGCTCGTCTGTCTGTCCGTCTATATAAACAAAAGGATCTCAGAGACTACAAGTAAAAGATACCCCAAAATTTCAAACTCGGAAAAACTTTAAAAGTTGAATCATCTTTATTAAACCTTCCTTTACTAAAATATGAAAGTTCTTTTACTTTGTGAGGATAGCACGCCCCAACAACCCACATACCTTCCCTCTTTCACAACTCATCCGGAGATAGGAATTTAGAGGGTTACAGCCAAAGCTGACCAAGTTGACTCCCCTTAGTCTAGACTCTAGAGGATCCTTTAAAAACGACTGTAGCATGCTCAAATTCTGAGAAATTAAGGAAAGTGCAGGGGATATTATAGTCGCGATATCTCGAGATAAATCGTCATGGGGGCTAGCGTGCGAATATGTTGACGATAAATTATGTGATATTCATTATATGATATCATTCGAGTGATATCCCTAGAAACTAAAAACTTTATATATTTCTGTATTCTTCTATGTAAAATCTGATCATTTTGGCCATGTGGCAGGAAACTGCAAATTTACATTAGGCGCCTAGGTTTCGGAGAACGTAAGGGGCAGAGCAACCACACTTTCGAGGCATATCCCTTACTATTTTACAGGAAATAAGTTTAATTTATTTTTTCGGTATATGGTTAATATTATAAAACTCCCATAGAAGTATTACAGAGAATCTCGAAAAAAAACGGTTTAGATGCCTAATGCGTTTGTTTATAAAGATATCGTAACCAAATTTGGTGTTTGGCAGTTTTTTAGGGTTACCCAGCAATGTACCAAATTTGATCAAAATCGGTTGCCTATATCATATAGCCCCCATAGGACCGATGGATCAAAAAAAGTATTTGGCACAAAATTCGGTTTATCGGTTTTTATAGTTCCTAAGCAAAGTACCACATTTGATTTTAATCTGGTTAAAGAAAACACAACGAATTTGGTACATAAAACGTTTTTTGACCGATCGGTCCTATGGGAGCTATATGATATATGCAATCGATTTTGATCCAATTTGGTACAGTGCTTGGGAATTGTAAAAAACTTCAGAACGCCAAATTTGATAACGATGTCTTCATAAACAAACGAATTTTCCATATAAAACTTTTGGTTTTTTTCGAGGTCCTCTTAAACACCCCTATTGGAGCTATACATATAATATATCCCCTATATCAAAAAAATAAAATAAGCTTGTCTCCCCTGACATAGACGGACTCACGGACATGGGTATATCGACTTCTCTAGTTACCCTGATCATACTTTAGGTAGCTCTGGGGGGTCCCCGATGTCTCCTTCTGTATATTACACACATTTTCGGCTTGCTATGTTCTAAACAAAATTGAACACATATTTCATAAATTCATAAATAG
Source organism: Chymomyza fuscimana (assembly GCA_949987675.1). Classification (NCBI taxonomy): domain Eukaryota; kingdom Metazoa; phylum Arthropoda; class Insecta; order Diptera; family Drosophilidae; genus Chymomyza; species Chymomyza fuscimana. The sequence goes on from OX465089.1 coordinate 45,503,683, forward strand.
ATAGATAGATAGATAGATAGATAGATAGATAGATGAAGGTTTAATAGATAGCCTATTATTCCATTAACAAATATACGTAGTTTTGACAAATTTAAAATTGTGCCCCTTGGTAAAGATTTTATGGGAATTGCCCATATGCTCCTGACCACACTGGTGGTAACTTAGTAAATTCTTTATTTACATGGGCGTAATCTTAGTATCGGAAACAGTTTTTGAATTCATCGAACTCGAACTGCCAAACTTCAACTTCATTTTCCAAAAGAGCAGACAAAAGTAAGTACCTTAATGGAATATTCTTATCCCCAGGCGCCCATTATTGAAGCTACGCCCATGTACAGTTCCACATGGACTGATATTGCCTAGCTTGCTTTCACTATGAGTTAACCACCGATGATGTTAAGAGTAGACCGATTGAGTGGTACCAACCTTGAACGTACTTACATAGTGTGTACATAAACACATACAAATGTACAAGTATGTATGTACGCGTATGTATAAAAGTGTTTTTACAGTTGTTGTCGATGTGCTAGTTCTCTGTTTTTTATAAGTTAATTGAGTTAACGGTAAAGCGCTGGAGAAGGCAAAGACGGGTCCAGAAGAATCGCATTTGTTGGTATCTACTACATAGCAAGCTGTATTTTTTTTTTATTCTTTTTTTTAAAGTAAATGTTAATATGTACATACATATACATAAACATTGATGCATACTCATTACATATGCATATTACTGAGCCCCACGGTGGCATACCCTGCACCTACTTTTCTACAAAAAAAAGTAATTATTCGTCCCGAGGAGGGCTATAGGCAAATAGTTTACGACTTTTATGGCCAAATAATTTTTTGTTTCGTAATGAATTAGAGGGCAAGTCTGAAATTGAAAAGTTTTGCCTATATACTTTGAAGTTTTGTATATACAGGTATTTGAACGGGCGGTAAACCATAAGTCAATTTCTACCTGAGATGATGGTAATTATTTTGGTATAAGAACTTTACAACCATTGCACAGATCAATTATTCTCTAGACTCTCTAGGCACAGGGTATAAACCAAACTATAACTATAAAATGCTGATTTTTTGACTAAGTTCAAATTAAATAAAATAAATTTTGTGGCAATATGGGTAGTTTCTTGAATTATTTTCACTAAAATAATAATAATAATTATTATTATCCACAAGACCACTGACTGTCAGGAAAATAAAAAAATTAAATGTGCCAACTTTTCAACTTGCATAACCAATCTTGAAACAATCTGTTAGCTTCGTTCGATAAAGGTTCGTCTCCCTTTATAAAAATAAAAGGACAGATATCCCTACACTTCTCACATTTTTACACCTGAAGAAAAAGCTGAAGCTTTGTCGCAAACTTTCATTGCCCATCCCAGCAGATAACTTCTATGTCAACAGGTTGAAGCTGCCTCCATCCTTAAAAATCTAGAGTCAATTAGTAAATCTCCTGGCCTGCACAACATTGAAAACATTTACCTTAACGCACTTCCTCGAAGAGGAATAAATTTTCTATCTAAAATTATAAATGAGTGCCTTCGTCTAGTTATTTTGCTCAGCTTTGAAAACTTACCAAAGTCATACCTATAAAGAAAGCCAAGAAACCTGCCGAACTAACTTCTTCTTATCGTCCAACCAGCTTGCTCTCTTCAGTCAGTAAAATATTGGAAAAAGTTATTAAAAGTAAGCTTTCTCAATTTCTCTTCATGCTGTGACTAGAATAAAAAACTTGGTTAAAGCTAACTTTTTAAGTTCTAAGTCTTCAGGAATGGTTCTCTTGGATATTAAAGAAACTTTTGACTCAGTCTGGCACAATGGTGTAGTGTTCAAAATGTATACCCTGAACTTTTCTTTTTACATCGCACTATGGGATTTTTTGCACTTTTTTGCCATTAACCTACATTTTTCTTTTTTCCAAATTCCCAATTTTTTTTGTTTTTTAATATTTAAATACTTTAATTAGATGATAAAAAAATCCATTTAAAATCTTGGGGCAACCCTGTTTCTGTGGGGAGCGGGCAAAGTCGTTTTGGCTTGCATTTTTGGCAGGAAAAATCAGATAAGTTTACACGCGTACTTGGTAAAAATAAAAAGTAAAATAAAAATAGTAAAGATGGAGGACGTTAGCCCAAGTATTTAATACTAAAGATAAAATAACACTCTAAACTTTTTTTTTTTGTGTTTTGTCCTATTGTCCTGTGTTTTGCTTATGTGTTATTTTAGATATATCCTAACAAAAGTAACTTTGCTTCATGGATTACAACTTTTGTAGGGCACAGCGAGACACAGAGGTTTAAATACCAATTTAATATCCAAAGTGTGTAGAACACTGACAAACTGACCTCTTTTGCCACAAACAACAAAGGTGGTGCAAATCTGACAGATCGGCTATATGGCAGCTATAAGAAATATTGGGCCAAACCGGGCGAAACTTGGTAGATCGTCTTGGTGGCTCAAAATAAGCATAAGTACCAAACATGCCAATATCTGAAAATTTTAAGGTTTATACCATAAAAGTGGCCAAAAAACTCTCAGTACATCGGTAACATTCTCGCAAAAGATTAACATCGAAGCATGTTGTCCTCAAGCCGTTTGTGTGTCCCCAATTCTGACCAATATATACACATCAGACCTCAGATCTCGCAGAATTTCGTGACTGCACCACGTCAATTTTTGCTGATGCATAATAAGCTTCAGGGAGCTTTTAATTCCATCCGAGAAAACGCAAAGACACATTCCTTCATAGCAGTCACATACGATTAAATCTTGTAGACGTCAAATAGGAAACTAGCGCAAATATCTAGCAGATATTCTTGATAGGAAATTAACTTTCAGTGATCATATCAAAAAAAGTTAATATGTTGATCCGAACGCTTTACCCCTTCATTAACAGGAACTCCAGAATTCATTTAGAAAACAAAATATACCTATTTAGATCGATTTTTCTAGCGGTTATATTTTCTGGGGCTCCAGTATGGGCTGACGTCGCAAACTGTCATGACACAAACTGCCAGCCATACAAAATAGACTACTTAAAATGATTTTAAATCTTCCGTGGCATCATTCCATTTCTGACATATAGTACATCATTGTAGCACTGAACTCATAACTGAAAGATTAGTTGGCTTATTTCATAGCTTTACAAACCGATGAATGGACTCCTCACATTCGCATTTTAACAGATGGCACAAACCCCTAAGAATTAAGTTAGTTCCTAAGTGTAGTAAGTTAGGTTTTAAGTTAGTTATTGTTCATGGGTTGTTCTTTTGTTGTTAATTTTTTACCCTCAAAAATATTTTATCAATTTTTGTTCACATAATTAAACACAATTAAAAATGGTAATAATATCTAACTAGCAAAGGCTAGAAGCCTAAACTCTTTATTTTCCGCATATTAGATCTTACAATTTATATATAAAATTTTTTGAGAATAAAAAAAAAACGGCAGAACTTTGATGACTCCTGGGGTTTTCAACATACCTACCGGGAGTCAATAGACTTTTTTAAGGCACGAAATATAATGAGATTATCGTGTCCATTAAAGTGTCCTGACATTAATCCGACTTATTTTATACAAATCGAAAAAGAACGTAACATAAAGAAGATGTCGAAGATGTCTCAAAGTTACTTAAAATATGGTCATCGTAACTTGAGAAGTCTATATAGACATATCCGTTGGTTACCTAATTTTAAATTCTGAAGATTTTTAGAGTGCCCAAGCACTTTACCAAATGTGGTCAAAATCGGTTTACTATATCATATATACCATCATTTAACACTTTATCCTATAAAAAATGATCACATTCAGACTTCCCGGTTTTCGACTGTCCGTCCAGGCGTCCCGGTGAATGCTGGAAACGTCTCGGTTTTACGAGAAAATCAAAGAAAATGATTTGATCTGACACTTGATGTTAGTATATGTTTTGACTTTGATTTGAAAATGGCACTAGATATGTATGACTAAATCCCCAACATATCACTAACGTTTCTATATCTAGGGATATCGATGTATCGGGATATACCAACGTTCTGACTCCACATTCCATTGACATGATGAAGAAAGACATTCAGAAGACGCCATTCGTGGGATTGGGAACCGACGGAAGCAACCACAAAGATTTGAAGCTATTTACAATTGTTCTTCAGTATTTCGACAAGGAAAAGGGTATTCAAGTTCGCTTCTTGGATTTTCATAATTCCAATAATGAAAAGGCGGCGACCATATCAACTCGCATTGTGAAAACATTGGAAAACCACGAATTATCAGAAAAAATTTCCCATTTGTTGATGATAAATTTCATCATTTGGCGGAAAAAAAAATTTTCTAATTATTGAAGGAAAAGTTGAACAACTCTCATCTAATTGGCATCGGTTGTTCCTCACATATTTGCATAATTCAGGCCATCATGGGGTGAATCAGTTTGGAATTTTTGATGTAGATTCACTTGTTCTGAAAATTCTCAATTATTTTTCGATTTACACAGTGAAGAGTGAAACACTGAAAGAATTTTGTGATTTTGTCTAGATTGCTTATCAAGAGCTTCTTAATCATTCAAAAAATAAGTTGCCTGAGCTTGTTTCTCGCTGAGGAACAAATTTTGAAAATTTTCTTAAGTTTGAAATCGTATTTTTTGACAGTAGAAAAACCACGAAAAATGATTTTGGATTTCTTTTAAAATGAGATTGGAGAATGTTTTTTCTGGTTTGTTCACTCATTCATGTCTATATTTCATGATCGCATGCTTCAGCTAGAAAAATAAGACATCATTGTAGCAGAAATGTATGAGATTTTGAAAAACATTCTTCAAGTTCTGCGATCTCGCAGTGAAGAAAATTTTATTCCTCATAGCGTCAGGTTCAATTTAAAAAAGCTTCGTGATGACGGAGTTAAAGTCATTTAGTCGGCTACGATCGAGTATTTAGAAGAGTGGTCCGAGTAATATTTTGAATTGCAAGTTTTCCAATAGATAGATTTCAAACAGAATGTTGAGTTACATCACGTTCATGTTCAGGAAAGTTCCGAGTTTCTTTTTGCTAAAAAAAATCATTGTGGACGATTCGAAACTTTTTGATCAAGTCGTAAATTTAAAAAGCTTTTTGGCTGAGAAAAAGGGCAGTAAAGATGAAGAATTTTTCAAGCAGTCGGTTAGCTCCAAATTCTGTTCCTTTTTTTGTGTATATTTTGTGGGCTCTCCAAATATGTCTGGTTCGACTGAAATTAAATGTAAAATACAAAAGCCCCAATTGTGTGGGCATTGTGCATAGATGACTCAAACTTAGTAATATCTAAATTGTCACGAATTATCCACTGCTTAGTGAGTAATATGACATTGATTCTTGGATGACGCAGATTTTGAACTTCTTTAATAAAATCGTTTTGTTTAGCATAATTCTCACGCTCTTCATTTTTATATGAACTATGTACCTATGCACACACATATGCCTATATATATTGTTTTGTAAAATCAAGTGCTAAATAATAATCGTTTGGTTTCGTGTAATCAGTTTTTTGATTAACCGTAAGGCTAGATTAGTATAAAGACATTCTCATTGGGAACTGGTGCATTATTTTGGTTGCCAAAAGCATTAGTTAAGTATACTGTTAACAAAATCAAATTCAACAATGCCAAACGACTTTTGAAACTATGGTTATTTTGAAATATTCCCAAGACGTTTCGACATTTTCCAGCTATTGTTGACTTGGTTATGAGCCCTTGCCTTAACGTAGCTCTTTTGTGTGCTGCCTTTGTTTCTTTCTTATTTGATTTGTTTTAGTTATAATTATTTCCATTTTCACTTTTTAGTGTGCATCATTCTCATAGTACTTTTTCTTGTTTTTGTTTTGCAACCATTGTTATTTGCCTCTTATGCAACTCGGAATGTTTATATTTTTTTTCGGAAAAATACAATACTCCGCTGTGATTCGTGTGAGAGGGCGACAGTACTGCTTAAATACCGTGGTATCTCTCTTCTTGGGTATACTCCAAACCCAAAACAAAGACATAAATCAACCAAATTCATATTTCCGGATATACTATCATCTTCTGTTAATGCAATGTTTCCGAAATACTGATTTTAGCACTTAATTAGTGTTAATTTGTGTTTCAATACACGTTATTTAATTTGTTCTGGAACTTTCTTCATAGACTTTGATTTATTATTATAAAAGATGGACATTACATTCAAACTCAATATGTCGCTTAAGTATTCCTAAAAACTTTAAATTGCCAAACCTGGCACATTTGTAATCTGTAAAAATGGCTAAATAAACATCGCTTTTAATATCTGTTAATTTTTTCTCTTCTGATTATAGAAACATAAGCAGACCAATCAACTGCCAAGGGAATGCTTTGATCCTATTCGAAAGTGAATGAGAAAGTTATGTACTTACTTTAAACAAAAAATAGGTTCCTTTCAAAATATCATAAAGTAAAACAAAAATTGCAACTGTATTCGATATATTCAGACAAAAATGTTTATATTTAACGAAGCATTATTCGAGTAAAATAGTGTCATTGTTACGAGCTAAGGGTCTGGGGCGCCTTCAGTGCCACATACCTATGAAATTAGGGTTTTTTCGTTGTAACATTACCAAGTGGATGAGTATGTTCCAAGCATTGAACCCGTTGCCAAGTTTTTTCCTTGTCGCCGCCAAGCACTGTACAGCAAGTTTAATCGATAAATACCCCACAAAGTAACAAGAGCGAAAGCCGGTTTTCGTGGCAGGTGAATGAAAAGACATCTGATGACGTCGCCAACAACAAGACGGCAATTAGTGAGCCCGCCCTCGTTATTTTCAAAGGGGCTTTATTTTTGCTGACCATCTGTCTGCCCATCTGTCCGTGATCTCGTTTTTAAAACTTTGCAAAAAGTTTTATCTTATATTTATTGCCACATGTAGTATGGTATGTATATACATATAGTAGTACATACATACATATGTAAGTACTTAAAACAAACTGATCTTTAAGCAATAAATTCAAATCGGGAGATTTGAAAGATGTTCCAAGGTTTTTGTTGCTTTCAGAATTAAGTCATATGTATATTTTCAAGTCAAAAGTTTTTTTTTGAAAACATGTATACTTATTCAAACAGATGTTTGAATATTGCTACCGAACAAAGAAGAACAAAGCAAATATAACAATGACGATGACGATGAAGTACAGATTCCTGATATCAGATACTTTTTGGTGTTAGTCAAATAATTGCTGCTCGTGCCACTGACCCAGTCATCCGAACGGTCTTGGATCTTTTATGAAAATATACGTTCTACATACTACCTTCATATGATACATACCGATAAACAAAACGACCAAAAACTACATGTACCTACATACATATACACATAGCTGGCTGCCTCCATCGGCTTCGCTTTCGGTGAAGCCACCTGCGGCTGTCACATGCCGTTCGACTCAAATTACCTACCTTTTTGCAATCGAGTTGCTCCTATGGAAACTTATTTCCACCGACCAACTGATAGAGACTGGGTGCGCATAATAATTATTATGATGGGATATGTCTCGGCTAACTGCTTCCGCTCAGTCCACCGCCACACGACCGGTAATACTAACTCGTACGCGACAGTTGCAGGGGCAAAAACGACGTGGCATTGGCATGCGACGCAGCTGCAGCTGTAGGAATCGCCAAGGAGATGCCCTCCGGCAAACGTCGCAACTTCTGTCGGTGCCCTGTTTGCTTAAATGCATGCCGTTCCTTGGACAAGGCAAACAAAGGATTTGCGCACCCCTTAATGTTTTTGGGAAATCGGAAATCTTAGGGAGAGTAACCCAATAACTGTCCACACTCTACCAGTACGCTGGCTTGGTTTTTGACCAAAGTTGACCTATGTATAAGTATATTACCTACATTTATTTGAACTAGAATACAAGCTATTGGTTATTGATCCCAAGTTATTAGATAAGTAATATTTTTAAACGCAATGTCGCAATCAATGTCAAAAATATGGTAAAGATCTCCCGATCATACTAAACGCAAGGCTTGGGTGTGTCTCCTTCTCTACCCCTTAACTTAAGGTATAGGGTATAAAAACTAATGAAGTTTATATTAAATATTTTAGGAAAAATATTTATTTATTGGACAATATACAAAAAGTAAAACAAAATTTATCTCGACTGAGGCTTTTGCCACAGTTATTTGTGGTCTACTCCATACTCTCACGCATACACACAGCTTACTTAAAAATTGAATTTTTATTTTTGTACAATCCTTTATATTTTAATAAGTTCACCCAATTTTTCTCTGCAAGTTAAGTTCCATATTATATTTATCAATTAATTTTGTAGTTTGAAAAATAATAGCGTGTTATTCAAATGATTTTGAAGTTTATTTACAATAAGTTTAAATACTTTTCTAAAAAGAGATCATACCAAAGAAGTTGTTTCATTAAAAGTATTTAGTATTTAGGGCTGGATCCGTCTTGCTGGTCCAGGCTCCACATAAGAAAATATGATTATTCGCAACACTTTTCTGTGCCTCATTACGTACAAAAGAAAACAAAATTTCGATCTTGTGACGTAGTATGTACAAGGCAGGACAAAAGTTGCACACGGTACTTTTACTTTTACATCATGCTTAGTTCCTATATGTACATGTATGCTTATAGGATAATAGACAATTTTGTGAGTGCCCTCTCACTTAATTATCAGAAGCTTTTTTAGAAATGTAAAATATATGTGAACTTTATGCCTTGATGACGAAATACAACGGTTCAAAATTAAAACTTATTTAAATGAACTCTTATACACAAAGAGAAACTTCGAACATATTGTAATAGGTATAAGAGAAAATCTAAAGAGAGAAAGAGCTCTGCAACATGCTGCGTTTGACATCAAACAAATTCTGGCCTACCAATTATGTACATCAGAGAGAAGAAATTTAGTTCTCTCTGATGTACATACTTATTTAAATATTTTTGGCGTAAGTACATACATACATACATAAATGTGTATGTATTTGCTTTAAATTATTGCATTATCCAATATATGAAAAACTTATAAGTACGTTTATAATAATTTTAGTATACTCTGTATATTCACTATGTATTTAATGTGTTGAGCAAAAAGACGAATACAATGTACATACTTATGTATGTACTACAGGTATAGAGTAAAAATTAATTTTATTAGAGCAAGATCTTTATACCCTGTACCTATATAGGCGTATACTAGATTTGTGCAATGTATGTAACGGACAGAAGAAGGCGTGGCTGAACCCAAACTTGGGTAGCGATTGAGCCATGTCCGTCCTCCTGTCCGTCTGTATGTACACCTAGATTTCGAAGACTATAAGAGATAGAGACACCAAACCTGATGAAGTTTGTTTAATAATGTTAATATCTTCCCCCGTTCCCCCGTTTTCGCGGTTTTTAGCCACACCGTTTAATACTTTGATCTGAAACTTAACAGAGCGATGCGTCGTGGTTACATGCATGTGTGTGTAAAAATGAAAAAAATCGGACAAATACAACAATGTTATAGTCAAAAATGCACAAATTTCACCTCTCTTGCCTATAAACTACACAAATATTTGACTCTACGTTTAATACTACTAATTTTGGTAATAAGTGACCTAGAACCACCAAATTTGACTCTCATGAACAAATCCACATCTAAACTTTATCGATACGACCCCCCATGCCCACCGTCGCAATCTACTTGCCGTGTTTTCTCTCACATCCCTCAATTTATAAATTTAAAAGTTATCCTATATACTTTGAAATAACGTAAATATCGATTTTCATCAAAATCGGTTAAAATTTACGGAAATTATAGGGATAGATATCGTTCTGCACCAAAAAAAAATCCAATTGGAAAATTCATAGAAGGAATACTATTTTTCGAGAAAAAAGGTACAGGGTATTAAACTGTCGGGCACCGCCTCGAAAATCCGCAAAGGACTTTTTCTGCAATTGGTGAAAAACAATCAGTCAGATTTGAGTCCAAGTAAAACATCAAATTTGTTCACTATACAAAGTTGAGCTCTCTTTACTTTCATACAATAATTTGAGTATTCTAATTTCGATAATTTTTTTATTAGTAGATGCATAACTATAGTCTTTAACGCCGATTGCCTCAATGGGCTTGTCCATTCCTTCAGTCTTACACCAAAAACAGTTAAGATTGCGTCTGAGCTGTGTGGGCGGAGCTGGAATCTATAAAAAAAAAAAACAATGGTGGTTGGTTGGCTCAGCATCAGGAGCGAATTTGTTGGTCAGATAAGTCAACTTCTAAACCAGTTTCAGCGCACATCAGCCAGCTGTAAGGTTATGCTATTGGAAGAGGTGATGTTACCTGCTCAGCAGCACGCAACACCCAAAGACAATAACAACAGATAGAGCCAGGTCATTAAGTCACAGACATAGCCATATTAATAGGGTACAAGGCTTTGGAACATACCTGGTAGCACTATATGTACATGGAAGAGCGTTAATGAGCCACAACGTTATAAGGTGGAGTGAAGTGTCAGACTTGCTTCAAAGGAAACTATTTTAGGTATTTTGTAAATATATATGCTATTAGGTTGATCATAAATTTTATGTGAACAGCGAATAGTTACTTAGAAAGGAAATCTGTCAATGAAATATATACTGACTTTTAAAGATCCTCAAGGAATAGCTTCCGAATTCTTCTCGGGTAACTTTGCTTCAGATGCGAACAAACAGCTAAAAAGATGAGTCTAATCACCTAGACATTATAATAAGTTAAGCACTGACTACATGACTCCAGTAAGCAACTTCTCCAGAACACTCACTCTAATGGGACCTGATGACTGGAAAATTGGTATGGACCAACGAGCCATAAAAATTTTCACAGACGTATCCAAAATGGAATGTTGGTATACTGTATAGACCCACCCATGGAGGTATCTTTCAAGTTACCGGACGACTGTAGCATCTTCCTGACGGAGGTATTCGCCATAAAGAAGGCTACAGAACTAGCGGTTACCCTAGAGCAGAGCCGAACATATATTTTTGTTGACAGTCAAGCGGCGATCAAATCCATGATAGCCTTCAGCATCAATTCCAAAAGTGTACTGGCAAGCAGGGACACACTTAATGAACTAAGCACCCAGAAGGTGTGCATCTTCTGGGTTCCCAGCCACCAGAGCATTGATGGAAATGATATAGCTGCAGGCTCGCAAAGGGAGGAGCCGGATCAAGGCAACCGTCACTTGAGGATATAAAGATTCCATTAAGGACGATTAATCACCGAGCAGAAGAAGACGCTGTAGTCAGATGTGACAGAAAATGGCACAACACAACGAACTGCAAGATAGCGCGCACTATGTGCAAGAAAACCAATAACAAATTAGCCCAGTATATTGTGAAACTCCCAAGAAGAGACTGTAGACTCATAGTAGGCATACTTACTGGTCACTGCCTGACCGCAGCTCACGCTAAGAAGCTAGGCATTACCAACAGCGACGAATGCAGGAAGTGTAGGGAGACAGATGTCAAAGAGACTCTGGAGCACCTCATCTGCCGCTGCCCCGCCCTATGCACATCGAGACTTAAGTACGAAAGTAAGGAAAACCCAGGCAGCCGAAAGGGCACCTCAAAAGCTTCGCATCCTCCGGTTCCACTAAGGACTATGCAATCTATGTGTGACTCCCCCCAGGTGTCAACCGGTGTAACCTAACCTAACCTATAATAAGTTAAAAGTATAAGTTTTTTATGTAAATTCTTTACCAAGCACTATAATGAATGTAGAATTTCCATAAAAAGCAAATGTTCACCCGAATTCAAGCAAATTCCCCCATAAAATATCATGGCTTACGTTTCCGTTCAAAACTTAAGCTTAAGGTTAAAAGGTGAGAAGAGAGTAATCTCAATCTTGATTTGAACACTATGAAAAAAAGTTGGTATAAAATAAGCATCTGTTGAGTTTTTATAGAGCTCTTGTGTACTTCCGAGGTACGGTGGTAATATAACGAAAATATAACGAAGCAAGAGCACTTGATCTTTAAAAACAACACAACCCTTGTACCTACACAATCATCACCAGGAAACAAGGAAATAAACACTTGTAACACAAATTGAGATTCCACATTAGAACAATGGAAATCAATAAAAATGTAAGATACTTTTTACTTATTATAACAAAAGTACACACATACTTATGTATGTATGTATTGGTAGACAATTGGTTCTTTTTGATTTTTTCTAAAATTAGGTGCATCTACTTTTAAGAACAGAATTTAATTTTTTTCAATTGCAAAGCTGCCCATCATTCAGGTGTAAATGGACAGTGCGATCGTGACCTACCAAGTTAAGGTTAAGCGGCTGTAACGTGATCAAATTTTTGCACTTTTTTAGTACTTAGTTCTTTGGTATGTTCTTTCTTCGCTAAGCAAATAAAATATTTAAAACCAGAAATCAGGAATTTTTTACCTTACCGGTGCATCAATATTTGCTAAGGAGTAATTGGCAAAACAATAAATGCCTGTCCATTTCTGTCAACATAAAAGGATTCGAAACTTTTAAGAGATTGAACGAAAGAAATTCTTTGTTTGTATATCCTGCACATTAATAAAAACTAATGCTTGGTTTGCTGCTGGGCAATGGGATAAGCCTTTCTGTTGACAATCAAACCCAAATCCTTCTAGCATTGGAAATTCCAAAGGAACAGTGCCACGTAGGAACCCATATACCAACCAGAAGTCTTCATCCCTATCATGTCAATTTGCAGCCGGAGCTCTATTTGTGAAGAATGGAACTACGCAGTTGCAATGAAACGGACGCGCCAAAGATCCAAGGATTAGGATTGGGTATGCACTATATCTTATGCTGAATAGACTCATTGACCTTTAGATAATTTGTTACTTTAGGTAAAAAATCATTTAAAAAGATACTATGGGATTTTTTTTTTATATGAAGTTTTGTCATTCCGTTCAAAATATATAGAACTGCGTATTGCCCTTAAATAAATAATTTTCATTGTTAAATTTTTAATAGAAAGCATACATGCTTACTGTGGTATGTTTTCAATTCCGCTTTGTCCCCGACAGATCCAGCATTTTGAGGTCCTGTATGTAACACAGAGAAGAAGACGTCGAAAAACTTCACAAGAAAAAGAAATGCCGTTGAGATCTCAGAGATGATAAGAGATAGAGTAGTAGTAGTACCAAATTTTAAGTTCCTAAGTTTTTTTTTTGAGTTCGCAACCACTATGCCGAATTTAATCGAAATCTGTACATTTATTTATTAATTTGCTGTGAGGCTACAGGACAGCGTGAATTCAGACTTTATTTAAGACAAACTTCCGTAAGGCTTTTTCTATTCATTTCGAGACATTCCGAGAATTTAAGAATGCAGCCGTGCCTGCCTGACTTTAAAATATCCTGTACCAACACTGTTCACGTACCACGTTTTTAATTATAACCTTGAAAGTTTTTTATACTTAAATACATAGCGTATAATTGTTTATATAAATAAATATAAATATATTAGAAATTTGGATCCGATATCTTTTAGGGTGTAGGTGTAAACCGCGAAATTCTCCTACGGTGAAACGGGACATCGACATAAATCGAAAAAAATTGTCTGACTAAAATTTGAGATCCTTTTGTTCAAACGGACAGGCGAACAGAGAGGCAGGGCTATATCGACTCGGCTGTTGATATTGGTACCTTTGGTAAAGGGTATAATAAGCTCACCCCTTTCTGGCTTTTTTATATTAAAAAAAATGTCGTAGGCGGTAGACAATCACCACCACGCCGTTTACCACTAGAGAGCGGCATCGCTACTTACGCTTTTGTAGGCCAGTAGACAGCGTAGTCGTTACTTACACCAGCGTCTACCACGATACCTACTGAATTAATTTGAAAAAGATGGCGTACGTTAAAGTCGGGCGCGGACGACTTTAGGATACCCTGTACCACCTTATTGCAATTAAATCATATATAGTGCTTAAGGACTCAAAAAACGATATTTTTATAAACAAAAAAAATACAATCGAATTTTGTACCAAACACTTTTTTTGACCGATCGCTCCTATGGGGAATATAGGATATAGTCAACCGAATTTGATAAATGCTACTAAACCCAAATTTGGTTACGATATCTTTATAAACACAGGGAGCACAACAAATTTTGCACCAAAAACTTTTTTTTGACCGATCGGTATTATGGGAGCTTTATGATATAGTCAACCGATTTCGATAAAATTTGGTACATTTCTGGGAAACTCTAAAAGACTTTCGAATACCAAATTTGATATCTTCATAAACAAACGAGTTATCCATCTAAAACACATTCAAATTTTTTTTAATATTTTGTAGCATAGCCCTTCATTTTTATGACTTCGTTAAGTCTTTTTGGCATTGATTCCACTAAATTAACGGCAACTCGTTATTGGATTGTTGGTTTTATTTTTGTTAATTGTTTAAAAATATATATGTACTTAAGAAAACCTCATCATTAGTTTTTGGAAAATTTGAACAATATAGAAGAAATTCACATTTTAGTGTAAAATCGCCTGCTGTACTATCATTTTATGGCACACGTATATCCTTTGCACCATACGGTACAATAAATATTAAATACGCTATTTGCGACTTCTTCAACAAATCAATATTTATATTAAGTGGTATATATTTGCTTTTTTTTGTTGTTAATATACCTTTTTTTTAAAGTTTTTACTCAAAAGGCGGACATATTCAGGGTTCATAGTCGATGGACTCAAAGTTAGAAAGATCTCAACTTTATAAAAATTTCTTTTATATTATTAATACAATTTTTGTAAATTTTAAATACACCTCCACTACCATTCATCGACGATTCTAAGACAATTTTTTGTTGGAAAGACAAGAATACAATTTAAGTTCGGAGTTCTATATTATATGTATTTTAAAAATTTATTTTATTATAAATCTAGTATTTAATACTAAACTTAACGAGCACTAGCTACTGGGGCCTTCGACTCCTATTTTAAAAATTGTTGCATGTTAATAAGCAATAAATGAAATTCATTATGCGAGGGCAAAGGGTAATCACAGCATAATATAATTCTAGGTTGGCTTCCGTAAAAATAATAATTAAATAAATCTTTGGCTTGAATACGAGTAAATTCATATGGCAAGCAAATATGTACAGCTTAACAACGCGGATTTGAACCCCTAACAATGCCGCCACTCCTTGTAAAGACTGCTCCTTAGCATAGCAACTTCCGATTTGGCATACTCGTGCACTTGGGGTTGCAGAGCACGCGCCTGACCTGTGACGGCTGAATGAAAACATCTGTCCCGGTGCCTCTTAAGCCGAAAGATTCCCCTTCAATCAGTGCGTTTCCTGCCAGGGCAACATGTGCAACTTGCCTGACGTGTGCATATATACATATGTATGTACATATATATATATTTACGCATAACACACATGCGTATGTATGTATGTACGAGTATGTAAAAAGGATACGCGTGCTGCTGGCAGATGGTCTGATGGTCTGATGGTTTGCTTAGCATACCCTGCATAGGGGGGAATCTTTTAGAAATAGCAGGAAATTTGCACATTTGATTATTGATGGTTGCTTCCATCCATATAGTATGTACCTATAGAGATGTGTTCAAATGGTAAACCGGCAGTCTGTGGGTTCAAGTAAAGTGGAGTGTCTTTCAAAAAAAAAAAAAAATAATAAATTGATTTCAATTATCAGAGTCACAAAGTAAACGAGAGAAAGAAAAATAATTTCAGTTCAAAAGTTGGAATCCTCTAGCATAGATTAAGTTAAAATTCTCCGACCCTAGAAAGTTTATATATTATTGATCACCATTAACAGCCGAGTTTATAAAGCTATGTCTGTCTGTACGTATAAACAACAACATCTCAGAGACTGTAAGAGCTGTAGAGGTCAAATTTTACCAAAAGATTCGGATAATAGTGAGGAAAATCAAGTTTGTCGTTTCATGTCGATATCTTTCTCAGTTCCCCCGTAATTTCGCGGTTTGCATCGGCACTTTAAAGGCTACCTAAGACCTTTTATATTTATTTCAGGTAAGAGATCAAAAACAAGCTGTGTATGAGGCATTAAAGAAACTCTTTTTTAACCCTGCACCGACGCGTCGGCGTCGCGACGGTACAGAGACCAAAACGTGATTTTTGCGGCTTACAAATTAACCTACCCGAATTTTGATGCAGTTTATTAGCAAGAGGCGTTGAAATAAGTAAGTACTAAAACTTATATTAAATTTATAATCATTAAAAACTATCTTCAAAAGTATACGAGTCCAAATCGAACACTTAACTTGATTGACAGTTTTTCACTTTCAATGAACTCCATATTTTTATCGGCACAAGTTTCAAGTACATTATAATTCATTGATCAATGCAATGTACATTAAATATGAGCTTTAAGAAAAATGTAAATAAAATTTTAACACGTTTTTTTGACCGATCGCTCTTATGGGGACTATAGGGTATAGTCAACCGAATTAGATAAAATCTAGTACAATGCTGGGGAACTCTAAAATACTACAAGACACTAAATTTGGCTACGATATCTTCACAAACACACGAAACACAATGAATTTTGCACCCAGCTTTATGATATAGGTAACCGATTTCGATCAAAGTTGGTGCAGTGCTGGGAAACTCTAAAAGACTTTCGATATCTTTATAATCCTCCGAGTTATGCCCTAAAAACATTTTTTTTGCTAATCGGTCCTATGGGGCTATATGATATAGTCTACCGATTTGGTTCAAAATCGGTACAGTACTGGGGAACTCTAAAAAACAATCAAAAACCAAAATTAGTTACGATATCTTCATAAACAAATGGAAAATGGCGAATTTCGACCCAAACACTTTTTTTTACCGATTCGGTCCTATGGAGGCCATGTGATATAGTCAACCGATTTTGTTCAAATTTACAGTTCTTGGGAACTCTAAAAAACTTTCGAATACTAAATTTGGTTACGATATCTTCATAAACCAACTAATTATTTTGGGTTTTTGTTTTTTTATACCCTGTACCTATAGGTACAAAGGGTATACTAGATTTGTGTAATGTATGTAACGGACAGAAGGAGGCGTGGCAGACCCCAAGTCCTTTATACCAAAATGCTTATTATAACCTCGGGTGGCGATTGAGCCATGTCCGTCCGTCCGTCTGTCCGTCCGTCCGTATGAACACCTAGATTTCGGAGACTATAAGACGGAGAGATACGAAACTTTACCAACTGGTGCGCATATTTCCTGAGAAGATGAAGTTTGTTAAATCATGTCGATATCTTCCCCCGTTCCCCCGCAGTAGAGTTTCGCGGTTTTTAGCCACACCGTTTAATATTTTCATCTGAAATTTAACACAGCGGTGAGTTGTGGTTACATGCATCTGAACAAAAATGAACAAAATCAGACAAATACAGCAAAAGTTTTAGTCAAAAATGTACAAATTTCACCTCCCCTTGCCTATAAACAGCGTCAATATTTGACTCTACGTAATTATGGTTACAAGTGACCTAGAAGCACAATAAGCTGATTCATGTGGCTCTAATGAACAAATCCACATCCAAATTTTATCGATGCGGTCCACCCACCCCCCGCAATCGATTTACCGTGTTTTCTCCCGCACCCCTCAACATACCAACTTGAAACTTTCCCCATATACTTTAAATAATTTCTTTGAAGTAACATTCGAGTTTCATTAAAATCGGTAAAAATATACAAAAAGTATTAATATCGAATTACACCAAAAAAAAAAAAATTCCAATTGGAAAGTTCTTAGAAGGAATATGCTGGAAATATTTTTTCGAGACAAAAGGTACAGGGTATTTTACTGTCGGGCACCGCCTCGACTGTACCACATTTTTTATATATTGTAGTATAACATATTCCTGCGCATTTATTCGACCCGATAAAAAGCATGTAGGGGTCTTGCACATACCACTAATAGCAGACTATATTTGGTATTAATTGCAATTGTTCTCCCGGACTATTTAACCCTTTCATGTACTTGTTGTTTTTGTACAGCATTCCACTTTGGGTGAATTAAAACAAAAACGAAACCTAGATTTCCTGACTTTAATTTTGCATTATTATTAGCCTGATTTTTTAGCGTTTGAGTGTAATACTACCTTGTTCAAAAAGTTCCCGGAAACTTGCATTTACCATAATACATGTAGCTACGAATTCTTCATTCACTTTATTATTTATAAATATTACTTCAGAGAAAAAATAAAATTGAGCTTAAAAACTTTTTGGTTATAAAGATTTTTTTGGTTTTTTTATCATTTGGCTACTTTGCTTTAAGTGTACCTCCGACTACCTATTTGATCGCAAAAAAATTTATAAATTTCTTCACATGTTTTACAACAAAATGTGATTCCTCCCGATTTTCGGAAATTGTATTTTGTATCTAAAAGTTGAATTTTAAAAATTGACCCCCAGAAAATTTTACTATTTTTGGAATTTTTTAGCTACCTAAAACTATGCTTTAATGAGCATTTTTTCAATAACTGTACTAAAATGTAAAAAAAATGTACAATTTGAAAATTTTATAGCATACTTACAAAGATGCAAATTAAAAAATGTTAAAATTATCAATTTTGACGAAAAAACGTAAAAATTTAAATATGGATTTATGAAATTTTTTTTTCCAAAATTAAAAGAGCATGCCAAAAAAAATTATAACTTTTAAAAACCAGATTGATTGGTGTTGTCGTCTTTTTGAAATTGGCTTGGAAAGCTGAAACTGTTTGGGGCTATAGGCTATTTTTTCAATGTATGTGGAGCTCATACCTACCTCTGTATGAAATATGGTCTAATTCCAATTAACAGTTTTTTTAAATTAAGGTAAACCTTTTTTTTGGTTTTTTTTTTTAATTTTTTCGATTTTGGTCTAAATTATCTATATCTTAAAAAAATCTGAGGAGGCTCAAATTTCCCAGAAAAATAGTTCAATCCTTTAGGAACACGTGTCTAAAATTGCATCACTCTAAAAAAATTATTATGGAAATGACAGGGTTTTGGCCAAAATATGAAAATCTGGGCCCACAGTGCACTGTTCTATAGCTCCCAGAGGACGGATCGGTCAAAAAAAACGTGTTTGGTGCAAAATTTGTTTTGTTTCGTGTGTTCATGAAGATATCGTAACCTTTGGCTACGATATCAAACAAACGAATTATCCATCTAAAACTTTTTGTTTTTTCGAGGTCGTCTGAAACACAGCTATGGGTGCTATATAATATAACCCTGATATCCAAAATATACAACAAAGTTTTCTCCCGTAAGATATTAAGGCACATAATCTGAATAATCACAATCTTGCTCTAGCTCTTACCATCTCTGAGATCTAGGCGTTCATACGGACAGCCAGGCAAATATACATGGGTATATCGACTTCTCTAGTCTCCTCCTGTATGTAATACAATCGGCTTGCACAAACTAAATATAAATAAAAAAAATAAAATAATATACCCTTTGTACCTTAACGAACTACAAACTGTTAAAAATTTATTCCCTCATTAAGAAAGAAATGCAATGGAAAATATCCATGTGTCCACTCAGAATTTCACACAGCCTAAAATTAGGCTACACAAAAAACTGACTTTTCAATGACGCGTAGCTCTCTCAAAATAATCGAGTGCTACTGAACCAGTTTAGACAACCTTGGCGTAACAAGCCAAAACTCAAAGTAACTCAGCAATGCATAAGAGTGTCGGAACGAATATTAAACATCTAAAACTAATTTTAATATAATACGTTGTACTTGGTTGCTGGTAGTACAAGATTTTTTTTAAACACAGTGAAACTAGAATCATGATTTTTAATATTTTTAAGAGCGTCAAACCCACTTCAGAACCTCATCAATATCCCGCTCAATAACAACAACAATATAAATGTACTATACATATGTACATTGTACATTTGTGTCATGTACCGCTCATGCGATTCGCCTGCTTCAAGTGAAATATTTTTATACCCTGTACCGTATGGTACAAAGGGTATATTGTGTTTGTGCAAGCCGAAAATGTATGTAGCGTACAGAAGGAGAAGTCGGAGACCCCCCAAAGTTACCTAAAGTATGATCAGAGTGACTAGAGAAGTCGATATACCCATGTCCGTCTGTCCGTCTGACCGTCTGTCCGTCTGTCCGTATGAACGCCTAGATCTCAGAGATGGTAATAGCTAGAGCAACCAAACTTTCAGATAAGATCCGTTATTTATCCATAGGAGACAAGTTTATTTTATTTTTTTGATATCGGGACTACATTATATAGCTCCCATAGGGGTGTTTCAGAGGACCTCGAAAAAAAGCAAAAGTTTTAGATGGATAATTCGTTTGCTTATGAAGATATCATAACCAAATTTGGCAATCGGAAGTTTTTTAGTCAAAATCGGTTGACTATATCATATAGCTCCCATAGGACCAATCGGTCGAAAATTTGTTTTATGTACAAAATTCGTTGTGTTTCATTTGTTTGTGAAGATATTGTAACCAAATTTGGCGCTAAGGAGTTTTTTAGAGTTCCCAAGCACTGTACCAAATTTGATCAAAATCGGTTGACTATATCTTATAGCTCCTATAGGTCAAAAAATCGTTTTTTGTACAAAATTCGTTGCGTTTCGTTTGTTTGTGAAGATATTATAACCAAATTTGGCATTTATAAGTTTTTAAGAGTTCCCAAGCACTGTACCAAATTTGATCAAAATCGGTTGACTATATCATATAGCTCCCATAGGACCAATCGGTCAAAAAATCGTGTTTTGTACAAAATTCGTTGTGTTTCGTTTATTTGTGAAGATACCGTAACCACATTTGGCATTAAGAAGTTTTTTAGAGATCCCAAGCACTGTAGCAAATTTGATCAAAATCGGTTGATTATATCATATAGCTCCCATAGGATCGATCGGTCGAAAAATACGCTTTTTGTACAAAATTGGTTGTGTTTCGTTTGTTTGTGAAGATATTGTAACCAAATTTGGCATTCAGAAGTTTTTTAGAGATCTTCAACACTGTACTAAATTTTATCAAAATCGGTTGACTATATCTTATAGCTCCCATAGGGCCGATCGGTCGAAAAAAGGTTTTTGATTAAAAATTCGTCTGTTTTTGGTTGTTTATGAAGGTATCATAATCTAATTTGGCAATCAAATGTCTTTTGGTGTTCTTAATCAATTTACCGGATTTGATTGCAAGCAGTGGTACAGGGTATCCCAAAGTCGTCCGCGCCCGACTTTAACGTACGCCATCTTTTATCAAAGTAATTTCAGAAAAAAATATTTTTTTATACCCATTAATGTCAACCATATTATTATACTTTTTTATACACTTGCATTTAGACTAAAATATAAAACACTTTTCACTTTTCGTAAATATATCTCTCCACTATTTACCACCAAACCTTTCCTCATAGAAACTTGAAACATAATAGTCTTCCCACTAAAATATACAACTCAATATAGTCATTAAATATATAAATGCAAATGAAATATGTATGACAATTATGTACCTACACACCTATCCACTCTATCTAAGAGAAGCTGAAGGCCCCCGATGCGATAGCTTAACTACTTTAAGTAGCCCATAATTTGTAATTGTGTGCATACATTTAAATAATAATAATAGTCTTCGTGAAAATCGAATGAACGCTGTGAAAACAAAGGAAAGAACAAGGTTTATTTAAGTCGGGATGGGCCTACTATATCAAAGGTACAAACGTATAATAAGATCGTGCAAATGTATTTAACGTGCAGAAGGAGGCGTGGCTGAGCTTATAAAGTACATGTAAGTATATTCTTGATCACCATGAACAGCCGTTTCGATATAGCCATACCTGAACTATAGAGCCCAAATTTTACCAAAAGATGCGAATGACCGCCATTTGTTGATTCATGTCACTATCTAGCCCCGTTCCACCATAAAAATATATATAAAATGTGCCAGGGCCAAAATCATTTATACGCAAACATTTTTCAGATGAAAACTTCAAAGTTACAGTTAAAGGGGTCTACGCAGCACGAAATATTTAGCGCGTAATCGCAAAACTTCATTAAAAAAAATCCCATTTGGGATATTTTTTTTTTCGTGCTGCGTATAGTCCTTAAGAATGTGTTTTTTAGACCCCCCTCATATTAGTTAAACTGTTTGTAAAGGAGCTGCAGTCAGTCGTTAAAACCGTTTTCTAGATTCATCGCTTTTTGTTTTGTTAGGTAAAAAACCCGAGTCTACATAATATTTTTGCTGTTAACATCTTAATTCTAATAACCGATAAAAACTCATTCATCATACTATAAAGTTATTATCTAAAAAATTTTTATATGATTGATATTATTGCATATACAAACATTTGCTTGCGCCATCTAGCGGCCACACTAAAAACTAAAAACAATCAAAAACTTATTATTTTTTATTTTTATTCCATGGCATTAATATTAAGTTTTAACAGATAAAAGAAATGTATACAGAGTTTAGCTGACTTAGCTTTTCAACTGAAAGGTTAATCTTAAAAATATTATATTAAGTTTGCAATAACAATATTAATTTGTTAGGAAAATGGGAAAAAACCTAAAGCTGATAATTTTCTTAAACTACTTCTTAACAAAAACTTATTAATGTAAAGGGGAAGTATTGGGAAATCAACTTCTAGAAGCGACTCTTCGGGTTTTTAAATAATATTATAACTGTGCCAGTGTTGAGCAGTCTTAATACTTTTTTGCACTTGATAATTATAAAGGGCCCACTCATTCATTCTCTTTTTACCTTTAATGCGGCTGCGCTCTCTTGGCAATGTTTTAAATAGCGGAGTGGCACCGACGTAGCTGTCAGTTCGTTTCACAAAGCGCACCAGAAGGAGCTCTCGCGTTTTAGTTTTCATTTAGTCATTAAAAGCTAATGAAAGATATATTAGAAATAACATTGAAACTAATAATCATTAAATTTAACATTATAGAGTAAAGAGCAGACGGTTTCGGCTAAGTGAAAACAACAATTAAATAATAAAAGAGTATTGAAAATATATACATAAGTAAAAGTACATGATTAAAAAAAATTAAGAATCTACCACAAAAGAAGTGTAGAAAGTTTTTACAAATACATGTACATACATACATACGTTCACATCTAATTCAACATCGGCAGACAAAATTCAAAGCAAAAACTGAAGCTCTGAGCAGATCTAAAAGAAATTTTTGTGTAACTTTTTTTTTGTATGAACAAAGTCCGCAACGGCTTAAACAACGTCAAAAGCAAACAAACAAATAAATAAATATAATATACGCATATAAAAACAACAACAACAACAATGTCAGTGCCGCAGCCGCAGCTACTGCCAGAAATCACCGCTGAGCAACGCAATGTATTGGAGCAGGTGAGCTAGCGCCTTTGTTGTTCTCTTACTCTTTGAGACAGACACTGCTCTTAATTGATTTTTAAGAGTCAATTCAGCCACACAAACATTTTCAACTTATTTGCTTTGTATTAGTAGCTGATTATCTCACATGGTCATTTACTAAGTAGTGAGTACGTTATTAGTGAGTAGTGTGAGAGTATTATAATAATCCATTCGTTGTCATGTTTAATTTTAAGAGAGAATCGTATCTCAAATATACATACATATATAATATCATAGCCAGCTGTTTCTTCTCTTTGCTTGTCTGTTCTTCATTGCCAACTGAGTTTCTTTATCTTATGTTACGTTTATAAGCAATTTGCCGGTTGTCTCTCAGATCTCTGCTGGGAAACAAATCTTGTAAAACGCATCCATCAACTGTTTTATCACAAAATAATAAGTTTACACAAAGCTTATGTAAATGGAATCTTCTATAGAAAAGTACAACGAATTAATATTTCTTTTACGAGTTTTGTAGAAAATACCATTCCAAATTCTGAAATGGCGCAAATTCAAACTTAATGCAGGCAAAGTGTTGACAGCTTTCTTTGACCAAACTGTAGTCAAAATCTACGTATATTTATTAAAGGCATTTTCCATAAAAAGGAAATACCTATAAAATAAGTCGGAAATGGATGAAATTTGAAGAGGAGCCATCGGTGGCGTAGTGGTGGCGTACGCGCTTCGCAACCCGATGGTCGGTGGTTCGATTCGCCGCATTAGCACTGGTGCATTTGCCTAGCACTGGCATCGCTAGCTCAAACACGCTATTTGCCCAAGAAAAGCTCTATTAATTCAAGACACCGCCGTTCGGGTTCGGCTATAAGCTGTAGGTCCCTGTTCTCTTCGAACAGTTATTAATAGAGATCCCCATGCTCTGCCCAGGGGGGCGGGAAATTATAATGAAGACCTACAATTGTTCTACTGTGGTCAAATTGAAAGGTGAATTTTCTCATATTTTCAAAATCTTTATTTATTTATCTAAATCTATTTCATCCCCCACAAAGTAATCCCCTTCCGCTGCAACACACTTATGCCAACGAATTTTCCAGCTATCATAGCTCTTGGCAAAGTCCTTTTTCTGAATGGCCTTCAGAGCCTTCTGCGAGTCAAAACGGTGTCCCCGGAGCGGTCTCTTGAGTTTGCTGAATAGCCAGAAGTCATACGCACCAAATCAGGAGAATAAGCAGGTTGCGGAACGATATTTGTTGAATTTTTGACGAAATGCTCACAAAGAAATAGTGCTAACACGACGGTCTTTTTCAAAAAAATTTAGTGTTTTTGGAACCATTCGAGATTGGACTCTTCTCAAGCACAATTCGTCACTCGAAATCACCGATCCAAATGATATGCCCAAACTATCAGCGATGTCTCTAATAGTCAATCGACGATTCCCAAGCACCATTACTTTGACTTACTTGACGTGAAGGTCATCAGTCGCTGTTTTTGGCCGATTAGATACCACATTCTTCTCAACACTCTCGCGGCCGGCCTTGAACTCTGAGAGTCTGAGAGTCTGATCCCCCAAAGGCTATCTGCAGCATTCTCAAAGTTTCCGCAGCCAAAATGCCATTCCGCAAACAAAATTTAATGCAACTTCTTTATTCAATAAACTTAGACATAGTAAAAATCGCAGAATTCACTTTTAGCACCTCACAAAACGAAGCGTATCTCAAACATTAATGAACGTCAAAATACGTGAAATTTCGCACAGCTGTCACTATGTTACAGAAAAAAAAATTATCGATTGGAAAAACCAAGTTTAAATTAATAATTCACCTTTCAATTTGATCAGCTTTCCCTTTTTTTATGCCCAAAAAAGCATCAAAAAGTGTTTTTTACGCGTTTCATGACTTTTTATTATCACCAACTTTAAGATTATTCCTTGTAGAACATACCAAACATATACATAGATGTTTCATTGTTGTAAATCTATCAAATTTTTAAACGTGCTTAAAATGTGGTTGTTCAGTGAGTTGCTTGTATTTAGAAAAAAATATCGTTGTGTCATCAAGGTGTATCTTAAACAGTTTTTTCTCAGTTTCTTACATAAGTCCGGGCTTATTCGTTTCATTTCACTTTTTTTATTGTGACTAGTATTGCATATTTCCATATGTGGCTTAAAAACGAACAACTGTTTCGTAAATTGTGAATAGGAACTGCTCTATTTCCTTAATTATTCAACAATTTTTGCTGATTGCTTTCAAAGTCTGTCAATCATCGATAGGTATTCAAAATTATAACTGATGGCCTCGGTAAACGAGTGTGCGAAACCCAATAAGCATAGTAACATACTATGTACGAGTGTTGCATACCTTTATACTGTTTCAGGCACATACATATTGACATACACACAGTAGCCACACAATTTATTCGTACACCTTGAACTTTAAAGCTCTATAACTTGATTTGTTGGTGCGTATTAATAAAATGTTCTTACGCATACAAAAAAATTAAACAAAATATAAAGTGAGATTTAAAATAAAATTTTTGATTTTATAATAAATAAATAACACGTACATATACTATATGAACTAGGTGTATAAAAAATTTAAATATGTAATTGCCCGCAATGGGGTTTGAACTTCAGACATCGCACGGGTAAAATATGTATGTACCAACTGAGCACAAATAACAGAGGCCGGATAGCTTGTTGGTTATTTATTTATTTTATTTTTATTTATTTTATTTTACCTACATACTCACTGCCTCACTTATTGGCGATCAATGCACAGGCCTAACGATAAGATATAGAGGTATGAAGTTTCGTTTTATTATGAAAGTAATCACTAAGAAAGGATTTTTGAAAATCAATGGTCGTTAGACAACAAGAACGGATTTGAATACAAAGCACATCTGTGCCAGAGCCAGAAAACTTTAAGAATATGCATAGATTTTGGAGACCACAAGAGCAAGAGACAAAAAACTAGCAATAGAAGCGTAGGATGATTTTGCAGTTTTCAGCTATGCTGTTTAAAAATTTGATCTGACAGAGCTATGCGGCTGTTTATATATATGCAGTTGTGTGTTAAAAATGAAATAAACACAACAAAACTAAAAAAAAAAATTCCTAAAAGCTCTACCTTTTTTAAATGAACCAAATTCACAAAATTTTTATGCGATCCTATTAAACAAAGTCACATATCTCATCTTACCCACTCTCAATATATTTTAAAAATCCTGCGTATCAAGAATGGCGGTTGAAACTATTAGAGATTAAAAAGATGGCGTACGTTAAAGTCGGGCGCAGACGACTTTGGGATACCCTGTACCACCACACTGCATTTAAGTCCGGTATATTGCTTAATAATTCCAAAAGACATCTGATTGCAAAAATTGCAAACAAACGAAACGCAACGAATTTTGTGCACAACAGGTTTTTTGCCCGATCGGCCCTATGGCAGCTATATGATATAGTCAACCGATTTTGATCAAATTTGGTACAGTGCTTGGGAACTCTAAAAAACTACTTAATGCCAAATTTGGTTACAATATCTTCACAAACAAACGAAACACAACGAATTTTGTACAAAAAACAAATTTTCGACCGATCGATCCTATGGGACCCATATGATATAGTCAACCGATTTTGATAAAATTTGGTACAGTGCTGGGGGTTTCTAAAAAACTTCCGATTGCCAAATTTGGTTATGATATCTTCATAAACAAACGAATTATCCATCTAAAACTTTTGCTTTTTTTCGAGGTCCTCTGAAACACCCCTATGGGAGCTATATAATGTAGTCCCGATATCAAAAAAATAAAATAAACTTGTCTCCTATGGATTAATAAGGGATCTTATCTGAAAGTTTGGTTGCTCTAGCTCTTACCATCTCTGAGATCTAGGCGTTCATACGGACAGACGGACAGACGGACATGGGTATATCGACTTCTCTAGTCACTCTGATCATACTTTGGGGGGTCTCCGACTTCTCCTTCTGTACGCTACATACATTTTCGGCTTGCACAAACACAATATACCCTTTGTACCATACGGTACAGGGTATAAAAACCGTGGAAACTGTTCATCGCTAAAGACATTCGGCAAATCTTCTTGAAAACTCGACTACTCACTACACCGTTAATTCCTAAAGATCCTAAATAGTAGCCTATTTTTTTATACTTTTTAAAGAAACAGGCCCAGAAGATTCAGTGCAGAAATCCATAAATATAATATTATAATAATATTTCTCTATCAAATACATATTTAATAATAAGCCAAGTTTTTTAGCACAAAATAAAGGCCATGATCGTGATCTTAATTACCAAAAGTTTGTATTCATTAGCAAGTTTACTCTAGAGCCCACCCCGTGATGTGTATCAAGTTGAGGAAAGCAAGTAACATACATACATATTATAAGTTTTATGAGTATTTTTGTGGGCAGCTATGTTATTAACCTTCGGCATTTTGTGATACGCTTTTATGTCTATTACTGAGCATTTAACCTTTTTAAGATTTGTATTCGTTACTTCACCTTTTCTATTGCTTTTGAATGAGGTTTGTTGTTGGGAAGCAAAATTAACTTGGAGTGAAAAAACTTCTGTGCCCATGGGGTCAAGGATATACTAGGTGTATGCAATATACAAAGATATGTAACAGGTACAAAGTGGCGTGGCAGAGCTTTTCTCCACATCAAATCCGAGGTTGCATCGTAAAAACTTCGATGTGGGTATGTTCATTAGGGTCACATGAATAATTGTACTAAAATTGGTGATTCTATGTAATTTTTTACCTATAGTCAAATATTAATGCAGTTTATTGGCAAAGTGGGGTGAAATTCGATTTTTTTAATCAAACACTTGAAAAATGTGGTATTATTTATTTATGGTCTTATCTTAAGTCATGTCAATGATTTTTTAATCTTGAAATCCAATAAAATTATTTTTAAATGCATCTGATACTTTCTAAGTAGCTACAAATAAAGATTATCGTGGCGGTTCGTGCATATGTATTTGCCGTTTCGAAAATTTCCACATCATTCCAATATCTTGTGGAAATGTTCTTATCTTATTGCATCCCGATTAAAATTCACTCGATAATTTTTCTGTGCACCTCAGATTTTTTACTATTTCCTGCGAAAACGTCAACAATGTCAACGAAAATGACTGGTAATTTTCAATTCGAAACAAGGCACCAAAACCTCATATGTTTCTCGAACTGGCTCAGAATTTAAAATGTGCGGCCATTTATGGCTAACTAAACCATAAAAGGTAGAGCCAACAGGCATTCCAGTCGGAGCTTCTACTTTGATGATTTTGACAGGTGAACACAATTCTGAAACGTCATTCAGTGCCATTTTAGCTATGAGTCAATACACACCGAAAGAACGCGCTTAAATTGTTTATTTAAAACATTTAAAACAATCGTTCAAATGTGAAAACTGTGCGTGCTTACCGTAAATAAAATTTTGATGACAGACCAGGCTCATTTCACCCTCTCCGCGGAGTAAATAAAAAAAATTGTCGAATTTGGGGAGCAGAGAACCCACACGTTATTCATCAAACACCATTGCACAACCAGAAAGTCACTGTTTGGACAGGAGTGTGCTCTAAAACCATCATCGGACTTTAATTCTTCCAAGTTGGAGAGGCCATCGACGGCGCATGCTCCGTTGGATGTTCGCGCACTTTGTCTGTCCACAAATGCATGAAAAATGTCTGAAAAACTTATATTTTCAATAAGACGGTGCAACTTGCCAACTTGAAATCGTAATTTGGAGTGGCCTCCTCGTTCTCCGGATTTAACGGTACCAAACTTTTTCTGTGGGGTTACTTAAAAAGTAAAGTTTGTGCCAGCAAGCCGAAAAACATTGACGAACTCAAAGCTAATATATACGAGCTGAAATAGCTGCTATAAAGCCCGAAATGCTGGCAAATGTTATGCAGAATGCCCGCAAAAGAGCTGCTTTTTGCGTGTCGAATGGCGGTGTTCATTTAATCGGCGTTACATTCTAAGCCTGGTTTGAAATAAGTGGCAAAGAATATCCTAAATAAATCTTGTTCATTTCTCAAAATCGGATGAAAAATGTCTGAGTTATTTATTCAATGTTGAAATAGGGGAGGTCCAGATGGCGCACCCGGTAGAAACCACTTTTATAGATTTAATTTGTATTTTTATTTATTACGTTTTAATAAACAAAAGCAAATTGTGGCTCATTTAAAGAACAGCATATTGTTTTTTGACTTCTACTCCAGCACCAGCACCACCGTCGTCCGCATTAATACTCCCAATTAATTAATGGTTTCAACAGGCTATAAGGCTATATATATATATAACCAAAAAACATCAAATTACAAAAAGAAAGAAGAATAATTGAGAATTTCAAATTGGGTCAGTTGAAAAATATATGTGTTCAGGTTCATCCAAAACTGAAAAAACTATCGTTGCGCACGTTACCGTTGCAGACAATACACTTTTTCCTGCTATAAAACAAAGATGAAGTACGTTTAAGTCGGGCGGAGACGACTTTAAGATAAAGTTTACAATCACATTGCAATCAAATCCGGTTCATTGCTTAGGTACTCAAATAAAATTTTGATTGCCAACTTGGTTACAATATCTTTATAAACAAAATCAAAAAATGAATTTTGCACCACAAATGTTTTTTTTTTTTTTACTTATCATTTATATAGCGACTATTTGATGCAGTCAAGCGATTTTGGTAAAATTTGGTACAGTGCATATTTTGAGCCCTCAAGACGATCTACCAAGTTTCGCCCGGTTCGGCCCAATGTTTCTTATAGCTGCCATATAGCCGATCTGTCCGATTTGAACCAAATTTACTGTTTTTTCGGCTATTGAGTTGAAAATCGATTTGTACATATATTTTGAGCTCTTAAGAAGACTTGCGAAATTTGCTTTTGTTTGGAGCACTCTATCGTAAAATGGTCATAAAATCGATCTAGCTGTCTTTGACCTACTATTTTTATACCCTGTACCTATAGGTACAAAGGGTATACTAGATTTGTGCAATGTATGTAACGGACAGAAGGAGGCGTGGCAGACCCCAAGTCCTTTATACCAAAATGCTTATCATAACCTCGGGTAGCGATTGAGCCATGTCCGTCCGTCCGTCCGTCCGTATGAACGCCTAGATCTCGGAGACTATAAGAGCTAGAGACACGAAACTTTACCAGCAGGTGCGAATATTTCCTGGAAAAATTAAGTTTGTTGAATCATGTCATTATCTTTCCCCTTTCCCCCGCAGTAGAGTTTCGCGGTTTTTAGCCACACCGTTTAATATTTTCATCTGAAATTTAAGAGAGCGATGCGTTGTGGTTACATGCATCTGTGAACAAATGAACAAAATCGGACAAATACACCAAAAGTTATAGTCAAAAAATGTAAAAATTTCACCACCTTTGCCTATAAACTGCGTCAATATTTGACTCTACATAATTATGGTTACCTAGTGACCTAGAATTACAATTTTTGGTAAGCTGATTCATGTGGCTCTAATGAACAAATCCACATCCAAATTTTATCGATGCGGTCCCCCCACCTCCCGCCATCGATTTACCGTGTTCACTCCCACACCCCTCGACATACCAACTTGAAACTTACCCCATATACTTAAAATAACTTCTTTGACGTAACATTCGAGTTTCATCAAAATCGGTAAAAATTTAGGGAACTTATAGGTATAAATACGAATTTCAAAAAAAAAAAAAATATATCCAATTGGAAAGTTCTTAGAAGGAATATGCAGGAAACATTTTTTCGAGGCAAAAGGTACAGGGTATTCCACTGTCGGGCACCGCCTCGACTGTATTACATTTTTTTTTTCTGCTATGGTATGGTGGTAAAACTAAAATTTTTTTTACGAATTTTTCGTTTGTTTATTAAGATATCGTATCTTAATTTGGCATTCGCAAGTTTTTTTTAGTTCCCAAGCACTGTACCAAATTTGACCCCCATAGGACTGATCGGTCCAAAAAACTTATTTGGCGCAAAATTCGTCTTTTTTTTGTTTGTTTATGAAGATATCGCAACCAAATTTGGCAATCAAAACATTTTTTTAGTAGTATTTAAGCAATAAACCAAATTTGATTGGAATGTGATGGTACATGTTATCTCAAATTCTTCTGTACCCAAATTTAACGTAGGCCTTTTTTTTGAGGAATTTCATGCCGTTGCGTACGTTACATACTTTATGATACATACTTTTTTTAAAATGCTATACAAACAATACTTTTTTTTATTTATTTTCTTAAAGTGCACAACAAACTTGCTTTACAAAGCTAGTTCTATTAAGAAAAAAAGAAAAATCCAAGCAGCTAAACTAAACAAAAAAAACCTTGTTTTCGGATGCGTATGTTACACGACGTATGCCTAACTTTACTTAACAATATTTATTTTTTTGGATATTCATTTAAAGCTTTTTTTACATTTATTAATAAAAAATTAGATTGATTTTATGTTCCAATCAAAATTGATCACATATTTTGATTTTTTTGCCGTTTTATGATTATCTAAAAAAAGATATTTTTTTGGAACAAAAACAAAATTTTGAGGTTATTGTAGGTGATTACCTATTATTCATAAATGCTTCACCGAAAATCGTAACTCTTTATATATTTTGAAGGTTGAATATATAGCCTATTATTCCCTTAACAAATATATATAGTTTTTACAACTTTAAAATTGTGCCCCTTGGTAACGATTTACTGGGAAATGCCCATATAATGAGGGGTGTCGGAGAAAACACGTTGTCGAAGAAAATCGATTGCAGGGGCCGGGGAGTCGCCTCTTAAAAATTTGGATGTGGGTGTGTTCATTGGGGCCACATGAATAATCGTACTACAATTGGCGATTCTATGTAATTTTTTACCATAATTACCTATAGTAAAATATTTATGGAGATTATTGGCAAAGTGGGGTGAAATTAGCTTTTTTTAATCAAACACTTGAAAAACATGGTATTATTTATTTATTAATGAAAGTCCATCGCGGTCTTATCTTAAGCCATGTCAATGATTTTTTAATCTTGAAATGCAATAAAATTATTTTTAAATGCAGCTGATAAAGATTATCGAGGCGGTTCGCGACAGTGCATATGAATTTGTCGTTCCGAAAATTTCCACATCAATCCAACATCTCGTGAAAATGTTCCTATCTTATTGCATCCCGATTAAAATTCACTCGATAAATTTTCTGTGCACGTCAGATTTTTTGCTGTTTCCTGCGAAAACGTCAACAATGTCAACGAAAAAGACTGGCCATTTTCAATTCGAAACAAGGCGCCAAAACCTCATATGTTTCTTGAACTGGCACAGAATTTAAAATGTGCGGCCATTTATGGCTAACTAAACCATAAAAGGGTGAGCCAGCAGGCATTCCAGTCGGAGCTTCTACTTTGATGAGGAAAAAAGTAGAAACCACTTTTATAGATCTAATTTATATTTTTATTTATTACGTTTTAATAAACAAAGGCAATTTGCGGCTCATTAAAAGAACAGCATATTGTTTTTTGACTTCTCTGTAACATCCTCCTTTTTCCTGTAATGTATTTTACCTTTAAGCATTTCACAATTGCTCAGGCCATGCGGTTAATTATATCCAGCCCTACAACAACATCAAGAAAAAAAGTCCTGTTACGGTCCCACAAGCAATTCTCGAGTAGGTCCAAAAAGCCATAAAGTCGCTGCGAGTCGAGCGATGGCCCACATTGTGTGTAATTTGTTATTGTAAACTCTTTGCGTCGCCGGCGATCTGCTTGTGCGTGTACACTGAACAAAATTTTGCAACACATTCAAAGACACAGCGAAGTCATATTTTAAATTACCAAAAACATTACTCGGTCTTACAGTTGCCAAAGTAACTATATTTCTGTGCTCAGTGTACTTGTGCGAAATTTTAGCTAGCGAGGACTAATAAAAAGCCCCATTACGGTCGCTCAAGCATCCTCGAGTAGGGCCATAAAACTCGCACATTGTGTTTTTTTTTTTGTAAATTGTCGTCTTTTTGCGTGTGCGTCTGGCTGGCGCCACTTTCAAGACATAACGGAAAGAGCACTCGGAGCAAAAAGAGCCAAGGCGTGCCCACCGCTGATTATATCAATCTGATGCAAGCAGATGACTTCCTTGAAAAGGTACACTTCTTTCTTTTTTTGCCCCTTCAAAAATGTATTACTACAAATTACTACAAAAAAGGGGAGCATTGTTGTTTGTTTAAAAAGTGCGCCAAATTGCCAGCTATCGATAAGTTCACATTGTAGAGTTGCCACAAGTTTTCGAAAAACTAAATAAATAGTTAATTTTTCATTTTGCCAACATCTTTCAAAGAGGGAAACATTTTTTCTGTATCTACAAATTTTGTACAATTTTTTTTATATACATATTTTAAGCCATCCATTTATAAAATTATCTTCGAATTTACTTGTGCAACACGACAACACATAACTTTTCAAAGACTTTTTTTGTCTAAATCCAAAACACCTTACTTTCATGAAAAATAATACAAAATTAATTTTAGTGACATTAAATGAATTTATTTAAGTAAATAAAGCCAATTACTTTTCATTTCGACAGCTGCGAGCCAAACTATTCAAAACGAATCGACTCTTACCGAAATCCAAATCCAGAACGTGCCTGAATAAGAATACAGATTTACTTACATACATATGTATGTCAATCACCGACGAATCGTTGCCGGTGGTGACATAGAAGAAGAAGACATAAAACAATATGCTGATTTTTTAATGAGCCACAATTTGATTTTGTTTATCAAAATGTAATAAATAAAAATACAAAGGTTAGGTTAGGTTGTACCGGTTGACCCCTGGGGGAGTCACACATAGACTAAACAGTCCTTAGTGATACCGGAAGGTGCGGCTGGTGTACAATGCACGTTAGTCGTCAAGTATGTGCGTGTGCTTGGCAAATGCCACCTTCTATCAGATCTGACTGCAGCGTCTTCTTCTGATCTGTGGGTTATCGTCCTTAGAGGAATCTTTATATCCTCAAGTGACGGTTGACTCGATCCGGGTCCTTCCTTTGCGAGCCTGTCAGCTATTTAATTTCCTTCAATGCCCTGGTGGCTGGGTACCCAGAAGATGCACACCTCCTTCTGGGTGTTTAGTGCATCTGCTTGCCAGTACACTTTTGGAATTGATGCTGAATGCTTGCATGGATCTGATTGCCGCTTGGCTGTCAACAAATATGTTTATTCGGTTCTGCTCTAGGGTGAGCGCTAGTTCTGCAGCCTTCTTTATGGCGAATACCTCCGCCTGGAAGATGCTGCAGTAGTCCGGCAGCTTATAAGACACCTACGTGGCAGTATATTGCTGCCGCAACGCCGGACTCCATTTTGGATCCGTCTGTGAAAATTTTTGTCGCTCGTTGGTCCATATCGACTTTCCAGTTCTCAGGACGCATTAGAGTGAGCGTTCTGGAGAAGTTGTTTACTGGGGTCAAATAGTCCGTGCTATTGTGTGTCACCCCTTTAACTTTACTGTGTCCGTAGTTCATCAGGGCCATATTCCCTGTTGCGCAAAGACGTTGCGCTGTCTTCTGCGCCAGCAGATTGGCCTGATTATCTAGGGGTGTACTCCAAGTATTGCTTCTAGGGCCTTGGTTGGAGTGGACCTTAAAGCCCCCGTTATGCACATCAGTGCACGTCGTTGCGTCCTTTCCATTATTCGCAGGTATGTGGTCTTCTCTGTGGCTTTCTACCATACCAGAACTCCGTAGGGTAGCACTGGCCGCACCAACTCAGCTTACTATCAAAATACACTATATACAAAATAAATCTATAAAATTGGTTTCTACTTTTTTCCCTCATCAAAGTAGAAGATCAAACAGGAATGCCTGCTGGCTCACCCTTTTATGGTTTAGTTAGCCATAAACGAAGTTTTGGTGCCTTGTTTCGAATTGAAAATTGCCAGTCTTTTTCGTTACAATTGTTTACATTTTCGTAACGAATGACAAAAATTTAGACGTGCACAGAAAAATTATCGAATAAATTCTCATCGGGACGCAATAAGATAGGAACATTTCCACAAAATTTTGGAATGATGGTAAAAATGGGATGGTAAAAGCGTTAAATACCTATCAACAAGTTACACTAAAAAATAACAACTTTCTCACTCGGGTATTCTTGCTTTTATGCATTTATACCCGACAAAGTGAACACCCCAACTGTGTTACTATTGTTTAACGTTGTAAGTTTTTAAAGATAAAATAAAAAGTTAATTTATATTGCAATTTTTTGCTAGGGTGATTTAATTCATCTATTATCTAATCGCCTCGCTTTTCTAATTTAATCTTTTCATTTTATTGGATTTGACATAAGGCTTACATTTATTCGTCTTACTTGATGCCCTTGTTCCCTGCTAGTCTAGTTTGTCGTCTCCAAAGGATCACCTTATTGAACTTACGTCGTGAAACCTTGGAGCTTTATGCATTATAAACATTTGGAATTGCAAACAGATATAACTTTTACTTTTATCTTATGAGACCTTACCTATTTGCAGTTCCGGAAAGATATGAGCGATGTTCTGGTGGATACGCATGATGACTACTTTCTACTCCGTTGGCTGCTTGGTATGATCATTTCTTGTTTGAACATAGATTCATAATCATCTATAAATGTCTCCCTCTTTAGCTCGCAAATGGAACATAGAAGCTGCTGAAAAGATGCTAAGAGCGGTAAGTGCTGAAATATTGTGGCCAATCGATTTTATTTAAAGAGTCTAACTGAACATTCAACAGAGCCTGAAGACGCGAGCCATGTGGAATGCGGACAACATTGAGAAGTGGGATGCACCCAAGGCGCTACTGGAGTATCTACCTTATGGCTTAATCGGCTACGATAACGAAGGCTCGCCAGGTATAAACATACACTTTTTCCAATGAAAGCGTTTAAAACTCTTTGAATTTTCTAGTGCTTGTCTGTCCCTTTTACAATTTTGATATGTGGGGCATAATGCACTGCGTTACACGATTTGAGTTTCAAAAGTATCTCGTAATGCTTTTGGAGCGGCTCATGAAGACCGCATATAACCAAAGCCTGAAACACGGCTGGCGGGCCCGTCAACTTGTTGTCTTCTTCGATATGCAAGACGTTAATCTGAAACAGTACGCTTGGCGGCCAGCCGCCGAGTGCATTATATCGACTGTGAAGCAGTATGAGGCCAATTTTCCAGAACTTCTCAAGAGGTGCTACATCATCAACGCACCCAAGTTGTTTTCGGTAGCTTTTAACATCGTCAAGAAATTTCTCGACGAAAACACAACAAGCAAAATAAATATATACAAAGTAGGCGTCGATAAATGGAAGGAGCAGCTGTTTTCGCACGTTGATCCGAAAAATTTCCCAAAAGTTTGGGGTGGTCATTTGGTTGATGAACAAGGCGATCCAGAATGCAAGTCCAAGATTGTGTGGGGAGGCAAAGTTCCAGAGGAACTCTTCATTGATCAGAACAGTCAACAAAGTGACAAGGACTTTAAAGATACCCTCGTTGCCAAGGGAGACAAACTAAAACTGGAATTTAACGTAGAATCGAGTCCGAATGAACAGCAGAATTTACTATCATGGGACTTTCGGACCTTCGACCATGATATAAAATTTGGCATTTACAGCGTTGACAAGTTGACTGGCGAGAAACGAAGTGAAGTGCCACTGGGCACTGTTTTTTCTAACGAAATGGACGAGATCGGATTTATCTCTACGCGTCCCAACACAACTTGTAAGTTCTTCCCATTTTAAATAGCAATTATAATACCCTGACACTGTACCAGAGAACTGCACAAGTGAACCGTGGCGACCAACGTTCGCCATTTCAAATTTTGATAGTTTGGTCGGAAGTCCTTTGACTTTGAGCTTTTATTAGGTTAAGTCTGCCTAATGTTTCGTATAATTCACAGTATAAATAAAAACAAGGGTGCTCCGACACGCTTGCAAGCCGAATCACGGGCGGACTCTATATCCTGTACTTTTCTTAATTCTACAGTGTTCATACGATTTTGAGGCAATGAGTCTGCCTACCGTTGAACATACATAAGTACAGAGTTTGCATATTAAATGGAATAAAAAAAAACTATGGTTGTCTGTGAAGAACTAGACCATAAGAAACACCTTGAGGCAAAATTTGTTGCTCCTGACAAATAGGATATGGCTAAATCGATTCCTTTTGTCGTTCTGATAATTTTTGGTATAAATGTTGTGGGGTCTTACTTGTTTTCTTTTAGGCGTTAAACACCATTTATTTTTTGCACAAACTTATACATAGGTATGTACATAAAGTACAGGGTATAAAAATGGTATAAAAAATGGAAAAATCGACGCAAAATAACACAAAGGCATATTCGATATTTCAAAAGCGTCACTTTGCTTAAAAATTATTGTTTATTTTTAATTATTATTAATTTTATAATTTTGAAGTCGGTGCCAAATCTAGGTTAGGTGTAATATCTAAAATAAGGGTGCTAAGAAAGTATAATGAAGTATATTATTTGTTTTTTTTTGCTTATCCTTCAATGGTAGAATGTTCAAGTACCTCCGAATATTTCCGTTCCGACCTTCTGAGCTTCCAAAAAAAAAAGAGAAAACTAAAAGAAACGCAACAAATATGTGATATTTAATTACGACCCAGTAATCCAGATCCAAATTGGATCTAACAGCTTACAAAGCATTAGTCCGTCATATTTGCAGCATTTGAAAAATTTTTAAGTCTATAAAAATTCTTCGTGTAACTAATGAAAAAAACATTAGAAATGACATAAAACGAAAATTTTGCATGCGAACGTAAAGGCCACTTTGGGGGATTTTACTCTACTCACCTTACCCAACATACTACAATAAAAAATAAAAAAAAATTTTCCTAGGCCCTACATGCTTCTTATAAGAAAGTAGATACAGTGCTATAGGTCAATATACCAAGGATATGCAAAGTTCTTGAGAAATATTTATTATGTCTAGTCACGTCGCAATAACAAAAATTCTTTTCGATAATTTAATAGACACGGTCGTCTTTGACAACTCGGCTAGCTACCTACGGAGCAAGAAGCTTCGTTATTGGGTATCACTTATATCGGAGGAGGAGGAGGGCATCAGCGAACTATCGACAAAAATGGAGTCCACAGAAATCGCGACGCAGTAATAACAAATTCCTGGTGTTGGGTAAGAACTATTAAGCCAAATACATTCGTGTAAATTAATCTTGGTGCAAGCAGTCAAAACCACGTTACTATAACGTCTATTTTACCATGTGATACAAAAGGCTCTTATTTAGATTATTTTTACAATTAAATATTATGTGTATAACAGTTTTGTATATTGTTGAATTAGATTTGCTTTGTATACAATAAACGAAAAGTCTTAAGCTGGTCCTGTCCATGCATAAATATTTAAATGAAAAAATGTACCAATAGAAGCTACGCGACTTTGGCAACTCCTTTTGAATGTGCAAAAACAATTGCATTCGCCCGCTGTCCTTATTGTTGCTTTGTAGACGCGCGGCGCTTCCGCCTTCATCACTGCGGGCCGCTTGGATTTGGACCCAGAGGAGGGTAAACTCCGGGGCCAACTTGCCCAGCCACTACTTGTTGCATTGGCATCATGTTGTTTGGGCTCGAGCCAACCACAGGCGGACCAATTGCTTGGTTTGGTGGTGGTGGCAAATCTGCCGTGATCTGCAAGTTGGTCAGCAATTCCGTAATAGCCGGAAATAGCGAGCACTGGTTTTGTTGTACTCCAAATTCACCAAATCGACGCAGAAGCCCGCTTGCAGCCGTCATCATACCCGACTGCACCTGTTCGCGTCGTTCAGCCACATGAGTAAGATTCGTTGTAATATCATGCACAATAGGGAGGACCAGTGAGGGACTGTCCTTCCAATCCTTGCCATTATAAGGAATTCGTGTGATATGCAGGAAGAATAGTATTTTCATGCGACCGAGTACTACACAAGCATTACCAATTGGTACAATGGGTACAGCTGATGGCGGCATGCGCATGCATATCTGCACTGTCCATTTCAGTTGATCGCCACCCAGCTCGGGTTTCATCTCTAGCCGCATTATCTGAACGAAGTCTTTTAAAATATGTTGCGGCAGGTTGAGAAGCCTGCATATACTGTGTAAGGAGTTGGGCCGGTAGGGTGGCGCAGCAACACGGGTATCAAAATACTGCTCAATGACCAGTAAGTCTTCAGGGCTCAACTGAAATGTTGATTTGTCTGGCAATTGCGTAAGCTTCAGGTGTAGAGACTGCATGTGAAGCTGGTTAAGCATAACCTGGCACTGAAGGCCATCGACTTTGAAAAGGACGACGCCTGGTTCTGTAGAGTTTAGAGCTGTGAGTGTCTCTTCGTTCTGAATGTTACGGTGAAGCTGACGACGCATATAGACACAGCCTAAAAAGCGTTCTAGAGGGCTTATATCTGCAACATTAATATCCTTGTTAGGGTGCGGGCTGGGTCGGCAAAGAGTCTCAAGTGATTCATGAGAAAGCAGTGTGGGTACTGCGCCCGCCCAAGGACGGTTTAAAGTACCACGCGACATTGTGTTTCCTGCATTAATACTACTGCCCAATGGTCCAGCAGTCTGGCCCACAGTAGACTTGTGCTCAGGACTTTGGCCTGGTCTTGGAGATGGCCGTGGCATGCTTGGAGAGCCGGGCCAGTTTGTATTCGCGGGGGACATAGCTGTGAAAGGTGAATCCTGATGGCTCTGGAGGTAATGTGTG
Source organism: Chymomyza fuscimana (assembly GCA_949987675.1). Taxonomy (NCBI): domain Eukaryota; kingdom Metazoa; phylum Arthropoda; class Insecta; order Diptera; family Drosophilidae; genus Chymomyza; species Chymomyza fuscimana. The sequence continues at coordinate 45,543,712 of OX465089.1, forward strand.
TTTGGCCCAGGGCTGTGCACCATATGCGGACTCGGCTGCGGATTCAGTGGAGATGAAGGCATAAGGCCACTTGGAGATGGATGCGTTATATGCGGTCCCGGTGGGGAGGTTAAATTAAAGTTCCCATGACCCTGCGCACCGCTACTGGCATTTGCAGAAGGATGTGGACTCGCAGGTGTGTGTGGGTTCGAGCTCGATGGGGGCGTATGTGGTGCTGGGAATCTGAGTCCGCTATCCCGAGGCGATTGTGGACCACGAATTCCAGATCCTAAAAATGGGGACGAGCCCCCGGTTCCCACACCCACAACACTGCTGGGTCCACTATAGTTGTCCTCCAGTCCTATTGGAGACAACGGATTGTCATCATCGTTTTGGATTCGGCCCCGAAATACTGCTGACTCATCGATGTACTTGGAGAGAAAAGCCTTAAGGCCCTGAATTGGGGTGAAATCCTCGACAACGTTACGTTCAAAACGACTGCTAGCGCCGTCACGTATCGAAACTAACCTATTAGCCCGAAAACGAACTTCAAGGCAGTAAACTGCTTGGTAAGTCAATCGAATAAGGCATGGGGACTGGGGCAGGATGCAGAATGAAAGCACTGGCACCTGCAGTCGCTGAAAATATTTTCGATTTTTATATAGAGACGTTAAAGTTTTGGATATTTAAAACACCTACAGGAATACCCAGCAGCGGCAGTACAGGCAATTTAGCTATCGAGCTCATCGGGTTATAAGTCTCATGGAGAATGTGAATGATATGAGTTAGGCTATATTGCTGGTTGAGATGTTGTGCTAGTTGGTCACGCATCATTGAGTGAGCGTTCACGGCAGATATTCCTCCAACAAAAGTAAGACGGAAGCCTTGTGCTTGAACTGACCAGTAGATGTTGCACGTGACTTCTTTCTTCGGTCCATAGCCAAGAAGCAAATTCATATAGGTGTAAGATTTTACCACAAGCATATCTCCAAGGTTTAGGCGCTCTATGATTTATTTATTTAAATATAGATAATATTATTAATGAATGGAGGATTTGAAAATACTTACTGTTTTTCAAATTGTCTGCAAAACTATAGACAAGCGTGTAAAGGTAAACGATCTTGGACCAATCATTAAGCAACTCTTCGACCGTTTTTGAGTAGTCATGATTACCCTGTTCGTATGTAAGGTAAACCGTTCGGCGACTACCCTGCTCTTTTTGGTGGATGCTTTGTAACGGTGTGCTGTAAAACACAAACTCCACTACCCAAATTCGTACTTGGCTGTTTTTATTTGTCTGCGATCTTACGGAAATCGATAACACGCGGCTCATTAGATCATCCAATACGCTTTTCTCAATATTAGGTAGCGTTGTATTTCCGCTGGTCGACGATTTCAACTCGGCATTCGTAGATTGCTGGGAACGCTGTTCCAAGTGCCCTGGCAGTGGCAATGATAAAATTTTCAGTACCAGAGACGTAGCATTGGCTTCTACCTGCAAGCCACTGTGTGGAATATTATACTTGGATAGTGTTTGGGCCAGATTTAAAAACGGTATTTTTTCGTCACACATCGCCACAACATGCGCCAGCTCGGGAATAAAATAAGCGGGGAATATTGTTTTTTGTTGTTTAGCTGGTGGCGCTAAGATATCACCATTCGACTTGCGTTTATGTGGTGAAATTTCTGTATCACAATAAAATATTTTAAATACAAATAATTTGTAAAACACTTGTTGCTTACCATCGACTTCTGTTCCAGGACCGTGAGTTGCTACAAATGTATCTAGCTGGATCAAATGCATAAGTTTAGTATAGAACTTCGGTATCTCCGACTGCGATTGAGAACCACTCTGCACCAATTGCTTGGCGGAGTCATCCACTGTATCTGACTCATCCTTTTGATATACGACAAAGCCCAAAAAAAAGGTGTACTCTATCTCATTGGGCATGAAGGGTTTCTCCTTCAGCTGGACGACCTGAATAAATCAAATACATCATTAAAAGGTTTTTTGAATGTCTTAAGAGCTATTTACAAGAATAGTATTTGGATGGCGATGCAACTTTATGTAAATCTTGTGCCTTCCAGTTTGCAGCAACTCTTTTTCGGGTAGAACCAGAAATGGTAGTGATTCGATTGCAGTCGCCGGTAGGTGTTGCAGTGTCTTTTCACAACGACGATGTGTTATCCAGAAGCGCAGTTCGGATAGCAACCCTGGGAGCTTACTCCGATCTACGTTGAGTGCGTCTTGCATTTCTTCAGTTACAGGGCAGTCCAAGTGTTTGGGTACGTGACACCGAAACATTCCCGCATGAGTATCGATAGTTATGTGGATTTGTTCGGCTCGTAAACATGGCGTAAGCACAGGTACTGTAAGAATAGCGGGAGTCCCCTGCAAATTGACTTAAAGAGATTTTCTTAGTAAAAGTTGATGTGAATTGTCATGCAAATATTTACACTCACAATCAACGTCTTTGAGAAATGCTTGGAATTCTAGTTTTAAGTCATTTAGTCGAGATACCGAGCGTATATAAACCGTATGTACAATTAAGCGCTCCATAGAGAGAATCTCCGAACGAACAGCACGTTCTGCAACTTCAGCTGATTCTTTCGCACCCAGCGATGGGATGTGAACAACTGCAAGTGGGCGCCCAATTTCGTTTGGGTCCGACTGCACTATTAAACGGTAACCAAGTTCAGATTTCAAGTCTCGCCAATAAGAGACAGTCAACTTTACACCCGGTACATATTCCTCCACGCTTATGTTATTGTCATCTAGTCGTTCGTAGTTTAAGCGCAGAGTCTGTGTATAAAGCACTTCCAACTGCAGAGACTGGCAAAAGTAATGTAGGCAATTATACACTTCGTTCAGAGCATTTGGGTTTTCAACAAGCCGCGCTTGAATTAGTTGATGGATGTAGTTCACTTGTAGTGAATGCACCAAAGGTTTTCCATCTGTATGCAAGCAAAATTTCAGGAACTTTCGTAAGTGTGTGTCTTTTAAGACTTACCACCTGTGTCTTTGTCCTCAACAAGGATGTCAATGTCCAGCAATCGCCAAGGTACGTCAGAGTTGTCTCCCATTACAGTTAAAGCCACACTAAATTCATGTTTGACTTCAAAGGTGACGCGACCGTTTTTTATACGAAATTCTCGCATTTGAGGAAGTAGTTTTCCAGTGACCAACCTATGCTGTATAACCTGGTTCAAACGCAATAGCGTCTGTTTCTTTTCTGCCGGCGTTATTGCATCAAGCGGCACAATGCGTTCCCTAATACATGTAGGTAAACGATTATATGTGCCGGTTGTAAGCACCTCAACAGCCGCTGGTATGTGGAAGTTTGGCAAACGTGCTCGGACAAGAGTTTCCCTTGACATGCGTGCAAGCATATCCGCGGATTCAACAAAAAGCATGTTTTGCTTGTCCAAAAAACTCATGATTTGCTGAAAGGATTTGGGTTCTTAGACAAAAATATTTTATACGGTTGACAAACTTCTGCTTACCGAAGATTTATCCACCTTCGAGACGGAATTGCCCCACTTAACTAACGCGTTTAAACGTGTAAACAAATGCCGAGTACGAGCCGCATAGTTATATATTTCAATTTTGCGCTCCATATCCGTCTTCCGTGGCAATCTAAAAGCAAATGTAACATTTTACTGTCGAAAGTTTACGCGATTTTACAAAGGTTAAACTTACAACTCAGCCAGCACCATCAGTTCGTGGTAGGTACGTTGTATGATAAAATCAATAAGTACGGATAAAGACATTGTATTCAAACGGGCTCCTCCTTCCTGCCCAGAGGGCAGATAACCACCAGCACCAGGCATCTGCTCTAAAGGCAGCGGGGTCGGCGCCATATTTCCAACTCGACAATGCAACTTTTCAAAAGAATTGTAAGCTTGCCTACATTGGATGCGTGAAAATTAAATTTTTGCAAGTATGCCGGTAATATTTAATTGGTTACCTTAACTTTAATTATTCCTTTTTTCGCCGATGTCTTTGCAAAATTTTCTTCAGCATGAAATACTACGCTTATGGTCTTAGAGATGACAAACCATAAGTGAAATGGTATTTATATCGATGCAGCTAATCGATAACAAATATCGATAATTTATGATAATGGACGATAGAGAAGATATCAAGACATCAGGATTATAAATGTCTGTTATTGAATTTGAATATATTGTTCTACAAATTCAATGGATATCAAATTATAAGTATTTTATCATTAAATATTATTATTATTATATTAAATTTTAATACCACGTTAGCACTTTTTACTAAGAGATTAGTGTATGGCTTCTGTTTTTTTCTATTGTATATGGGCATTTCCACAGAAAAGTCAACCGGGGCCAATAAATAGAATAAATAGAAAAGAGTGATTTTTACCAACATTGTAAGTCAAAAATGGGTTAAATTTGATAACACATTGAGTTTATAGCTTTTCTTATTTATTTGCATAAATAATTGGCCTGAAAACTGGAGATATTTATATTTTTCTTGATTTTACTACTTTTTGCGTGATTTTCTGTCTAATTTGTTTAGGTTTCTCATTTACTTTTTTCGTTTCACACTACTCTTGAATTATCAGTATTGTACACATTGTACACATAAATATTTATATTTTCTTAGCATTAATGTAAATACAAGTATTTGTAAAACTTACTTGAAGAAATTCGTAAAACTAAAGAGGTGGAAAAATAAGTCGCGTACTGAATGTCAGAATTAAGCTTATAAAAAATAACTAGTGTATACATTTAAACAAAATAAAGTGCAAAAGAAAGCTACAATATTTCACATTAGCTTTTAAATATTTTGTATTATTTCGAAGATTTTTACATTTTTGTAGATGTAGTCGCAAAACGACTTCTATTCTTGTCGCGTACTAAATCGCAGGTTTATTGCCAATATATTGGAATCGTTAAATTAACAGATCCTACCTACAGCTACAAAAAGAGTATGAAAAAATAAAAACAAGAAAAAAAAAATGTTATTTTTTCTTTACTTTTTTGCAATTTGAAGACGTAGGAATATCGCGTAAACGATCGTGGAAATGCCCATAAGTAAAATGTACAAGTGAAATGTGTAAGACCTGTCGACATAGTAAGCGTTACCAGAATTTCCTGTAACTTTTTCTTGTTCAGCACTTCTTAGGCCGTCGTGGGGGCATTGAGTACTATCTATTTTGACCATTTGGCAGGCCACACTATTATATTGCTTTCAAGTTATTTGATTTTTTTGAGATTTCGTTGCCAGTTCTTAACTTATTTCATTCTTTTTGCATCGTAAAACAACACGATGTTCATTTCCATCTTTGTTTCTCTAAAATCGTATTTTAAAACAGTGTGATCCGCCAAAGAGCCCATTGTGTTTGTCAAGTTCATAAAACCCCTTTAAACAAGAGATCCAAAGGTTTGGTGAAAAACTCTTTCTTCACATTTCGAGACAATTGGAACACAATAAGATCTATTAAAATTTATGAAGCAATTCTCTTCGGAATTCCAGATATCTTTTGTCATCTGCCTTAATTAGGAACAAAAACGTTTAACTTTCTATAGACGAAATTTAAAATATCCATATTTATACTTTGTACAGAATTCATGGGAAGAATTATTATGGTTAAAACTGAAACTAAGAACGTCTCCACCATCATATGGAGTAATTGTAGTAGTGAAGGAATACTGCGCTGGATAACTTGAATTTGTTTCACAAATTTTTGTGACCTCATATATAGCATGTAGGTTAAATAAACATCTGCATCTTAAATTTGTAGCCTCATGGACAAATCAATAGGTATTAGGTTCCTATTTAGTTGTTAACGAACGAATTTAGAAAGCCACAATTTGAAGAGATTATACTGGCTGCCCTACTAGGTTTCTCATTCGAGTGACGAGAGGTATGTATATATAAAATAACAATATAATTGTGAAGAAAGAACTTTTGTGTAATCAATCGTACTGCGACTTTATTTTCTTTGTGTCTGCATAAGACATTTTTCCTTACCATTCCATTGCATTTGACCTTAAATCGTTTCGTATTTGCAGTGTCTCCACGATCCATACCCATAGAACAAAGCATTCAATTATTCCAAGCAGTTAAGTTCATTCTAAAGATCCTGTCGATATTTTGCATACCGAGTTCTTGGATTATTGCCATTTAATGAGAAAAAAAATTACCAATAAAAACCTTGTTTATCCGATTATTCAACTAATAAATAAATATTCAGACATTTCATACACAATGATACATTTTTTCGTACTAATAGATACATGCGTCTACTCTTATACTGTATAATGTATGTACTTGTAAATAAGTACGCGCAAGTACGTACAACAGGTAAATTAACGCAACACTTGGCATGGCAAAATAATTATTATTATTATAATTATTATTATCTTTAAAAGTCAAATGTAAAAAGAGTTTAGACTCTTCAGAGTGAAAAGGCCATAGCCGCGTGAGAATCTATTTCGGATATGGCAACAGTTTATAATGAACGAGCAAGAAATTTAAATTCTGTGCCACTTGCATGACATTCGTAGCACAGTGGTACAAATTTAGGTAGAATTTAACCAAAATTTTGTATTCGTCTATCAGAGTGAAAAGAGAAGTAAAGCTCTAATTTAAGGAAACTGATTAAGAAGCAAATTGTAACCTCAACTATATCACATCTTTTCTTAAATGCGTGCATCGGTTGCATTACTCGATAATTTTGTTCTGTAAGTTTGATTGTCGAATTTTTTTGAAATTCTGTTTATCGAATTTCCTTGACTTGCATGATGTTATAATGTATATATTGTAAGCGATTTCGGTGTCAAAAGTTTTGCATATTCGCACTTCTTACCAAAACAGTCAACGCGCATTGCAACAGATCGCGTTTAGTGGTGAGAAAGCTCATGAACAATTTTATTCACACGATGATCCACAAAGGAAAGTTCAAAAGTGCGGAAATTCTGCTTCCAGAATTCATATGACTTCTCCCGATATGACATTTTAGTTAAAACGAATTCAATTTCCGATTCGTTTCGCAATCGGCATGACGATTAATAAAGTACAAAGCCATTGCCTTTAGTGTTTGTCGAAAGTGAGTATAGAAAATGAATGTTTTTCTGACGGTCAATTGTGATTGAAGGGAATCAATTAGTTAATTTGTAGCAATGTCAATATTTCTTCGAAGTGAATTGCTTCATATCGTATATATGCCTGTATATTTTATTGAAAATTCTGATACTCCTAGTTAATAATATATTATTATCAGCGGTGGGCTCTTTTTGCTCCGAGTGCTCTTTCCGTTATGTCTTGAAAGTGACGCCCGCCAGACGCACACGAGAATTAAAAAACAAAAACACACAATGTGCGAGTTTTATGGCCCTACTCGAGGATGCTTGCGCGACCGTAACGGGGCTTTTTATTAATGCTCGCTGACTAAAATTTTGCACAAGTACACTGAGCACAGAAATATAGTTGCTTTGGCAACTTTAAAACCGAGTAATTTTTTTGGTAACTTAAAATTGTCATATAAAATCATATGACTTCGCTGTGTCTTTGAATGCGTTGCACAATTTTGTTCAGTGTACTCTCACAAGCAATCGATGGCGACGCGAATAGTTTACAATAACAAATAACACAAAATAACACTTTATGGTTTTATGGCCCTACTCGAGAATTGCTTGTGGGACCGTAACAGGACTTTTTTTCTTGATGTTGTTGTAGGGCTCTTTCCGTTATTTTTCGTGCCCACCGCTGATTATTATTATTGCAAAAAAATAGATTAAATAGAAAGATGGCGTACTTTAAAGTTGGGCGCGGACAACTTTGGGATACCCTGTACCACATTGCAATCAAATCCGATATATTGCTTAAGAACTCCAAAAGACATATGATTGCTAAATTTGGTTAGGATATCTTCATAATCATAATCGGATTTTGATCAAGTTTGGTACAGTGATTAAGAACTCTAAAAAAATTTACGAATGCCAAATTTCGTTACGATATCTTCATAAACAAACGAATTATCCATCTAAAACTTTTGGTTTTTTTCGAGGCCCTCTGAAACACCCCTATAGCTATATAATGTAACCCCGATATCAAAAAAATGAAATAAGTTTGTCTGCCGTGGGATACTAGGTGATCTTATCTGAAAATTTGGTTGCTCTAGCACTTACCGTCTCTGAGATCTAGGCGTTCATACAGACAGACAGACGGACAGGCGGACGTGGGTATATCGACTTCTCTAGTCATCCTGATCATACTTCGGGTAACTTTGGGTTCTCAGACGTCTCCTTCTGTATGATACATATATTTTCGGCTTGCACAAACTTAATATACCCTTTGTACCATAAGGTACAGGGTATAACAAAAAAAACAACTGACAAACTGTGATTTCGAATTTCTTTAATTTAAAGTTTCACTTATTAATTAAAGGCTCATACGCAGTTCGAAAAATTTCACACGGAATGTCAAAACTTCATATAAAAAAAAAATCCCATCTCAATATCACAATTTGCGTTTGTTTTCAAGTTTGCATAAATTGACTTTTTAACGGCTATACAAAAGACTCTGATTGACTATTTGTAGATGGATGACCTAGTGCTGTCAATATGTGCTTGATACCATTGTTAGCTAAGAAATTTATGAAATTCCTCTGAAGTAAACGCCTTCCAATGTCGCTTACTACAAAATCTACTAATTCGTATCGACAAACTTAACTCACTTAAAGTAAACGAAGTTGTTATATCTTTGGTTTTAAACACCTCTACCCATTTCGAAAACGAGTCAACAAAAATAAGTAAATAATAATTTTTTTTTTAATTGGCTCTGCAAAATCAATGTGAATTCTTTGCTATTCCGAATCGCTCGGTTTCCACGGAACTAATCAACTTTTTTCTGGACTTGGCTGCAAATCTTGCTCAATATCTTTATCCATTGCAGGCCACCAAATACAAGAACGCGCAAACATTTTAGTTTTCACTATTCCCAAATGCGATGAGTGAAATTCACTTAAAATGCGTTTTCTTAGTTTAGATGGTGCTACAACTGTATAGCATCAGAGAATACAGTCATACTCAATTAAAAGTTCATATGCTTTTGAAACAAAAGCTGAAAACTGATCTCCTTTTAATTAAAAAATTGTACCATCTTTGATAAAGTAGAGTCACGATTCGTTCAAGAACAATATTCTTGAAATTTATTTTAAAAATATTATTTGACTGAATCAAATTGCCGTGATTACTTCTGAAACGTCTCTAGCATATGAAACTTGCGGAATCCGTGATAAACCATCAGCGGTATTCAATGAACCTTTTATGTTTTCTACGGAATAATTAAATCCTGCTGAAATTAAGGCCCATCAATGCATGATTGCAGATGCCATTAATGATAACCCTTTTGTTTTTCCAAATATACCCGAAACATTTTTCGGATGAGGTGCTAGAAGCACACTGGCAGTCCTATCCTTGCTTTTACTTAAGCCATTTCTATCGATGTGAAATCTTAAGTACGCTATTTTTGGTTGAAAGAACTCGAACTTTTCTAAATTCTAAGAAGCTGAGACTCTTCATCTAATTGTAACTGATTATAGGCATTTCCTTGCATGATGCAGTCGATCAGACATGTATATTTTATTCCGAGATTCGGCACCCTACTCTCCAAAGTACCCTACTGGAAGAACAGTATTCTGTATGCAAGGTCAGCCTGCCCATGCTTTCTTGCAGCTGCGCTCGCTGCTTGGATTAAAAAGTTTACATTGAAACCCTTGGATACTGCTAGATCTGCAGCTTCTTTTCTTTGAGTTCTACCACTTTTGGAAATATATAGTAGTGCAGGCCGTCCTACGCTTCTCACCGTTTTTTAATGTAAATAATTGTTTGCGAATTTAGCGAACCTGCATGCTTTCTTTCAAATTGCTTGAAATTTTTTTTCAGGTGCCAGTTATTTATAGCAATTGAAAATGGCATCCTCTTTTGCGTTCTTCGTCGTCATAGACTTCCACGTGGTGTTGACCTACAAAATGAAACCCTCGCACAGCTCGAAACCAACATTCGCAAAGAAATCGCTGGAATTTCGGGCCGCTTTGTGTGTGGCTGCAGAAGGTGGATACTTGGTCGAAATCATTTTCAAAAAGTGACTAAACAAATTGTAAAAGTAAAAATAAATTGAAACAAAAGAATTTTTGGCTTTTTACTCTTTTTTTTCAAAAAATCACCGGTTACCACAAAATGGCGCATCCTGTATTATATAGCTCCCATAGGAGTGTTTTCGTTTGTTTATGAAATTATTGAACCAAATATGCTACTCGGAAGTTTTCTAGAGTTCCCAATCACTGTACCAAATTTCATCAAAATCGGTTGACTATGTCATATAACTCCCATAGGACATATAGGTCAAAAAAAAGCTTTTTGCAAAAATGCGATGTGTTTAGTTTGTTCGTGAAGATATCCTAACCAAATTTGGCATTCGAAAGTTTTTTAGATTTCCCAAGTACTGTGTCAAATTTGATTAAAATCGGTTCACTATACCATAGGACCGATCGGTCAAAAAAACGTGTTTGTTGCAAAATTCAACTGTTTTTTGTTTGTTTATGAAAACATCGTAACCCAATTCGGCAAATAAAATGGGAGTTCCTAAGCAATATATCGGATTTAATTGCAATGTGTCGGTACAGGGTATCCCAAAGTCGTCCGCGCCCGACTTAAACGTACGCCATTTTTTTGTATGGCAGATAGGAGATCTATGTCGATAACTCACAAAAGCTTCTTTTAAATGTTTTTAGTAACTGTTGGAACTGCCATGCCTATACATATTTTCTTCTTAAAAAAAATCTCTTAACTTTCTTTCTTTGAATATCTTTAATAGGTGAAATTTGCTCAATATTTTCCATTGATATTTTGAGAATTGTATAAGGAAAGTGTTTAGATGTAGAAAATTGCATGGTTTGATTGTTTATAAGACGCACGGGAGTTTTGCCGCAGATTCATCTGCGCCTCTTTTTGTAAAATTTAGCTTTTATGATCTTGGAGGTGTCTAAATGCAAAGACACACAAACGGACATGGCACAATCGGTACCCAAAGTCTTAACAAGCATTTTGGTACAACGAACTTATGGCCTGACAAGACAAGAAATATCAGGCACTTTAAATTTTTTTTATACCCCAAATTTTGGGTAATACGAATAGTGCAGTATGCAAGATTAATGTTTTCCACTGTCCCTGTGCGTCACAAAGTCGCTCGCTCGTACATGCATATAATGTGTATGTAGAATACAAACATATTGTAGGACTGTATGTTATAGTTTCGATGACCAAAAATTAAATAGATGTCAAGAAACCGGCGAAAACTGCCAACCACAGACCAAATGAGCGAGCAGGCGCGCTATGGGGGTACTTCTTCACAATTGTAGTACAAGTTTTAGTGCTTTGTGGCTTTGTTAGAATTTCTGCGCAGTGGTCCCCGACTGTACACCTCGGCCAAGATCAAACCATGGGGCATTGAATGAAAAACAAAAATATTTTCCCTTTGAGAATATATGTATGTATGTATGAATGCATGTATACGTACATAAGTATGTGTATGTCTACGCAACGGTAAAGAGTGAGCCGCCCCAAGCAAGAGTCCCGAGAATAATAAAAACATTATTTCGATTTATTTTTAGGCAACGCACACTTGTTCCAATCGCCAACCGCTGGCACCCCTACCGCAACTGTCTCTGCTCTTACACCACCTTATTCTCTGGCACTGCGGCCGTTCGATACGATCCTCTGGAAACAGCTGCTTGCTGTCGGCTGTTCGTTGCATGCTGTCTGCTGTCTGCGTCAGCGTCAGTGACAGCGCCATCGTCAGTGCCTCCTCAGTGGCAAAACCCATGATCCAAGAACTAAGAACACGGCCAGCCATTTTCTTGATGTAAAACTGTAAGAGGCATTTTGAAAATTGTTCAGTTCTTATTAAGATTTCGAAGTATACGAATGCGCGTGCCTCCCAGCAACTAAAATACTATAAGTATTCGGAAATAGCTCGATCGCTCAGCCACAGCCACAGATAGAGCTACATATGTATACATACATACGTATATGTATACAACGTATACTTTGCCATTGCAATTTTTGATGAAATTCTTGAAAATCGTAAATATTTATACAGGAAGCAGCAGGGGTACAGATTTTTAAAGTGCAAAATATCCGCGCCTGTCTTTAGAGAAGATATACATATAACTATATACATACATATGTATACGAGTACATGTAATTTATTATTACAATACATTACAATAGACTGAATCATATTTTATATTTGCTCTCGGTGACGCTTCCAACGCAGTTATACGCTTTTTCCTGAGTTTTTTCTGTACGGGGTAAGTAAAAAAATGTTTTTTTATTAAAACACACGCACTTGGGAATCAGTTAAATCTTTAAAATAAAGTCAATTTGTGTTTCAACTATTGTAGTCTGCATAGTTAAATAAACTAATTAAAGTTTAAGTTGACATAGAGAGCAACACGAATATAAAGTCTATCTATTATAATTAAAAAAGAAAAAGAAAATTACGATTAGCCAGTTTTGCTTATTTATTTATACGAGAGGCAATGCCGGTCGAAAGTGTACATAAACATGATGAAAAAAAAAATGCTTAAGTAAACCAATGTGTGTGACTGGACACATTATTTCCAGTTCATTCCCTACTAATGTTCAGTAGTTTGCTTTGGTCTAGTGACCCGACCGTAACACTAATTCCACTGAAGAAACAGGGCCCCGAATTTAACTTGTCTTTATTATTTTTGAAAACTTCCTTTATGAAATCAGGTTTCCTACCTCGTAACGCAATCTTATTTAAACTTTTATCGTACGCTCTCTAAAATAAAAAAATATCTTCAAAATATTGCACATGTTTGCTCGGTTACACACAGGTCTTTGAATATTATCTATTTTCGGTTCAATTAATTATGAACACGAAATGTGTACTAGAAATGACTTAAATACATATGTACATACATATATCAATGAGACATAAAGACATAGACAAACAGATGCATTTTGCATTAATTGTAACTATAAATACCTATTTACCTAAATATATCAGATCCCGCTCTTTGACCCATAGTTCAACATATGTTAACAGTTCTCTTACGTTAAGCTACTAACTGATGATTGAAAAGATATTTGTGGCAAAATCAAACAAAGATCCTCTTAGGCACAACTAACTAAGGCACGAGTCAAACCACGAATTGAACTATGTACCAGTCCCCCTAGTCGTCGACCTGCGATTGACCTACACACATGGCATTGACTCTTAGTCTTCAATGACTTTTTCGCCTTTGTAGAACTATGAGCACCTTGTAGAGCAGCTAGTATAAAGAATTGCTTTTTGTATATTATTCTACGTTTTCAAGATTGAACTAAAATGTAAACTACGTGTTTTCTCGTACCGTCTGTTTAAAAATAGACAGTAGATAGACTGCGCATTGCGCAGTCTAGAGCAGTCCGTAATGCCAAAGATACTTTCACCGATGGCATTATTGCAGCGCAGTTGGCTTCCTTCTTTGCCTCCGCCCCATTTACATTTCATGTTTGTATACATTATGAGGACTTTGAACTTTTCTTAACGCGGTCCATACCATACATACATACACATATACATAAATACTTGTACAATGCACATAGTACTATATGCATCTGCGTGCAATATATTGCATTCAGATCCTCTTGTAAAAAAATGCATTAATTATAGATATCTGTGTATAACAATTAACAAACTCTTCCAAGTGTTTAGTAATTGTAACCGTTTTAACAGGTACAAAATTTAAGAAATAATGCATATTTTATATTTTCTTTAACAGTGCGTACTTCTTTCCTGTTACTCTTCTATTTTATTAATTTTTGCTGAAAAACAGTTTTCTTTTTGGGCCCCTAGATCTTTATAACCTTAACCAATAATCCTATGGAAGTGAATCTTTAAATTAAAGAAATTCGAAATCAGATTTTGTCAGTGATTTTTTTTTATACCCTGTACCTTATGGTAGAAAGGGTATATTAAGTTTGCGCATGCCGAAAATGTATGTAAAATACGGAAGGAGACGTCGGAGACCCCCAAAGTTACCCAAAGTATGATCAGGGTGACTAGAGAAGTCAATATACCATTGTCCGTCCGTATGAACGCCTAGAGCTCAGCGATGGTAAGAGCTAGAGCAACCAAACTTTCAGATTAGATCCCTTATTATTCCATATGAAACAAGATTATTTTATTTTTTCCAATAGGGGTTTTTCACCAAATTTGGTGTTTCATAGTTTTTTAAAGTTCCACAACACTGTACCAAATTTTATCAAAATCGGTGGACTGTACCGTATAGCCCTATACATAGGTACAAAGGGTATACTAGCTTTGTGCAATGTATGTAACGAACAGAAGGAGACGTGGCAGACGCCAAGCCCTTTATACCAAAATGCTTATCATAACCTCGGGTAGCGAATGAGCCATGTCCGTCTGTCCGTCCGTCCGTATGAACGCCTAGATCTCGGAGACTATACGAGCTACAGAAAATTTACCAGCTGATGCGCATATTTCCACAGAAGATTAAGTTTGTTGAATCATGTCAATATCTTCCCCCGTTCCCCCGCAGTAGTTGTTTAGCCACACCGTTTTAACAGAGCGATGCGTTGTGGTTACATGCATCTGTGAACAAATGAACAAAATCGGACAAATACAGCAAAAGTTATAGTCAAAAATGTACAAATTTCACCACCCCTTGCCTATAAACTGCATCAATATTTGACTTTACGTAATTATGGCAACAAGTGACCTAGAATCACAATTTTTGTTAAGCTGGTTCATGTGGCTCTAATGAAAAAATCCACATCCAAATTTTATCGATGCGGATCCCCCACCCCCCACAATTGATTAACCGTGTTTCTCCCACACCCCTCAACATATCAACTTGAAACTTATCCCATATACTTAAAATAGCTTCTTTGACATGACTTTCGATTTTCATCAAAATCGGTACAAACTTACGGAACTTATAGGCAGGGCCGTAGACAGAAATCCGTGGCCGGGGGGAAAATGTACCGGCCCGATGAACACTTACGTTCGCCATACTTTTCTAATTGCATTGAACTGTTGGCATTTAAATATACTTGAAATATGTAATCGTACATATTCGTACATATGGGTGTATGCGCCCTAAAATAGTTTTTTACATTGTATGTACATATATACAAACATACATACATACGTATGTACACCTTGAAAATTTACCAAGTTAAAATCTTATTTGTATGTTTTTTTTTATCGTCTATTTTTTCAGTTCCCTTGAGGCAATGACAAAGGATCAACAGGCTACACTCATACCCGAGGAGCTATACAATTTAACGCAGCTCGCAGAAGTAACCTTAGCGGCTGGACGACTTAGTACAACAAATATTAAGCAAATCAAAGATTACATGAGCAGTAAGCAATCGTTGGATTATACCGATGTACAACCAAGTTCTACAAGAGATGTTAATGCGTCACTAGACTGCAGTAGATTGCGCCATAAGCATGTTGCTTTTTATGCATCATCCGATGATGACGCCAACTACTACAGCCACAAGGTTTTTGATCGAAGAAAACTGCGTCGGTGCACCATCTCTGATGGGAATTCTTACGCGAATAACATTAATTCGACGAGTTATTGCGACGATTCTATAAATGTAGAGACCAAGTCAATGAACGACACGCTGAGCATTCTTGACGACGACCATATCTGCCCGGAGTGTGGAAAAAAGTATTCAACTTCATCAAATTTGGCACGCCATAGACAAACTCACCGGTAAGGAGATTAGCGACTCAAAAGTCTAATTTTTTTTCTTATTTCTTGCTATGATCTTGTTAACAGCTCAATTATGGATAAGAAAGCTCGTCACTGCCCCTACTGCAAGAAGGTATACGTATCGATGCCTGCATTCTCCATGCACGTACGCACCCACAACCAGGGCTGCGAGTGCCAATACTGTGGCAAATGTTTTTCGCGACCATGGTTGCTGCAGGGTCACATACGTACCCACACTGGAGAGAAACCATTTAAGTGCAATGTCTGTAACAAGGCCTTTGCCGATAAGTCCAATCTTCGCGCACATATCCAGACACACTCTAACACTAAGCCGCACACCTGCGTCCGCTGCGGCAAGTCCTTTGCTCTCAAGTCCTATCTATACAAACACGAAGAGTCCTCGTGCTTAAAAAACCGCAGCGCCGAACGCGAGTTGCGAAATGCAACTCATAACAGCCGCGCATCACCCAAGCGAACTCACAACACTGCCCCATTGGGCGCCATGGGATCCTTAAGCTGGGATGACAGAATAAAAGTCGATTCAGCTAAATCTACGCTTGCGAGCAAACTATTGAAAAAGGAGAACGAACGTAGAAATGCTTACAGCCTAACCAAATCGTATACCATGCTGGTGGCTAAACCTCCGACGACAAAGGATTTCGAGCAATATAAGCGAATCAACTACATGCAGGCCACGTCGCTGCCACATCAAGCACTTGCTTATAAGCACTTTCCCTTAGAACCGCTTCACTACGAGCAACTCCAACAGCCCCATTCCCTTTCAACTTCGTCGACTGAGATGGAAATGTCTCTTCAGGAACAGCCCGTTGACTTTTCGCCCAAAAACAATTTTACGCACTCGGAGAAAACAAGCCCTTTTGAGCTGACCAATAACTTTGCTATAGTCGCATAGAATGCAATTCTTTTTATTTTTTGGTTTGTTTGTTTCTAAAAGACAAGGTCTCATCCGCATACCGACTTAAGAACACATAAAACTCAGGACTCCCGACGAACAAAAAAAAAAAACAAAAAAAAAAAACACCATTACAAAAACATTATTTCCTTCGACTTACGAGCTAATTGTAATGAACAAAAACATATGTGATAAATATGCGAAAGTTGAGATACGATCAAACAAAAAGAGTCGATTCCAAAATGAAAGCACATCATAGGAAGTAAATACAAATTATTTCGAGCTAACGATTGAACTGATCATTGCTCATTTAGATATACAGAAGATTTAGAGACTTGCAACATGTTACCAGTATTTTTTTGAGCACTAAAGATAGGTTTTCACACACACACACATATACATATATGCATATATATATGTATATATATATACATAGATAGTATTTATTGTCATATACACATGTATTTTTATATGTACTGTGTACTGAACGAGATTAACAACCAAGCGAATTTGCAAACATTATCTATACTTTTGCAACATCTTCTAATTAATATTATATTTATTTATGTACTCTTATTTCCCCAATGTAGTTAGTATTTCAAGTACCAAACCACTTTGCTTTATAAAAAGAAATATTTATGTTTGTTCCATCTCACATACATATGTACATATGTACACTAATATTTTGCACATTAAGTATTTACTTTTAGTTTTAATTTGATTTATTTTATTTTTTTGTGGAGTGTCCTGTATATAAAGTAAGATATCAAACGAGAGATAATCTAGTCCATAAATTTAAATCCAGTGCCAACTGCAGAAGTATGGCAACGTATTTTATATAGCAGTGTTACGTACATACTTAGTATATAGCAACACAATACATACATACGAGTAGTATATTATACATATTTAGATTCTTAGTTGATTTCCTTTGATATTCTTGCAGTTAAATACTCTAAAAGTTTTCTGTCTTTTTCAATACTTTGCAAATCTCTGGACCCACCAAAGTAGAACTTAGAGGACATTCTATAACAAAATTAACATTTTGTACTGCAAGGATATTTAAACTTTGGTTTGCCAAAGTTAGCATTTCTTTAAATTTTTGTAGAAAACTGCATTTTTTATATTTTATTGATCTTCCTGCACTTGCAATACACAGCTAAATATACCAAAAACATGTAAACTTGCTTGATAAACACATTTATTTATATAATATGTACTATCTTACTTTACAATGTTTACTAATGATGAATAAAAACTATAGATTGATAAAATTAAAGGTTTTTTGGAGGCGCATATAGCACATAATATGTGTATATTAGGGTGGCCATTTTTGCAACATCTCACGATTTTAATAACGCCACCCCCTAAAAAGTTTATATATACTATATTTAATAGTTCCTACAAAGGTCAAAGGTCATAAAAAAGTTTTATATGAATGCTGAATAGCAACCAAACCGTAAGTTTGACAAGAACATGTTCCAAATATAATCGATGGGTACAGTCAAGTATAAAAATTATCGATCTCAGTTTAGTATAACCAGAGATATTTGCTGTTAAGTAGAGGCACTTTTTTTTTTCTAATTTCTAAAATTATGCACTGCATTTTCGGTTTTAGCATGTCATTTTACTACAGAATTCGGATAAAAAGGAAACTTTTTAGGGGTGGCGTTATTGATATCGACGGTTTAAAAGTCCTCCATACCAGCGGCGGCCACCCCAGTGTATATAGATAGACATGTTGTTCGACTTGAAAAATATTTATTTAGAAAATTTATTATAAAGCAATGAGCGGTATTATCAATATATCGCTTGGTACGGACGGAGGGTTGTCCATAAGTTCCATTTGTTCTTTAAGGCAGGAGAAGAGACAAGAGAAGGAGCCGCCACGGATCTCCCAAAAAGAAAACAAGCAAATTGATATATGAACACCTTGTAGATCTTGGATTTCATAAGCGCTAGGATAACCAAACTTAGGATTTAAGCTCCTGTGTCCAGCCTGATCAAGCTTATTTTTATACCCTGTACCATGGTGGAATAATATAAGGTGGTATCGTCCGTAAAAGCTATCCCTTATTGTATGTAGCGTGTGAGTGCGAATGAGAGGTCGAAAGCTTTTCTGTTAGGAAAGCTCTCTTACCATTGCTTCGTGAATGTGAAAGAGATAGATATAAATTTTGTAGATGGTTGTAAATAAATAACAAAGAACAATTCAGATATGTTTTATAGTTAATAAATATAATAAATAATTTTACATAGTTTAATTTTAACAAGTTTACAATCGCCCATAATGCTTTGCTTTTGTATTGCAAGTTTCGTGTTTAAAAAACAAAACACACACTGCTAAAAATTTCGTACGCAACCAACCTCACTCGTTCATAGCAAGTGTTGCACTGACGATAAGGGCTCTAAACGAGAGAGTGAGCGTTCGCACTACATCACCTTATTATTCCACCATGCCCTGTACCTATAGCAGTGGTGGGCAAAACTCATACAAACAAACATTTCTTTGTGTGAGTAAACGCGCAGTAAGCAAAAGCGCACGAGAGAGCAAGATCCGCAATCAAGCAACAAAGAGAGAGAGATTGTACCGTGCATGAGCCGACTGCGCTGCGGCAGATTTTAGTGCAGTAGCCTCGCGAGTTATGTAAATTGAGTGACTGCCCACCACTGACCTATAGGTACAAAGGGTATACCAGATTTGTGCAATGTGTGTAAAGGACAGAAGGAGGCGTGCCAGACCCCAAGTCCTTTATACCAAAATGCTTATCATAACCTCGGGTAGCAATTGAGCCTTGTCCGTCTGTCCGTCCGTTCGTCTGTCTATATGAGCACCTCGATTTCGGAGACTATAAGAGCTAGAGACACTAAACTTTACCACCTCAGAAGATGAAGTTTGTTGAATCATATTGATATCTTCCCCCGTTCCTGCGTAGTAGAGCTTCGCGGTTTTTAGCTACACCGCTTAATATTTTGATTTGAAACTTAACATAGCAATGCGTCGAAATTACATGTATATGTTTGACAAAAATTAAGAAAATCGGACAAATACAACAGAAGTTATAGTCACAAATATACTAATTATTATTTACACGATTTACAAAAATGAGAAACATTTCATTGGTTTCTCTATATTTTAAATTTACAATTTTTTTTACTGAACTTTTCGGTGCTTTAGATCCGAAGGGTGTAGTCTTTTTAGCCTTTGCCTTGGTCTATGACCCGCAAGAGCACAGGCCAACGAATTTGGATGGGTTTCCAATCTACTCTCATATCTCCCCCTCAGATTGTTTATGGTGTCCCCTGTGTAACTTATGTTAAGGTCTTTATGTAGATTCCTATTCCTAACATACCAAGGAGCATCTGCTATTTGGCGAAGAGCTTTATTTTGGAGTGTTTGAATTCTCTTCAGTTTTGATTTTGCTGCCGTTCCCCAAACTTGAATTCCATACGTCCACGTAGGTGTTATGATGGAAAAAAAGCCAAAAGTTGTAAATGGATAACATTATCAATCAATTGATTACTAAATCAGTAGTTTACTGAATTTCCTGCCTACGTAAGTGCGCCTCTTTTGGTAAAATATAACAACATGTGTAGGCGACTTAGGCATGAGTGTTTCGCAGAGTGGGCTAACAGGTTGAACTAAATAAAGCTCAACGCTAAGAAAAGATGCAACATGTGCTCCTAGACTTTCAGTCATTAGCAACCTTCTTGGTGAAAAACTACACACTAGAAAAGAGGCTTACTTTCAAGACCTACATCCATTCCAAGGTGGCCGTATGGCGAGACACCGAGAAAAACTAACCGTAATTGCCGGGTTAATTATACCAATCTGGAGTTAGGGTATTCACGACATGCGGCTGATCACAGGATACCCTTGTGTACTTTACCAAAAACACATACTATCAAAAGATTGTAAACGTTATTCTGTTTTTACACGGTAGATACGTTCCAGAATAAAACGTGTAAAAATAGACACGAAGTACATAGAAATAATGAGGATTGGTTCCATATTCTTCAAGTCTGTAAAAAATAGTTAAAATAAATGATTTATTAAAAAAAACTATTATGAGAGCCTTTATAGGTTGTACCTGTAGACCCCAGTGGGGGTCACACATAGACTAAATAGTCCTTAGTGAGAGAGCCTTTATAAAAGCCATATAAAATTTGTATATGAATTTATGCACAGTTTTTTTCATAAAAACAAAAGGCAATTCAAATCTTGAAGTAAAAGTAAAAAATATAAAATTACTAGTGGACCTGGCAGACGTTGTCCTGCCCGATATTAGCGGGTTAGACAACTATTTGGAATTTGGATTAAATTAAATTTGTAACTCATCGAAATTGTTTTTGTGTGATCTTCACTTAAGCCTTAAGTGGATCCAGGAGTCCTTTCTCCAGCCGGCTTACGTGTTTGTTGCTTTGATGGCCTACGGTCTTTCGTTAGACTGTTATGCAGCGACTGGATTTTGGTACAGTGTATGAAAAAAAAAACACATGGTTAACACTCACCAAAAGTATGTCTGTTCGCAACGAAAGCACGATATAAAAGAACTTAAAGCACAAAAGATAACTGTCAACTGAATTCCAATGACAGCAAATTAATATTAACATAATGCACATACAACCACATTTGACAACTGTGTACACATATACAGTTGTACAGTACAACAGAAACGCTCATAAGCGGCTGTGTATTTGTTGTTGTTTTTCCCATACAGGCATTTCATATATGAGGAAACCGTTACTCACATAAAATGTCATAACTCAGGAACGGCTGCACCGATTCCAAACAAACTTCACACAAACCACCTCCTCATAGATGGGAACGAACTCTAAAATTTTTGTGTCAATCGGTTCGGTGGTTATTGAGTTATAAGATTACCAAGGAAATGTAACTTCTTTTTATATATAGATAGATAGCAGCTCAGGAACTGAAACCTCGTATAAGAAAACAATATAAATTAATAAACAAAAGTCATTCAACTGTTGACAGACCTCGTCCACCTAGTTGACGTTCAGTTCGTCAACGCAAATTCGTCCAAAAAATCGTTGATCAACGCGAGACGAAGCATCGAGCGTGCGTTGCAAGCCTAGTGTACGACCGGTATTAGACTTGTTCTTTTTTGACTCGACAAACAGCTGCTTGCTCTAAAACTAAGAGAAGTAACTAAAAGCATGATACACAAATTTTTAAATAAAATTTTTTGATGTCAAAACGGTTTAGGCGGCTTTGCGACTTTCGACTTGTGTTAGAAAGGAACGAGAACGGGGAAGGAGAAGATGAGAAGACGCGGGGGAGGAGGAGAGTCGTAAGGGAACGAGAACGGTGTAGAAGAAGGCGCGTGGGAGGAGAAAGGCGTAAAAAGTTTTACTTCAAACGCTCGCTTGTACAGCACGTTTTAGATTTTTTTAACAGAGAGAGCGTATTGCGCTCTCATTACATGTCGCACTCTCAATCGCTCGCATTTTGCATTTTGTGGGGCTCTTCTTCTTCGGCCGCCTTACGCTCGCTTCAAAATTCATGCCTGTTTTCATGGGTATCATAATCACATGTGGAAACACATATGGATGGAAGCAATCGATCCAAGTAGAACTGCTGGGTTGCTATAGACAATCGCAACGAATATAGTAAAATAGTAAAAAATAGTAGCCCAGCAAGAGCGACCGCGGCACAACAAGAGCCGAAGTCAAGCACCACAACGTCCAACTTTATTGAAACTAAACAAAAGACTTAAGCTGCTATGAAAATAATATAGAAAGGGAACTTCCTATCTTTTCTAAAAGATTACGATAAATGTTGAAACTTTGTTGGCTTGTTACCTGTAAAGGCGCATTTATTAATATATCCGGCTCGATCGACCCAGTTTTGATAGCCTTTCGGATTGCGGAATGACGGAATTTCACACAATAAATACACAAATTCAATTCAATTCAATTCATCTTTATTGGAATAACATTTTCTTTTAAAATATGGTAGTATGTACAATTTTAGTGTTAAGGTGTTTTTTACCTGTTCATCTATAATATAAGAATAAATATAAAATTAAATCTAAATAAAATGCCAAAAATCATGCTGGAGGAAAAATGCGCAAAAAAAACCCATATGAACTGATAACTAAAACTAAAACTTAAAAACTAACTTATCCTAGAAGCGGGGAGCAAGGTCCCGGGTATGATCGAAGTCTGATGTTAAACACCTATCATGAAATTTACAAGTAGCTTTTTCGATTTTGTCCCTAACCAGATCAACATTAGCTAGGCTGTGTAATCTTTGCGTTGCATAATCCCTGGGCAAATTGTACACTAGTTTTAATATCTTGTTCTGACAGACTGGACAGCCGTAATAAATAAATGCGAAGAAAATTAGTTTCATGATAAGTGCTTTATTATCTAAACTTAGTAAGGAATTTCGGTTTAAAAATGGGTACAGTGTTCTGGAAAGAATGTTGATCTTATTAGTAACATAAGATACATGTTCCTTAAAAGTTAATTTAGGATCAAGGACAATGCTTAAGTATTTAACTTTTTGTTCCCAATCTATACTTTCATTATTAAAAGTTAAAAAAGACTGAGGTAGATAGGCTTGTTTTCTTCTTCTGCTAAAGTAAATAGCCTGTGTTTTGGTGGTATTAACAAGAATATTCCATTTCGTAAAGTAACTCAGCGAAGCGTTAAATGCATGTTGAAGATTGTCAATGACAATTTGAGGAGACCGATCTGAGCTTAAAATAGCAGTATCATCAGCAAAAATGGATGCTGTACATGCATATGGCTCAGGAAAATCAGATGTGTACAAATTGTACAGTATAGGGGAAAGACAAGAAGCTTGAGGACAACCAGCTGCAATGACGGAATTTCACACAATAAATACACAAATACAAATTAAACTTGTATTAAATTAAAATGTTTATCATTATTAAAATAAACTTATATTTAGCGGGGCTTAACAATTTTGTTTTTCGTCTTACTTCTGCAATTGCGCGGCAACGACTCTCAGTATCAAATCGAAATATGTGTATCATATATCGATACTCAGTGATGCTATTTCTTTTCAATTATCGATATTTTGACAACTCTTATAGTTAACAGTTTAAATTAAAATAAAGTTTTTTAATTCACAATAAGTAAAAAAAAATTTCAATAAAATTGCTTTATACACCCGTTCCAAAACAAAGCATTTCACCTTGCTGCTGGCTGCGAATGGTTAGCAAGATTTTATACCTTGCACCGCGACCTTAATCTGGAGACCATTGACCACCAAATTAATGAGCACGTAAGCGCCGCTACAATGAGCGACAAGCTAAACACAAAAACAGTTTCGACAAAAAACTTGCTCAGCATCAATCCCATAAAGAGGTTAAAAAGGTTAATCCCCAATTGAAGGCGTCAAGTTAGCAGGCACTGCAAGTAGATTACTCCGGACACAGCCTGGATTACGACTCCAATTTTTCATAAAAATAAAAAAAATGGCCCTAATTTTTGACTTTAGTACCAAGTTTAGTTTCGACAAACTGCAATGACTTCCCTTTAGATTGACGTACCGCTTAGAGTCTAGGTAAACATAATAAATAATAGTCATAATGTAGTTATACACAATAACGATACTAAACAGTGAATTTATTAATTTATACTTCAACATAATATAAAATGAGTAATTTTTTTGAGAAGACCAATTTAAGTGACATTTTGTAAATTGTCTTGGTTGGTTCACAGATTTTGTGATTGTGAAGATGATGGTAGTCCATCAGAAACTTGTGATTCGGAATCGACGGCTGCGTTACGACGGGAATGCATTACTGACGAGCCAAGTTCCAGATTTACATCTCCTATCTTCTCAAAATTTGTTGATTTGTTATCAATGCAACGCTTCACCAAGTCATTGTAGGTTTTATTGTGCAAAAAACATACTAGAACCACGGTCATATTGTCTCCTCCTAAACCACCCAACTCGCCTTCTGGGGCAAGACAATTATTTATAAGCTCCTCGCATATGTGCTCTGGCTCCTTGCCCTCACCGATACGCTTTCGGACAAAGCTGGCTACATCTTCATTACTCATTACATCCCAGATGCCGTCGCAGGCCAGCACTATAAACTCCCAGTCCTCGGTTATTTCACACACTTTTATATCAGGATTGGCAGTTACAATTTGCTCTTCAGGCTTTTTGTTATTGTTGCGTTTGTATGCAAAGTCTCCAAGGGCACGGGACAATGCCAGGTTTCCATTTACGCGGCTAAACTCGACCCAGCCACCTCCAGCTACAATGCGTTTGGTTTCTAAAACGTCATTAGGCTTATGGTCGTAAGAAAGCGGTAGCATAGAGCCAGAAATGCATGCTATAGAACGAGAGTCTCCGGCATTTGCGCAGTACAAAATATTATTTTTTATAAGCACTACAATAGCCGTAGATCCCACCATCTGCTCGCTCAAGGAACCGCTGTTCAGCAGCTCCCGATCAAAATCCAGAAAACCCTTCTTTAGTGCAGTCTCAACTGAATTTTCTTTGTATTCTGGCCGTTTGGTTATAAACTTATGTAGATGTTTACCAGCGTGCTTGGCAACCGAGGAGCCACCATGTCCATCGTAGACACCAAAGAATGCAGTGCTCGGGTCATCAGGCAAAGACAAGATGTGAGTATGTGAGTCCTCCATACAAACGCGCCATCCTTGCATGCAGCTAGAGCCGACGCAAAAGTTAGTGTTCTTGCAGCTCGCGGAAGCTTTTGCGGTAACGGGTTCGGAAAGTGTTTGACCCATAATTATCTAAAAGCGTAATATTTAGATCCCTAATCTGCTACACAAGAGAATCAAATGTACGTACATTAAATTAAATCCCTTCTGTGTGTTCTCAATTCAACAAGTAGAAAATTCCTAGCAAACTAAAGCAAATGTAGTACGATTTTGAATATATTGAGTGAATTTACAGTGTTTACTATAAAGTGTGAATAATTTCTAAACTTTAGAATCTAAAGACTACTCTAGTCTAAGTTTTGGTTTTAATATTTTTTATTTTTATTTTCTTGCTTTAAGGTTTTTATACACATTTTTTTTTTTTCGTTAAAATGTAGTTTTACATAAACAAAACGATATAATGCTACTTTATGCTACTAACCGATGAATAAATATTATGGTAAATAAAGAATTTACTTTGTAATTTGTTTTTTGTTTTTAAACTGTGTTGTTTTTACATTTTGCGTACGAACGAAGCATTGATTAATCATGTCTAATATACACGGGTAGTTTAGCCAAAAAAATTCTGCTGTCGGCACACGTACCAGAGAACTGCATTCACTCTTTTCTTGATTTTAATCATACGCCAAAATTCTTACTCAATTCCAATCACCTCAAAAAACACAGCGTTGAGTTAAAATCAGCTCATGCTGACGAACGCATCATACGGAGCATTTTCAGCCTTCGGTCCGAAAAGTTTTGCTCATGTATAATCATTTTACGAAACTCAGCGTTGAATAAAATCAACTCATGCTGACGAACGCATGAGGCGAATCAATTTGAGTCATTTGATCGGCTCGTGTCTTACACGAATCATGCAAGCAAACGATTGGTGTGGGTCGTACTCTTTAAGTTAATACGAATGTGTTCCTTTTTTTATATTTTAATTTTATATTTAATAAGAATGAACTATTTGTTTATGTTATATACATATATACATACAAGTATGAAGTATACAAATGTGTTCTTTTTTTGCCATTGTCATTGATAATTGAATATGAAAAAATATACTTTGTTGTGAAATTACGTATTTTGATTTGTTCTGTTTCACCTTTTTCCTGCTTCTCAGTCATCAGCAGTGCAGAGGCAGCGCTGCTGACTTCGCACATGAACACACTCATACGAGTTGATTTTTGCTTTATTAGTTTTATTCTTGATCAAAACAATCATTGTTCAGCTGAATGAACGTACGCCCGAAGTGAATGGTTTGAATATGAGCATGATTAAACTCAGAGAGTAAAAAAACTTGGCACATTTGAGCGATTTTAAATCAACAGTGAACACATGTGCGTGTGCAAGTTTGATCGGTTGAGCGAAATGGCTCGTTTATTCGTGTGTTGATTGTGTATGAACGTTTTTGCAATCACCCAAAGCCATTCTCTGACACGTACACTGTTGCAAGCTTCGTATTTTTACGAAGCGAGCGTACTGCTACTCCTCATGTCAATCGGCTCTCGCTTGACACTGCGAACACCCTGCAGGAATTCGGTGTCATATAAGTGGCCTCAACTGCTCTCAACGTAACTAGTTTTTGAATGGTTAATAAAGAACAGTCGCGGTATAGGATAAAACGGTAAAGGAGAGCGCTCTCTCTGTCAAATTTGTACCACTCAATGCTCACGCTCTCTCAGAGAGTGATTCTGTTGTTTTTTGTGAAAAGAGATGAATTTTGGGTATATGTACCCTTCAGTTCCATGAAGCTACGCATTCATTTGTCACTGAATTTAACACATACATGTCCTTGGCGTTCAGGCCTGAACCTTAGCCGTAACAATCAGCTATGAATTTGGCTTTTACCCAAAAAGACACCTACAGGGAGCACAGGAAAATTTTCAACGTTATTTATTCTTATTAATATTGGCCATAATTGAGTAGGCGAACTGTGAAACAATGGTTAGCCATCTATATTAATATCAATATTTAAAGTTTTTGGAATTTGCATTACGTTTGAAATTTTTTTAAATTGTTCCTTGAGTCCAACATGAAGATATGACTCTCTATTTATTTTTTTAATATCAGGTTTTTCAAAGCCACTAAATTTGTAAAAGGCTTTAACATGTTAACCATCCTCACATAAAATGTTTATCAAATTTATGACGGAATCCCGCCTTGGTTTGTATTTTATATACCACTTTTTAAGTTTTTCGTTTAAACTAATTTTGGGATCATCATCTTTCCCTAACTCTATATCCATAAACTGCTCCTCTTCTACCTTTACATTTTCATCACCAATTTTCCTGTCTGCCTCACAAATTCGTCTAAATTTTTTGCACAGTTTATCTTTTTCGCTAAACCGAACTCTACGCAGATGTCTTTTGCTCCGCAGTGATGGACTTTCTTCCACCCTTCCCCTACTAGTAGGTCTTTTAGATATTCCTATTTACAGCCATCCAGTGGCCTGAATAAACCTTGAGAGGCATTTTGGACTCTGTTCTGAGAGCTGGGATAGGTCATTTAGAAAATAAGACTTGAGAAAGCGGCATCTTGTCCTACACAATCCCGGGCAGTGACAGAAAAGGTGCTGTATCGTCTCTAGCTCTTCCTCATTGAGGCGTTGAGCCTTTGCAGCTGGCCATAGGAATACCCAGACGCTCCTTGTCCTGAAGGAGGATGCTGGTAGTTCTTTGTCTTGCCAGTTCATCCGAAATACAATTCCCCCCAATATCCCTATGTCCCGGGACCCAGATGAGGTGTATTGAAAACTGTTCTGCCATCTCCCCCAGAGAGGAACGACAGTTGTTCACTGACTTCATGCATGAAGTTAGAGAGGCGAGGGACTTTATGGCCGCCTGGCTATCCGAGTAAATACAGATATTCCTGTTACTTATTGGTAAGGTTTTTATTATTGTAAGAGCCTCTTGAATTGCCGTAACTTCAGCTTGGAAAACGCTGCAGTCATCTGGGAGTCGAAACGATATTCTAACGTTGAGTTCCTCAAAGTAGACGCCTCCGCCCTCCCCGTCTAATTTGAAACCGTCCGTTAATATCTTAGTTGAGCCAGGAGGGCCCGGTACACCGACATTCCACTCATCTCTGGTTGGAATGTGGGTTTTGAATTTTGTAATGAGGTGTTCCTGTGGGGTACAATAGTATTACCAGGAATAAGGGGAGAGAAGTCTTTTAGAATCTTTGAATGACCGAAGTATAGGTCATTCCATTTCTTCGCTTCTCTCATACGTAGAGCCGCTATGACTGCTGATTGTTTTCCCACCTTGTCAAGAGGTGGGAGGTTTAAAATGGCATCTAGTGCTTCAGTTGGTGTCGAACATAGTGCTCCACTGATGGTAATCTCAGCGGTCCGCTGAACCCTGGTCAGCTTTCTTGTTCAGTGAGGGCCACCAAATTGAGACTCCATAGAGAAGAATCGGTCTGACAATGGCAGTGTATAGCCAATGGACAATATTTGGAGCCATACCCCATTTAAGCCCAATGGCTTTCCTGCATGTATACAGGGCGATCATGGCCTTTTTCCTACGATCTTCCGCATTCAAGTTCCAGTCCAGTTTCCTATCGAGGATTAACGCAAGATATCTGGCTGAGTCACTGAAGGGTAAAGTAACACCATTGAGTTTGGGATTTATCAACTGGGGTAGTTTATACCTCCTAGTGAAAAGCATGAACTTTGTTTTGTCCGGATTAACTCCTAGCCCATTGACCTTGGCCCATTTAGAGAGCGTGTGTAGAGCGTCAGTCATGCACTCGCAAAGTGTTTGAGGGTATTTACCGGAGAATGCAACTGCCACGTCGTCGGCATACGCAGTTATGTTGCAACCTCCACCCTCCAAGGAGCATAGAAGGCCGTTTATGGCGACATTCCAGAGGAAGGGAGAGAGAACACCGCCTTGGGGCGTGCCTCTGTTTACGTATCTTTGGATACTAGAATTCCTAAAGAGGCTCGAACAACTCTGCATTTAAGCATTTGTTCAACGAGGCTGATTAGCCTTGGATTCACCCTAAGTTCTTTCAGAGCATCCGTAATTGTCTTGGGTGTGACATTATTAAAAGCCCCACGCTTCTGGGATAATCCCAGTGGCTAGAATTCTGAGGAAGATGTCTGACAACCATCGTGCGACAGAATCTCCCGCGTATTGTAGTTGTGCTGGGATTATATTGTCTGGTCCGGGCGATTTGAAGGATTTAAAGGAATTTATGGCCCATTTAACCTTATCTAAGGTGAATAGATGTGCTGGAACGCTAGTCCCGTCTGGCACAGGGCTCATCTCCACTGCTTTGGTGGTAGAGCAACCCGGAAAGTGAGTGTGAGTGAGTAATTTCAGCGACTCCTCACTCGAAATCGTCCATTTTCCATTGGGTTATTGTAGGTATCCAAGAGTCGATGGACCTTTAGATAGCATTTTCCTAAGCCTTGCGGCATCAGTGGTGCTTTCAATTTCTGAGCAGGAAGAGCTGCCACGAGGAACGTTTGGCTTGTCTTATCGCCTTTTTGTATTTCGAAAGACTGACTTTATATCCATTCCATGAATTTTCGTCATCCTTGCTTTTGGCCATATTAAAGAGCTTACGGGAATTGTGTCGGAATTGCGATTTTAGATGACCACCAAGGGGGTTTGCTTTTCCCCCTTGACGTTCTGAGTTTGCAGGATTTGTTAAATGCATAGTTGCAAGCTTCTGTTAGCGTTGCAATTAAGGAGTCATTGAAGACTGCCGAATTGGGACCTCTTGGAGGGACCACAGGTAGTGTTCTTCCCATGGTCTCTGCAAAGAGTTCCCAGTTCGCTTTGTGGGTGGGGCTAGGGATATCGTCGTTTCGATGTACCGATGATCCGAAAAGGAATGGTCGTTTAGTACCCTCCAATTTTGGACCTTGTGGTACAGAGAGTTGTAGTCTAGAAGTAACTCACCTCGCGTGTTGATGTCAGTGCTTCCCCACAGAGTATGGTGTGCATTGGCATCGCACCCTATGATTAGGTCGATTTTCTCTTCCTCACTATCCTTCACAAGGTGGCGTGTAACTTGCGGAGGAGGACCGCTCTGGTCATGCGCCATGTAGCACGAGCTGATTCTTATGGTACTGGATTTCGTTTCCGGTGTTGTCTTCATCGCTGTAATTGGGGAGCAAAAATACATGCAAATCCTTTTTTGCAAGAATGCAGGTGCGAGTTTTACCTGAGTTTTGAGCTGCTATGAGCTTATAGTCTTTAGTCCTCAATCCAGAAATCTGGCCTTTGCTGAGCCAGGGTTCCTGGATGAGGACAATGTCGGTTTCGCCTTGGCTGAGGCGAAGCATAAGTGCAGCCGAAGGTGAAATAGAGTGATGGAGGTTAATTTGGAGGAGTCTTATCGACATCCCTTGAATTAACCTCCACCACTGTTACGTGGGCTTCCTCCTCATCCGTATCCCCGAGGATGGAATCATTTTCTCGTCGGCCTAGCTTGGAGAGCTCCCTGGCTAGCTCCGACGTCTCCGAGGCATACCCTTCCAGTATGTCCTACTCCTCGCTCATCTCCTCTGAGATGATGGGCTCCGGGTCTTCCAGCTGTGGTTCGGGTGTGGTTTGCTTACCACCCGTAGTGTCAGTACGGTACACCCGAATCACAGCCTTCTTGTACCCGTACCTCACGGTACCGTCTACCTTAGCCAGAGCTTCCGCTGACTCCTTGTTTATGATCAGCATCACCTGCCGTGATGGGCCAACCACTTCTTCGACTTTGGCTATCCGCCAATCGTCTGTTTTAAGGTGTGGGTTGCACACCTGAAACAGTTTCAGGATTTTGTCCGGATCTTCTGGCTTTGCAGAAACCCGCTCGGGCTCTTGGCCTAAAGGGGACATCCTTCCAATCCACTGCTATGAGCTTTGCGCCTGCAATGGTCTTGACTGTGCCAAGGTGCCATGCGGCGTCGCTGCAGAGAGGTGGGGGTCCTCCATCCCTCTCCATATCCTCCAGGAAGCGATCCTGCAGCTCGTTCTCCACTCTAGCCCACAAGTTACGAGGGACAAGACCATCCTTGTTGCCCTTGTCTAGGACACCAAGGAGGATTTTGTCCTTCGTAACCTCTGCGAGGAGCGGTCTCTTCAGCAGACCTCTGTCGCTTTGTCTTGCCTTTTGTTTTGCTGGGGCTGCTGGCTTGAAGCCTGGCAAAATTGTTCTGGCCCACTCGACCAGTCTCTTACCCTCCGGTGATTCCTCCGGAGAAGTAAGGTTTTGTTGAGGATCTCTCCAGCCGTCGCCTGTCCTGGTAAGACGGTTTATTTGGTGGTGGCATCTCTGGAGTAGCCGACTCTGGGAGCAGACAGCCAGTTCCGCCCTGGACGAAGAGGCGAAGCATGTCTGCTTCGTCTTTGCATCCAAGGATGGACTGGACTGACTACCACCAGAATCTAGGGAAGACGGTGGGTTTGCCGTCTTACCCTTGCCGGCACAGTCCGAGATGGAAAGGACACCCGAAGGTTCCTTTCTCACCGCGCATGTAGCTTCTTTAGACGGCAGCTTCGTCCCTTCCGTACTTTGGTGAGTTACGATCTCATTTGTTTGTTTGGTTTGTTTTATATTTTGTAAATTTGAATTCATTTTTGGACCCACGAGTAAGCGGGAAGGGGAGAGTCACCCGCGGCATAGCCCGGGTACCGAGGGAAGCCATTTATTAAACTGGAGGTCGGCAGGTATCCAGAGATCGCAAAGTAACGACTGAGACCTTTGCTGTTCCACCGTAGATTGGGGTAATTTTATCGAGTTGTCTTCTCTCGCCCGAACTACCATTCGTCAGCACCCATGGCAGAGACATGACCTTACCATGGGCCTGCTTCCAGCCGCCCTCGCGTGGAGAGTGTAGTCGCACTTCCAGAAGTGCGTCATAATTACGGCGCGTACCACCGAGGTGGTTACACGTGAATCCCCTTATGACACCAACTGGCTGACGGCCATAATAAATACTTACCTAGCAATTAAAATTTTCACAGCACCTGCACCCACAAAAAAACTTTTTCTTTGTGAAATAAAGAAAACGTCAGAACTAGCTACGCACACAAACGCAAACACCAATGCGAATGTAAAGTCAAACTAATAACAAACAAAGCACATGCCGTTGACTTTGCTTATTTCTCTTTGCTTATTCTTTTTGCTTTGCTTGTCTGTCAAAAGAAAAAGATAGAAATAGAAATTTTATATTTGTCCTTGTTTCTCATACAAAGCCATGAGCATTCAGTTACATTTCATGCGTAAATTCAGGTCTGAACGACCGAACTGCAGGGTATGTACATAAAAATGTATTAAAACCAAAAATGCTGCTGTACAAAATAGTCATTTCATGTTTTGCAACGCGAATTTGGTAAGTGGTAATTTTTTGTTATTTAGTATATTTAAAACAATATTTTGTAAGAGTAATTTAATAGTAGCAAGTTATCTATAGTTTTTTATTTTCAGCTTATATATAAAACGAATAACTTGTTTTTTTTATTTTCAGCTTAATATGAATTAAAAATAATTGTTTTTATTTGATTTTCAGTTTTATATAACTCATAACTTGTCTTTTTTTCAGTTTTATAAATATAAGAAATTACTTGTGCTATTTATTTTCAGGAAAATTAATAATATCGTAGTTACCTAGAATTACTTTACAATGAACATTTAAGTTAAACACATGTATATAATTAAAAAATCTGTAAATTTTTAATCTAAGTCTATAATTTAAGAATTGTAAATGATTGATAAGTGAATAAAATGATTACAAATTAAATTAAATAAACTAATATTATAATACAACAATATTTACTAGTTCAATATTTGGGTTAAATATACTAGAACGAGAGCATACCCTAACGAATTATTATATTCTAGTACCAAAGCAACTAGTTTTGTCCCATATGCAGGCGAACCAGTTTGCTACCAGTTGAACATCATACCCAAAAATTCTGGTTGCTTCCTATGACAAGCCCATGTTAAACATACTAGTTAGCCAGAAGCAATCATACTAGGTTTGGGACACACAGTTTCACCGTCGGGGTGGTTGGGAACTAGTTCGGAACTGAATTTATTATTTCCGATAGTTTTGCAGCTTCATAAATGCATAGATTAACCAATTTTCTTAGGACAGAATTGTGTCCAATTGCCATGTCCAAAAGCAGTGTTTAAAAACTTACAAAAAACTTCACTGCAGCAGAAGCAGCAGTTCATTTTTTAAATTTGACAATTATCGAAGCAAAGCAAAGCACGAAATTTACAACTTTTGCTGCTTCGGCTGAAGCAATTCAAACACTGTCCAGAAGAGCTGAAAGCATGAACTTTTACCACAAGGTCCGTTTCATGGTCTAGTTCTTTACTTGCGTTCAGTTTTTATACCCTGTACCTTATAGTATGTACAAAGGGTATATTAAGTTTGTGCACGCATAAAATGTAGTTACCTAAAGTATGACCAGGGAGACTAGAGAAGTTGATATACCGATGTCTGTCTGTCCGTCTGTATGAACGCCTAGATCTCAGAGATGGTAAGAGTTAGAGCAACCAAACTTTCAGATTATATGAATTATTATGTCAGGGGAGACAAGTTTATTTTATTTTTATGATATCGGTGTTACATATAGCTCCAATAGGGGTGTTTCAGAGGACCTCGAAAAAAAACCAAAAAGAGTCAGATACCCATCTGATTCCAACTCGTTTGTTTATGCAGATATCGTTACAAAATTTGTTGCCTGATAGTTTTTTAATGTTACCCAGCACTGTCCCAAATTGGATCAAAATCGGTTGACTACACTATAAAGCCCCAATTATTTATGAAGATATTGTAACCAAATTTCCCAATCAAATGCCTTTTGGAGTTCTTAAGCCGGATTTACTTGCAATGTGGTGGTAAAGGGTATTTTTGGTTTTTAGCTCATCTTTTGAATTTCGACGAATTTCGGTCTAATTATATTTGTTTTTGATAATTTGATTCATTGTATTTGTTTACAGGTGCTGTCCTGAACAACAAATTAGTCAAATTCTATTGATTTATTTTAGGTATTCTGATTTGTATCCTCTGGGTCGCCTCTTTGGTTTGCGAACTAGCCAGAACACCATATGGAACTCAGTCAGGTAAATAAAGCATATGCGGAACGATCGATAGGTTTTCTTTTGCACTAAACGAGGTTAAACTCTTCTGAGGCCCAAATGATTTTTAAAAATTATTTATACCGATCCAATGAAAACACCAACCTTATTGATAAGGTCTTATTGTTATTCAACGATTATGAATCATAATTTATGATCACCAAACCTTGGTTTTTTTTTTTTACGTATCGGTTATAAATATTTTCTCTTTAAATCAAAACCCATTGGCCCATTTGCATTCAGTTCTATATTGGACGTTAAAGAATCAATTCGAATTATTAATAAAATTTTAATTATTTATAAAAAATTATTTAACATTATTAAATTATTATTATTCCCAATATTATACAGGAGCTCTATTCATCATTATCATATTGGTTGGTTTACTCAAAAGAGCTATTACATCGTGTTGAATGGGCTTTCTTTTTCAATAAGTCCGTTGGTCTATGAAAAACATCTGACATATTATTTAATCTACTTTTTTATCTAGAGTGTGTTCTTCTGTCGTTTTTGAAACCACTTACCAAAGGTTTTCTATGCCTCCATCCGAAATCCTTATTCATGGAGCAGATACAATTCAAAACGTATCGCTCCTCAGAGGAATTATGGGTGACAAAAAGATTTCCACAAATATCGTTATAAGAATGGAAGATTTGTTTCAGGGTTTGCTAGAATCTTCGGAACCCTTTAACAACATCAAAGAGTAAATCATCATGGCAAGATATAACTTATAAATTTGATTTGACTATATTATATAGCGTGCTGCAATATTTTATTTTATTTCTTAGTTATGCATATATTTTTATTATTATTATTATTTTTGTATACAAAAATATTTAAAATCTTAAATTGAAAACTGCAAGGTAGACATTCAAATATGTTGAAAAGTGTCTTATCAAGATAAGTCGGGCTTTGTTGTTAGGACAAATGGTATTAACTTTTCATAAATTGTAGTATCTTCAAGTACACAGCGAGTAAGAAGCCCAAAGCCCCAAAGCGAAACCGGAGCTTTTGTTTTTGAGTACACTTTGACTTATTTTTACTGGTAGCTAGTTAGTTATACATATATTATTGTATTTATTATTTTGTTTTTAAGCATTTTATAATGATTTGATTAAGCTTGAATCACTAATCACTACAAGATTATTCGAACTTTACGATTTCATGTTTGAAAGAAAACATGAGATTATTTACTTTCCCATATGTAGGTACTTTCAGTATGTATTTAAAAGTACATATATAGTATTTTTTGAAGGATTTTTAAAACGGTACAGATTTTACTACCACATACATACATATATGGTACTCTGTCTACATTGTATATACTATATTTACAGTTTTTTATTTATATAGAGTTTTATTTATACTATATATATATATACTATGTACATATTATTTTTTTTGTTATATATTTATAATATATGGTTTTTAGGTAGGATATTTGCTAGTCTTACAATTTTCACACATCAACATTGGTTGGTATTGGTTAAGTTTTCGTTTGATTTATATTTAAATACTTAGATACATAATATTTAATAATGTATTCTCGTACATGGACAAAATATGATATACATATGTATGTATGTATTATACTTTCTTTAACAAACACACAACTTTGTATGCTAATTTCTACACTCTTTATTATTTTGCGTATTGTTTTACAGTCATATTTTTTATGCGAATTACATTACACTAATATCGATGCTTAGACGGAGATCCTATTATTATAAGTACATACTTCATGAACATTCTTAAAGGATTCGTTTATACCGCTTTATTTATATGCATTACGAAGTTTTACTTATGAATACATACTATAGTAGCTTGTATATGTATATTATTTCACTTTTGTTTTTGCTTAAACTTGAACTCGCGCTTTTTAAGAAATCGAATTATGGACGGGTTTTTTCAATCTTGTTTGTTTAATTGTGTGCGGCGCTAATCTTTGATTATAGTTCAATTTTTTATTTGAAATATTTGAATATTTTTTTTTTGTGAATGTTATTGTTGTAAATGTTTCCTAATTTACGTTAAATCTAAACTAATTAATGTTTCTATATCAATAGTTGCTAAAAAATTTCGTATTTTAAAGTTTATCAACTGACTTTCTCTACAATACTTTACTTTTATTATTATCAATCTTAATCGTCTTATTTGTATGTTAAGTTTGATTAAATGCACATAATCTGCGAATTCAAAACACAAAATTTCAAAGCTATGAATAATTGTTTATAATCTTTATTTCAAAAAGCTCTTATTTAGCTTGGTCAGAGGTTTTGATTATTATTTTGTTTTTTATAAATTAGACAGTTTATCAATATATCAGGCGTCTCTGTACCTGTATCTGTATCTGTATAGACAAAAAGGACTTGGTACAATTATAGATTCAACTTTAAGAAATGGTAGGATGGTAAAGGAAAGCCCCTGCTGTATTCATGTCCCCTTTACAGTTTCAGATGTTATTTCGCAAACTTTTTTGCATAAGATTCCAATCTCCTGTTTGTAAATTAGCTAAAATAGATATATTATTATGAAAGTTAAAAACTTAAATTTACATATGAATGCCTAAGGCATCGATGTCCAAGGGCCACAGAAGAACATATAATATATTTAGAACATATTTCTAGTGACAGAGTAATTCCTATGAGAAGAAATTTTTTTCATTATCACCCACAATTGGAATCCTTCTGTATATCAAAATGTGCCAAAATTGTTGTATTTCTGCAGGGTGCTATTACCCGAAAAATATACCTCCAAGTCGACATCGTCGTCTTAAGTTATGCTATTATATTAGTGCTCTAATCGTGAATTTCTGACAATTTGATAAATTTGGTAGTTAGTCCTTATGTTGTGAAAAACTATTAAACCAACTGATGACTGCGAATCGAATGTAGTTTTTTTAAAAACATGAATGTTTTGGCGAACTTTAAGTTTAAGCTTTTCTACACAAAAATTACTAAAGCTAAAAACCTTACGACTTTATTTCTTGTACTAATATTTATATTACTACATTTTATTTGATTTGTTGGTGGGATTTTTTATTTATTTATTTGTTTTTTTTCTTTTTTATTAATTTATGATTAAAATAAGCTGGTGTAGTCGAAGAAGAAAGAAAATAATATCAAAGTAAACAAATTAAAACTGGAAACAACAAAAGAATTACAAAATAAAGTTTTGTATAGCTTTGGGTAAGTTATTTATTTTGTCTCTTAGTATACAAAATTGATTTAAAATAAAAACAAAATGTATCCAACTGAAGTTTAGTTAATATATAAAATGTTGTAATAGTTATACATATAGACAATCTTTGCAATACATTATAGATATCGATATAAAGTATGTAATTATGTTTACATTGTTTTAGGTGCAATCATCGAATATATATATTTATATTTTTGTGTACTTTTTTTTATCAATGTTGCATTTAGCTAATACACATGTTTTTAGAAAGTTTACGTTTAAATGAATAACGTTTAATTATTTATTAAGGCTGAATAGACAGTTAACATACATATATAACCCTGTTGGCTGAGTAAATTAATATTTGTCTTTGTTTTTAGGGGTTTTGTATTATAAAGGTGGTTGTGTGAGCTTTCAAGCAAATGGATACTTAATATATTTGTTGTTGTAAGGGTTTAAGTCTATTAACTTTTCGTTTTTGTTACATATAAAGCGTTCTTGATTTTTATTTTCTATTCACACATAGACTTTGAGTATAATAAGATTAAATATTTTTTTTTGTTTTATGTAAAGTATAAGTACTATACTGTGAACTATTAAAAATATACAATAATAATAATTTTGAATCTTAAACTTGATATTTGTTGACGATGTTTATAAACTGTTTGTTCGCCTAATTTGTTTTTTTTTTTTTTTTTTTTTTAATTTTCTGCATAATTGTCGTTTATATTGCAGTTACATAGTACATACACATATTTTAATAATGGTCCATTTAATTTCTTTAAAAAACACTTACAACGCTACGTTTTAAACTTACATTCAATTACCATTTCGGTACAGATTAAAATTTTATCTATTTTGTTGTTTGCGTCTTCGCTTGTTAGTTGCACTGTAATTACTTGCACAATAATAAATAGTAATTTTGTTGTATATATATATATATATATATAGTATGACATGTAAACTTATTTATATGAATTTGGATAAGCATGTTCACAACTCTACTGTTTCTTATATACGACATACTATTGTTTTTCAAAACTATGTATATATGTTATATATGTCAACTAACATTCATATTTGTGGGCAAATAAGTCGATTTTGGGTTTATTTTTCTCAACTTATAAACAATAAATTGTTTATTCTTATGAATTTAATATTTTTTGTTTGTAATTTCAAGTAGTTAACTCTTTGTTATGCTAATTACGATCGAAAAATTTGCACGTTTTAAATATAATTAGTTATTAAACATTAACTTTAAGCCCTACATCACAAAAATTACATGCTAAAACCTTTAATAGAATTTTATGTTACTTCTAGATGTTACATCAATTTTCGATTATATTACTGATTGATTATATTACTTATTTTTTTCAAAAACATATTTAATTCTTTTTATATTTTGTTAAGTGCGTACAAAAGTTGATTTTGGTGCATAGTTTAATATTTTTCCAGCTTAATTATTTTTGCACTTTGGCTAGTTTAATAATAAATATAGGGACAGACAACAGTATTTTTGTGTTATTCATCTGATAAGTCTCATATAACTAAATACATTGGGTTAATACATAATTACTACTAAAAGGATAATCAAACGCGAATGCATGTTAATAAAATGTATATTATTTAGTGTAAGAAGGTTATAATTTTAAAAAGCAACACATACAAACTTAAATTTGTTTAACCTGAAAAACTTTTATTTTTATCGTTTTGCAAAAAACGATTATGTGTACGTTCGCATACATATATTTACATAGACTTTAGTTGACTTTTTTATACCCTTTACAATCAAAGGACTAATATGTATATTGTGCGTATTAAATATCCCGAAACAGACAGCCCTGAATCAAATCGAAAATCAACAAGAGTATTCTACTTTCTGTTCATTGTTAATTTATATCAGAAAGCTTAAATTGTTTTAAGTTTAGTACAGATAATACAAATATTGCTAAAAACGGTTTAAGCCAATTGAATTTTTTGAGTTTTACAATTATATGAAAGATTTAATCTTTAAATGTTTTAACGATTTTTTTCAGCAACCTTTTTTTTGAAGCAAGTTTAAACAATGTACTTGTAGTATTAATTACATAATATGGGTATTATTGCGACAGTTTCAAATTAATATGATGAAAATCATATATCCACAAGCTTGCAGAAGTTATCCTGGAATATGTTATGTAATTACAATTTTCTTTACTTTAAAATCATATAAATGTACTATTTATATTCTCTGTCAAATTTTATATAAAATAAAATATTAACAAAATTAAAACGTTTTGGCATTTATACCAAAGAAAACAGATACAAATGAAGTGAAAATACAGCTTATGCATGTTTAATTTTCGGTACTTATATGGTAACTATACCATCGTACACCGCATCCATGCATGTATCCATGTATAGATTATTTCTTTTATTACTTTTTGAGTAAAAGGCAATTATAAATGTTTGGCTTTGTGATTTCTGACATTTTGCATATAAAGCACTATCTAAATACGTTACTTCGAACTAATTACTTACTACGTTTTTCGGTATATTAATTTTCACATTTCTCTTTTTATATTCAACAAAAGTAATTTATCAAAGAGAGGATTTGCACTTGCAAAAAAATGTTTTTTATAATAGTACAATATATAGGTATACGCTAAATACTCGGATGCCTGTTTATAATTTTATATTTTTATAGCAATTGTATATAGTGTGTGCTGTTTACATATAAGATATACAATATGCAACACATATAATGAAACACCTTTATTTAAATTGTAGAAAATGTATATGCTAGAGAATTATTATTTTTAAGGTGTGTATGTATTTGCGTTTAATCATGTATATATACATAATTCATATGATTTAAAATCGATGTATTCAAAATAAATTCCTTCCTTTTTTCTGAATATCATAATCCGAGTTTGTCGTTTTAACCAAACTTGCATTATCATTTTGGACACCATTGAATAAAAAAAAACATTTTTATAATAAATACCATATTCATCTCTTTGTGACAAACTGACGAAAAAAAAGAGCAGAATCATTTGCAGACAATTTGTCACAACAGCTTTTATGTGTATGTATACGAAATGTAAATTAAAATTCGACATGCTCGATTTTTTACTATTGGTTCTGGCTTATATTACTCCTTTCGCTGCTTTTGCCTGAATTAGCTGTTGTGGCAGCAATCGCAGAAACAGTCCTTTGAGTGGTGCTCCAATTATTCGTTGTCTCCGTTCTAGATAGCAAAATGTTGCCAAGGCTATTGCAATTTCGCATTATTGACTGTTGTAGTAGCAACATAAACCACCAGCATTGGCTTACTTGAAGCTGTTGTTGTTGCTGTTGCAAATCTTGTCTTCGATCAACATTGGTTGAGTTAGTATTTCTGTTCTTGTTGTCAGACTCCTGAGCCATAAACGATCTAGGTATAAAGATAAAAGATACAATTCAATTGAAGCCTGTGTATTTTTTTATATTTTCAAAATATATTAGCACATGGTCTTGGTAACACATTTCTATTGACATTTTCGACTCACTCGAGTGTCAGCTATTCAAAAACAAGTTGAATAACAACGATTTGCTGTGGTTTAGTTAGGTGTGGTGATTGTTTGGTGTTAACGTCTTCAATTTCGAACTCATCTCTTCGAACTACTC
The DNA here is from genome assembly GCA_949987675.1 of Chymomyza fuscimana. Taxonomy (NCBI): domain Eukaryota; kingdom Metazoa; phylum Arthropoda; class Insecta; order Diptera; family Drosophilidae; genus Chymomyza; species Chymomyza fuscimana. The sequence goes on from OX465089.1 coordinate 45,585,010, forward strand.
GGCTCCATACCAAATATTTGAGGGCGCAAAGTGAGCTGCATGTTTGCTAGCAGACACCTGAGCAGGACTTAATGGTCCGAACTGACTATACTGGGTCGGGATTTGTATATGCGCCGGCAATGGGTGGGACGGCAAGATCTGCACAAAAATAAATAGAAATATGAGCCGTGTAAATAAATGCGACTATGTTATTTTGTTTACTTGACGACTGGAGCTGTTGTGTGCCGGAGGCGGAGCAACAACGGCCCGGTTTGCATAGGCATATGTGGGTGCTGCTTGGGACACAAACACGGTGGGGCGCCGGTATATGTCACCCTGCGCGTAAATGTCCTGCTGCATTATGGCCGCCGCTGTAGAAGATGGGGAACCACCCAGTGGTGTGCCAGACTGATGGTGAGGGTGGTGATGTTGCAGCGGAGGAGCCGATTGTAAAGCAGCTCCGGATGGCGGTTGCGATGGCTGTCGGTACACTTGCGGAGTACCCCATGATGGAGGGCCTACTGAAGTTGCAGCAGCAGCAGCTACTGCCGCGGCTGCTGCAGCTGCGCTTATCGACGATGATGACGATGTAGATGAGCTCTTTGAATGCGCCAAGGGCGGAGCTATTGTGGATGTCTGCTGGGTAACATATGTAGGTCCTGTCGAGGGTGCCTCGCGTTTGTGATGCGCTAACGGGGGCTGGGCGGCTGCAGAACTGGTTGTCCACGAAGATCGCTTACTATCTAGATGCGCCTGCTGAGTAGACTGTGATGGATATTCGTAAAATTCTGTAGGCTCCTGTTTGGTCGTAACATGGGGTAGACTGGCAGATGTGGCAACGGGACCGCTACTTGGCATATAACTGCACTCACTTTGGGCCATGGCTAGTATTCGTTTCTTTTGGGACTGGCCAGGCTCATACTTAATGCTGGACTGTGGTTGATAGTGCGGCTGATGGGTTTGCTGTGGCGCTAATGATGTTACCGAGGAAGTTTGTTGCTGAGGTGGCGGCGGAGGCGCTGCCTGGTGTTGATGATGATGTTTGGGGCTGCTGGCGGCATTGTGGTGACGGCGGCGGGCATCCTCGTCCGGTTCGTGTTCACCTACGGTTACGCATGGTATTACTAACTGAACGTGGTTATGGCTTTGATGCTTGTGGCGACTAATATTTGGCTGAGACTGAGCAGGGGAGGATTGCAATAAAGCAGCAGAGGATGGGGCGGTCGGGACAATTGGGGCAGATGGCTCGACAGGTTGACAAAGTGTTGGAAGGAGTTGGTGGCCGCTAAATTGTGAATGGTGGTTAATTTGAATACTATGATTTTGATGAATTGGATTTTGTTGTAATTGCTGTTGGTTGGAATTGGAAGTAGAATTGGAGTTGGTGTTAATGGAACTGTTGGCAGAAGTAGATGCGGAGACAGACGCAGACGAAGTAGAACAGACATTCGCAGACGCATGTAGCACGCTGCAGAGTTGTGAACGCGGATGCTGATAGGATTGTTGTTGATGTTGTTGTGGTTTTTGTGCCGGCTGCGTCGGATGCGCCTGCTCCACAGAACACGCGGCAACATCGAGTAAACCAATTCCAGTTCCACTTCCGCTTCCGCCCAGCTGATGTTGATGAGAGCTACTGCTACCGCTACTTTGGGACATGGAAGAAGACGAGATACTCTTGTTGCTGCTGTTTACGTTGCCGTTGCCCTGCTGGTGATGGTGGTGATTATAATGGTGGTTCTGGTGATGGCTATGATGATTAGCAATGACGTGGTTGCTACTACCCAAGCTACCGCTACCCAAACTACATTTGCTACTATAATGGTTGTGGCTGCTACTATTATTGTTGTTAATTGTTGTTGCCGTAACAAATGAGTTTGTTGCTGCAGTTGTTGCGGTGGCGGTGCTTATTGTTGATGAAGAAGTGGATGACATATTGTTACTGGCATTACCATAATTTACGCCGTGAGCCTGTTGATGATGTTGGTGGGGCTGCTGTTGTTGCTGATGTAAATGCAGTGGCTGCTGGTGGGACGACGATTGTCCCTGGGAGTGTGGGTTACTGCGACAATGCATTGACGACGATGAAGTTGAGTGCTGCAACAAGCTGCTGCTGGTCTGCGATTGAGCGTGCGCCCTCTGCTTAACAGGAGCTACGGCTACGACGGCAGTAGCCTCGTTACCCTCGTCTTCACTGTCTGAAATTGTGATCACTGCCGTAGGCGATGGCGTATCGTGTATGGTGATCGTCTGTTGTTTGATACTGCCTCCGTGTGTAACCTGATGTTGGTGGTTGTGTGTGCCAGAGTGTGTTGATTGGTGGTGGCTCGAAGATAGCGACGTCGGCTGGTGATAGTTGCCTCCATTACCGCTGCCGCCGCTACAGTTATTGGCGATGTGATGGCCACCACTGTTATAGCTGGCACCAGTTTGTTGGTTATGAGCATTGGAAGAACCACTGCTGCTTCCGTTATGGTGATGGTGATGTGAGCCTGACGAGCTGCTTCCACATCCGCTAGCATTAACAATATCTGCAAAATACGACACGAAAATTTTAATTTTTATAATAAAGTTAGCCAAGGTACCACTTACTCCCAGTGGACGTGGACGAAGAGGCTCCTAACGTGCCACTGCCACCGCTGTAGCTGTTGCTGTAGTTACAATTGTGATGGCCATGGTATTGTGGTGAGACATGGGCAGTGCGCTGATAGCGCTGCTGGTGCGGCGGTGAGCTTTCCTTAACGCGCTTTTTAACCGGCGACAGCTGCTGATTTTCTTTTTTTTCGTGACGCGGCACTCGGTATGAATTACCCTTGCTGCTGTAACAGAATTTCAATGAGCTAGAAAGTTAGACGAAACATTTTTAATCAAACGTACGCTATATGGTGAGCCGGCGACTCTTTTTTCAGATCACTTCGCGGCAAGTTAAGGTGATGCTTCGGATAGATCTCTTCCACATTCAAGAAAGGTGCCGAATCTACGATAAGTGAGTGCGCTGGTGCCTGCTGCGTCCAGGATGGCACTAATGCCATTTGTCGGTTAGTTTGTGGCCAAGCCACTCCACTGGCTTGTACCCGATTGGCGAGCAGCATACGCTGTCCCGAGCTGGGCTCCACCATAGATACGGGCACTGGCACGTTGACATACTGCTGGGGTGGCACCTGAATCGGAGGTTGCATTGTCGCGCTACCCACCACAACATGTTTTGTAGGGCTTGGCATAGCTTGATATGAGGGTGGACAAAGTATATTTGACACAAGTTGATGCTGAAAACTGTCGGTACGCGGCTGTGGATATTGCCGGGCCACGTTCCGACTACCGTAGATCTGATAGAGGCCTTCATAGGCAAGCGGTCGTCCATCACGAACCAAGCGTTGAACTTGGCTGGTAAGCTGGTTATTAATAGTAAAGGTCATATTCTCCGTCGTACTCGGCACAAAATTTGTTACTAGAGTCGAAGCTGGTTGTACGCTAAAAAGAATGGATCTGTATATAAAGCATCAGCTGCAAAATAAATTAACACAATACGTACGTGTGGAAGTCGCCACGGCGACAAACTTCCATCATCTGCACAGAGGCCTTTACATTATTACAGTAAACATAATCGACAAGATGGGTAAGACGAGTAAAGGAGTGATTAAGTGCCTCGGCTGGGGTAAGGCGGCGTTCCTGATCAATGGTCAGCATACGCTTGAGAAGATCTATAAATTCGCGCCGATCGGTTTTTTCGGCCAGTAATTGACCCCCCTCAAGATCTGTCGGCACGTTAACCTGCCCAATGTCGTCCAAACAGTTAAAAATGTACTTTCGCGCCTCCTTACTCTTTGTATTCGTCTCCGCCTCATGCTCCTCTGTAGTCTTTAGACGCCAGAAGGGGTAAGTAGAGTCTACATCGCGATAGAAAAACTTGGATGTTTTGGACGCGCTGCTCAGCATGTGCTCCGTGGGCAAACCCTGTGTTTGGGATATGTAGCGTATCTGATCAAATTCCGAAGAACCTGGATACAAAGGCCATCCCAAAAACAGTTCAGCCACTACACAGCCAAGCGACCACATGTCTATGGCCTCACAAAATGGTAAGCCCAAAATTATCTCTGGTGCTCGATAGTAACGAGACTGCAAGTAAGTGTTGCAAACTGTTTTGCTTACGTGCGAGGCACTACCAAAATCGATTACTTTTACGCGATACGGCTGTCGAACAGGATCCACAAGCATTATATTCTCGGGCTTTAAGTCAGCATGAATCAAGCCTAACTGCTTAAGCTTTAACAATGCCGTCAGGACCTAAAATTATTTATATTCGTAAGTTCGTTGCTTTCGTCAAAATTGAGGATGTAAAATTACCTGTTCCAAAATGGGACGTATGTACTTAAGGGGTAATGGTGAGAACTTGTTCTGCTTAAGAAAATCATATAGATTCTGCTCCAGCATCTCAAAAACCAAACACGTGTGGTTTTTGTGCTGAAAGCATTCAAAAGCTCGCACAAAATTAAATTCATCTGCATTCTCTTGGCTTAAACGTGACAAAATAGACACTTCAATCTGGCCCTGCCGCGCATAAGATGGATGGTTTTTCAAGATTTTTATTGCAACAATTTCAGAAGTTCCGCGCTTCCAGCATTTTACCACCTGGCCAAAAGTGCCGCGTCCAAGGAATTCCAAAACCTGCAGCGATTGAAACATAAAAGAAAACTTGGCAACATCCGTAAAACAAGAGCCTACGTACCTCATACTCTGCCGACAGCGAGTAGAGCACCTCATGCTGAACTAGTTGATAATCCCCATCTGCACCACTACTTGAACGTTTACTGGGGGGCTGCGTATTGGCATGCCCCCCAGATGTAGCGATCTTTGTGTGCGCCGTTCTGATGCTGGTTTGGCGCGCTGAACTTGTTGGTACTGTAGCGTCGGCAACGTTATTATTCAAATTTATAATTTCGTGACCGCTTTCAGCAATGCCTTCAGTCACACCAATTTTGACGTTGTTCGAGTCAACGCACCCGCAGTCGCAGTCTAAAAGATATAAAATAAAAAAAATCGATTTTTGACTTCATTAATATATATTTACACAAATGTCGTAACATAGTCTAAACTTCACAGAGGAAACTATAAGATTTTATACATTGACTTAGTTTTTAAAAGATCTTCTATGCAAAGGGGTGTGAACTTGTTAATTTTTGGGTATAACTCCCGACTTTCTCAACCAAAGTTAATAAAATTTGCATTCACGGATGGACAAAAATAAAAGGAAACGTATGTGAGAGTTTCAGTTTCCTATATAAAAAGGTTTTGAAAAACAGTGTGGTATTCCAACAAATTAAAAAAAAAATCATATATATTATATTTCACCGATTTTGGTAATGGTAGTTTTTTTACAGAAAAAGAAAAAGTTTTCATCAGATTTTAGAATTTTTGCAGCATCCTCTTTGTTGCGGATGCAGGCACCAACTGAAATATTTTCCAACTGTTTATCGATCTTCGATGTAATCGCCCCCTTTTCGTGTTGCAACTCTGCAATTGAAAAGTTATCGAAGCCTAGGTTCGGCTTGGGAGCCCTTAAAAACTACTGAGCACCGTATTTGCTACCATATCTGCCTTAATAAATAAATTATGCCCTTAAAATGTTTATGTTTTTTTTGAAAGTTTATAATTATACCCTGTACCGTATGGTACAAAGGGTATATTAAGTTTGCGCAAGCCGAAAATGTATGTAACATACAGAAGGAAACGTCGGAGACACTCCAAAGTAACCTAAAGTATAATCAGGGTGACTAGAGTAGCCGAATTATCCCATTATTTTATTTTTTCGATATCGGGGTTATATTATATAGCTCCCGCTCCCATAGGGGTGTTTCAGAGGACCTCGAAAAAAACCAAAAGTTTAAGATGAATAATTCGTTTGTTTATGGGAGTTGTTTATAATTTCCAAGCACGGTACCAAATTTGATCGAAATCGGTTGACTATATCATATGGCTGCCATAGGTCCGATCGGTCAAAAAAAGGTTGTTGGGCTTCGTTTGTTTATGAAGATATCGTAACCAAATTCGGCATTTGGAAGTTTTTTAGAGTACCCAAGCACTGTACCAAATTTGATCAAAATCGGTTGACTATATCATATAGCTGCCATAGGGTCGATCGGACAAAAAAACTTGTTTTGCACAAAATTCGTTGTGTTTCGTTTGTTTATGAGAATATCGTAACCAAATTTTGCAATCAGATGTCTTTTGGAGTTCTTAAGCAATATACCGGACTTAAATGCAATGTGGTGGTACAGGGTACCTCAAAGTCGTCTGCGCCCGACTTTAACGTACGCCATCTTTTTATTCTGCGTATACCCAAAAAAGGAAATCTATCATGTCGATACAGAGAAAATATATTTGTCTTTTAACTAGTTTACAACATTCGCATCCATGTTGCCATTGCAAAAGTTGTAAAGAAAAAATTTTCTTCAACAATGTCACGGCTAAATAAATAAAAAAAAAACCAACGCAAAATTGCATTTTAAGTACTTTCACGCCAAAACCAGTTCAAGCCTGAAACTCAATTAATTGCCGACAAAAGCTACAACGATCCCAATCGCAACTACTACTGCAGCAAGAAACGAGATACAAAGCCGTCTTAACGGGGATATTTCCATCTTTGAATGTGTTGAAGCGAAACAACAAGAGACATGGTGAGTGGGATGCTGATGTTTGTGCCTCCATCGTACTTTCAAAGTGACCTCGATTTGAGTTGTCTGAAGTTTTTTTGTACCTCTGAAAGACATGAAGAAAGTGCCAGTCCTAAGAATCAAAAGCTTTGAAAATAAGAAATTCAAAAGCTAGTTGCCGTTTCTCCCATATATTAATACTACTATTTTTTTTACCGACTATCATTTTTTTCTAGCTCTCCCAGGAAACATCTTGAATAACATACAGTGCAAGCCCAAAGTATGGATACCCCTACAAAAATAGCGTTTTAACAAAAATAAATCACTTTATCTGTTTTTTCTTGGTACATGGTTTTGCGAATTAACTTCTAGTAACTAGTCTCCATGTATAAATTATTAATTGGAACGGTATATTAAAAAAATATATTAATATCATTTGCATATATTTTAAGCATTTTTTTTACGAGCTTGTGAAGTGTTTCCACTTATATGTTTTGCCCCATATACTTGAGACCCTGCCAGATATGAGGAAGATTACTTGGTCGCAGATCTCTCCCATGGCTGTCGAGCTCATCCCATAAAATCTCTATAGGATTGATGCCAGGCGATAGTGGCGGTCGATCCATTATCTTGAGCACGCCAAGGTCTTCTTTCTTTTTCAAATCGCCGTTACATAATCCCGAAGTATGTTTTAGATCATTATCTTGTTTTAAAATGAATCTGTGACCAATCAAATCATTTCCAGATGGAATGCTGTGTATGACTCTTTTGGCAGTTTTCCATCAAATACCTTGAGTTGGAGGACTCCATCATAACAAAAACAGCCCCAAATTATTATAGGACCATTACAAGGCGATCTATTCGGATTTGAGCCGCTCACTTGTTTCACAACGAAGGAATTGGCGCCGATTACTTCCAAATATGTTAAATTTTGACTTTGAAATTTTCATTGGTCAATTGACCAATTTTCATATTCTTAAGCAAATTGTTTTGCAGCAATCTGCACGATCATTCATTTTTATCGCAATCTCCGTTTGACTCTATTCAAAGAAATCGGCGCCAAATATTTGATTGACCTCGGTGGTGGATATGGATCAGTCAGTCTTGCAGATCAATAATAAGTGAATGTTCTAGTTGTTGGATGTTTTTCTAGACCGTCCGTGCCCAGTTCGGCCCTTGTTACTGCATGGTTTCACAGTATCTTTGCCACATTTACTATGTTAAACGTTCAAAATTTTGGCGATTTCGGCGTATGACGATAATGACAATTGACCATAAAAATATTATTATATGAACATGATGATTTCCTTTAAGTAGATAAATTTGTATTTGTTTAAAAAAAAAAAATATCGAACTTGATTCTTATTTGTTGAGCACTAGAGTTTGGGCCTAAGACCAAACCATAACTACGAAACAACCAGAGAAAATTACAAAACTTGTCTTTAAACAACCCAAAATCTATAATATGAAACAGAAGATCATCAAAATCGATCAATGACCTTCAAATTCGAGGAAATGTTTAATTTGTTTTTTCTAAAAGTTGCAGTGGAACTCCCCAATTGTCGATTAATTTATAAAAATTTTTTCAGAACTTGTTCTTTAGCCTGTTCTCGTTTATTCTGACTTAGAAGTCTGCTTAAAGATGTGGCGACCTTGCGACGAGGTAGGCAAAGTCCGAGGCTGCTCCTTAAATGTATCAATATCATAAAAATTAGCAAATTGTTTATTTTAGCCCACATAGTGCGCTTAGAGGGAGGTTAGCAGACGGTACTCATTTCAAAAACTCATAACCTCAGCATCAAAAACCTAGGGGGTGATCACCCCCTGAGTACCTCACACGGAAACCCCCGTAAGGCTTTTTATATACATTTTGAGAAATACCAAGCACTTTCGCTAATTTCTAAGAATTGGAGAATGTTAAATTCGTGTCTGCCCGACTCTAAAATAACCTATACCAATGCAGTTTTTATACCCTGTACCTTATGGTACAAAGGGTATATTAAGTTTGAGCAAGCCGAACATGTGTGTAACATACAGAAGCAGACGTAGGAGACTACCCAAAATTACCTAAAGTATGATCAAGGTGACTAGAGAAGTCGATATACCCATGTTCGTCTGTCTGTCCGTATAAACGCCTAGATCTCAGAGATGATAAGTGCTAGAGAAACCTCTCAGATAAGATGCCTATATTTTGTCACGGGATACTTTTATTTTATTTTTTTGATATCGGGATTATATAATAAAGCTCCCATGGGCTGTTTCAGACCTCAAAGAAAAACTAAAGTTTCAGATGGATCTTTCGTTTGTTTATGAAGATATCGTAACCAAATGACTCAATTGGACCGATCGGTAAAAAAAATGTGTTTGGTGCAATATTCGTTTGTTTATGAAAATATTTAACCTAATTTGGCAATCGAATAATGTTTGGAATTCTTAAGCCGACTTTAACGTATGCCATTTTTAAAAGATCTTCTGGGCAAAGATTACATACAACATTAAAAATTTATTTTTGCTCTGTTCTGTGTGTGGTACATTTGAATCTGATAGATTTTATAGTGGTACATCCCCACTGATGTAAATCGACAAATTTGATCTGCCTGACGATAATGCGCTAGTAAATTTAAGGGTTACATCTGTCGTCTTCAAACTTCAATTAATTCACTAATTTTTTTTACTTACCCGTTTCGCGCTTTCGCTTGCCAGTGACAGATGACCTAGTCAAACGTAGATCCTGACACTGCTGTTGCTGCTGGGGGTCCGTTTTGTGCTTTACAGAGGTCCCACTGAAGCATATGTCGCCTTGTTGTCGTGATTGCGTATACGCATCCAAATAAATGACCACGGCGCTTCGTTTGAGATCACAGTTACTCTCTGTATGTTTGAGCTCCCGGGGCGCGTGCTTCAAGTCCACTGCCGCATAAACGTCGCCGTGCGGATTCGCAAGATCAACGGCGGCCAAACGCTGCTGCTGGAGTTCGCTTTTCTGTTGATATTGCGCGAGTTCGCGTTGCTCACTTCCGTAATTGGAGGAGCGACCGGCGTAGTCGACGAAATCGGACTCGGACGAGTACGGATGCGACGTTTTCATTTGTGTTCGTTGACCCGTGCATGCAAATTTCTGCTCTTCTGCAAATTTATGCTCTTTACCTTTCGGCAGTGCAACTGTTTAAATTGCTGCTATGGAATATAGTGATCTGTGACATTCAAATTTTGCATGCGACCTTCCTTGGTGCTTGCTTCAAAAATTACTTTTTTTTTATGATTTCTCTTGAAGATTGGAAAGAAACCAATTGCATATATGTACCAACTAATGTAATTTTATATTATTTATAACAAAATTGCCAATGATAGCTTGGCAAAATAGTTTTGTTGATTATAAAATTTTCATTGCTAATATATTGTGAATAAATATATTTTTTAAACGTTATGTATTCATACAATTGATGGGTATAAATTATTTACAATTACTGTGAAGACAAAAGTACAATGAAAACCAAACTGAAGATTCTGAAATGAGATAAGAATTTTTTTTTTTAAATTTATATTTTTTTAACATTAGTTTAAAAATAATAGGTACTTATTTAATTATAGTTAGATGGATTTTAAAAGAAAAATGCAGTAACTTACTACACATAGAACTCTTAAGTTTCAGCTTATTTAGATTTCAAAGCTTTCTGTGGGAAAGTGGAACAGAATTTAACAGAATTTCTTCCGTCAAATTTTCCTGATCGTAGCACGTGAATTTCAAAAACCTTTACACCGTCGAAGGCTAATCTAAAATTTTTCTTACTACGAAATAGCTGTTTAACTCTACAGGTTTTAGATGTAAGTATGACTTATTTGAATAGATTTTCTCTCAATTTTAGTCTTCTTTATTCAATTTAGATTATCCAGACCATAACATCCCCTGAACATTTCTTTATATCCATAATACATGCATGCATGAATGCTATAGTTGGTCCAGCCCGACTTTAAAAACTCTATAACCTTCATCCTGACGAATTAAGTTGTCAATTTCATTTTCATCAAGTGATGTTCGAGCTGTTATGTCTTGAAAAGCACTATGCTTTCGCAAGCATAAATGGTGGAAAAAGACAACTCCTCTGAATCACAACCGCTCTCCCCCACCTGGCGCAATAGCTACTGTTTGAACATCTGAATTCTCTACTGGAATGTTATCTATTAAATAACTCCGTGTCTTCTGTTGCTGCAACAAAGCAAAAAGAATCAGAGGAAAATGAGGAGATGAAGTTGAACAGTCTCTGTATTATTAAAATATCTTGGAAAGGAAGTTACGACATTTACAACTGGAATAAGAACGCTTACAACGGCTCCTTTGATGCTCTTCTGTCTTTCATGTCCTATCGACTTAACTATTCTAAACGGTTCGGTCAGCCCTAGCCTATGACCAATTAATTCTATCTATTTCTTTTTATAATATTCTAATTTCTATACTTAATCTTCTTACCATGACATTCAATCTTGGCCTACGTCTACGAAGAGTTACATTCCTAAGCCGAATACTTCTTCCACAATCTGAATGCTGCCGACCATTTGCTACTTGTTCATTTATTCGGTGATTGCTATCCGCCCTAAGCTCTCCTTGATACTTTCCCTCTCTACATAATCAGCATTCTGCTAATTTAGCCTATTACTTTCCCTGTGTCTTTGAGAACAAGTACTACCTGACTGCCTTTTCATGTAAGGTATGGTGGTATATTTAGCCGCTGAGGCCAATTGGCGCAAACCCCGAAACCTAAACACACGTCGAACACTTATGTACTCTGTGGTTACACTTATATCTTTTACAGTATTAACTCGATTTTAAAAAATTTTGCGGCATACTATTCCTATCATTGAGTATAAGCGTAATAAATTTGCAGTTTTTCTCCATAGAATATAATTATATGTGCATAACTCTATTTATTATCTAAAAACTACTAGATGTTGCTTATTTCCAGAAGTTAGATATTGTATTTCCATTTAGTTTATAAACAAGTTTTAGGCTGCGGGGCATTAAGTGAACCAGAATGTTATAGGGTGGTAAAGTGAATTTTGGGTTCAGTCTACTACATGGTCAATTTTAGGGTCTTCTTAATAGTCATACTTCGTTATGATCACAAAAATGTTTATAGATGGCATCAATAAGATATTCTCAATCAGATTTAGGACCGAGTGCGTCGTCGGTCACTACATAAAGACAATATTTTGCACCCTATAGTAGGGTTTTTGGCGCTTCTGCTCCGTGGTTTAAAGCCTTAGCAGGCTGAAATATCCTGTTGCGGCAGGTAGATCTTTCGGATATGGCACCGTATCGTAGCTCATATAATTTAATATATTCCTGTGCATTTGTGTGATAGATAAAAAGCATGTAGGACCCTTTCACATACTGCTAATCGAAGACTATATTACGAGCGGTTGTCCGAAACCGATTCGTTCTTAACATATACTAAAATTATACCTCATGTCTTATAATTCTTGTTAGATGCCATCAGAATCATCCAAATTAGACGTTTTCCATCAAATACAGTATTCTTTGGCCTCTTTTTATAAATACTTGGAGCAATTATAGAATGATAATTGAGTAGTTTTCTGGATTTTTTAAAAAGTTTACGGTGTGTAATTGAAATAACAACAATTTTGACCACTTTTAACCCAACAAAAAAAATAAGATCCAATTGGAAAGTTCTTAGAAGAAATATGAAGGAATAACTGTCGGGTACCGCCTCGATTGTATTACATTTTTTATTTTAAATGATTCCTTTTGTATTTATTAACATCTCTTTAAACTTTTCTAGTGACGTTATAGACTCGGAGAGCAAATGACTGTTTATGCACGTATGATTATTTTCTATGAAAAGTAAAAGTTGAATCCTGGATTTAACCTAACGGGACCTAAATCGGCAAAAACCTGAAAGGGCGTTTTGTGAAAAAATCAGCTTACTTAAAATTAACGTTCCGCTGCTCATAAGTAAGATTTATCAAAAAAAAAATTTATGCACATATAATTATTTGTCTTGGGTATATTATGGCTAACATTTTTAATTTAAGAGTAACAGCATTTGCTTTATATCTACAGGTGTTTCTGTAAGTCAACGATAGATACATCTCTCAGCAGCGAGACTTCTAGTACTCAACACGGACTAATGGACTGATCAGTCTGCCTGCAGAAACAACCGGCACAGGGGTGTCTCAGGTAAATCTTTTATAACAAATCATTTTATGGTAGGTGGATTCTAATTTTATTTTGTTGCAGTTTTAAAGTGCAAATTTTTACTAATGGGCTACATTTGTATACCCTGTACCTTATGTTACAGTTTGTGCATGCCGAAAATGTATGTAACATACAGAAGACGTCGGAGACCCCCAAAGTTACCTGAAGTATGATCAGAGTGACTAGAAAAGTCGATATACCTATTTCTGTCTGTCTGTCTGTCTCCTTGTATGAACGCCTAGATCTCAGAGATGGTAAGAGCTAGAGCAACCAAATGCCTTATTATTCCATTGGAGACAAGTTTATTTTATTTTTTTGATATCAAGGTTATATGAGCTCACATAGGCTTGTTTCGGAGAACATCAAAAAAAACCGAAAGTTTTAGATGGATAATTCGTTTGTTTTTGAAGATTTTGTAACATACGCAAGTTTCTTAGAGTTGCCAAGCACTGTACCAAATTTGATCAAAATCATATAGTTCCCATCATATAGTAACCAAATTTGGTGGTTAGTAGTATCTTACTGTACCAAATTTGATAAAAATCGGATGACTATATCATATCGGTCAAAAAACATTTTTTGGTGCATCATTCGCCTGTTTTATGTTCGTTTAAGAAAATGCAATCAAATATGGCAATCAAATATCTTTTCGAGTTCTTAAGCAATATACCGAAATTAATGGCAATGTGGTGGTAACAGGGTATCCCAAAGTCGTCGGTGCCCGACTTTAACGTACGCCATCTTTTAAAAAGACTTTTTAATTTTGCACTTAAGGCATAAATGTATAAATCTGTGCAAATGAATACATCTAAACGACCAAAGGATGTATCTACTACTACTAAGGTATATAGACTCACACTAAAATATAAAAACATGGTTGGGGATGCCACCCCCAAGTCCAGCAACACTGAGGGAATTGGAGAAAATACAGGGTGAATTAAAATCGTGATGATCCGACTATAACCGTTTATTAAGCATTGTACTGGGAATTAAAAAATGTTAAGAAGTTTTATCAAAATTGTTTTTATTTAAAAAGTTACTTTTTATACAAATTCCCTAATTTATTATTAATTAAAAAAAATTATTATATTGCATATATGGCAATCCTGCGTTTCCCACAACATAAAGATTTGTGTTTTAAAAAACAAAGGTTCACTGGTGCAAAATGACAAATTTTCGGACCGATTAGTTCCACACACTCCAAAGTTTCCCTAAGAATTTTATCAACACATCGGTTTAGCTATTATCGAGTGTATGAGAAACATACAGATAGATATACATCCAGTTTTATATAGTTACATAAATATGATAAGAAAGTGTACGTTGCTTTCAATGGGATGGCAACTATGCGAATTGAAACAAAAAATGTATCTTTGCGTTACAAAAGTTCGTAGTATTTTTACTAGTGTACTGCTTACAATAAGCCTATATACTGTACATATACTTACAAAGCTTGTCGCAATTATTTTGGCAAATATAGTTTTTTATTGCATACAGCCCTAGAATTGACATTCACATCTATACAAATGCAAAAGTTTAATAAATTAAAATACCATAATTCTGTAATGTCCTGGTGTGTGTGTACACGCAATATATGTATATATTTACGCACATACATATAAAAAGTTCCTTACCTTAAACGTAGGACTCGACTCTTGAATCAATTTGGAAACCGTATATTTTTAATAAAATACTACAATCAAAACACGGCCGGCCGGATGTATCGACATATTTATTTAATTATGTACATGACTTTGCATATGTTTGTATTTCATGAATACATATTTTTAAGCCACACCTCGAGCTGCCTCTTAACACTTTATACATATGTATGTATGTATGTATATACTTCTACATTTATTTGGCTTGTTGGAAATAGACATTCAAATATAAAGTGCATTTCGAATCAACTCGAAAAATTGCATATCTGTATTCATTTACATACATATGTATGTATGTATAATAAGGAAACTTGAGCTACAATACGGCGCAGTACATACAAAACTTCAACAGCAACTGGAGACACCGCCATACTTTTGCACACATTCTACATACATAGAAAATACATACAAGTATGTACATATTCGTATATATATATATATATATATGTGTGTACATATAATGTATACAATTTCAAAACAGAAACTACCAGGTGTCTGCAGTTCCAAACCACAAAGCACCCTGTGTGTGTATGTGGTGAAAATTCTTAAACAATAAAAAAACATAATAAATAGCAGAAAGAAGTTTAAATGCAATTTATACTCTTTGTATTACAATATGCGCACTTTTTCATGCGCTACTTTGAGTTCATCGTTTCCAATTCATTTGCGAGTTTCTCTCTGCTGCCTTCTTTTTCTGGCTCAGTACTTGAATACAGTGGATATACATACATACATATGTACTACAAATACACAAATACAAACAAAAAAAAAAAACCAACACTCAGACAAATTCGAGTGTACATACATGAGTATGAAATCACACATATTGACAACTCAATGTTATTCAACATATAAAACGAACAGACTCCACTTACTTTTTATAATTTTTTATTTAATCAATAAACTCAGCGACACTTTATATGCGAAACCGACAAGCATTTCGGTTTTATTTAAATTGATTAAAAGCCATTAATTATTTTTTACACTAAAAACACAGGCCATGTTCCCCTCTCTTTCACACGCGTTACAAATTTTAGCAGCACGACGACCGTACACGTCCGTTATTGTTGTTTCTTGTTTCAGCGATAATATATTTCTAGCCATTTTATAAGTGTATCGATTAGTAAATAAATTCATCGATTAATTGTGTTGCGCATTTTAATGATTTGAGTATCGATTCATTTTACAACGTGTCATACGACACATCTGTTTATCGAGCTGTACATTTTGCACCCAAACGATGCGGCAAAATGTGCAACCTAGTTTTAAAAAAGTTGTAAATTTGTTGCTTTTGCGACGGCAATTTCAGTTTTGACGAGACCGGTATGGTCAAACAATAATTCAATCATAAATAGGCCCATACATAATACGACCGTCTGTACGATTGGCCAAAAAATCAAAACTTTTCGAAATTCGTGCGACCGTCGTACGACTACATACGGCAGCGCCACACACAATGCAATGGAAATACGACGTGCTCGATAAACAGCATCGCTGTACGACACGTTGTATGTATGCCTTGCTTTACAATGAACTTAATTTTAAAAACTTTAGTAGGTAAAACGTGTTTTACGTTTAAATTGCGTATTTTATTTCAATGTAAGATGAATTAGTATCGATGCAAAGCGGCAAAGCGAATAATTAAAGCGAGTTTATTAATTCTAGCCACAGATTTTTTTTTTCTTTTTATTGATAGCCAAATAATTTAATCATAGATTTTTATTGAATATAAAGCAAGCCCAATTTGAGCAAAACAAATTTCCAGCAACTACCAAATGTACAATTCGATTAACAACCGATTCGTAAAATTATTCGCATTATTTATTTATTACATGTCGTACAGCGCGACTGTTTATCGAGCGGGTCGTATTTTGGTTGCATTGTGTGTGGAGTCGTCGCATGATGGTCATATGAAAAATCAAAAAGTTTTAATTTTTTGGCAAATCGTACAGACGGTCGTATAATGTATGGGCCTATTTTATGATCGAATTATTGTTTGAGTATACTGCTCTCGTCAAAAAAAAAAACTATTTTAAAACTAGGTTGCATATTTTGCCGAATCGTTTGGATGCAAACGTACAGCTCAATAAACAGACGTGTTGTACGACACGTCGTATAATGTATGCTTGGGTAATGATAAAATAAAAAAAATAATCGAAAATGTTCCACCTCTTGCGTACTCAAAACTATTTTTTTGTTGATGTTAGATTTTTCATAAGTTTTTCTTTATTTTCTATATTAAAAGCTCATATTATTAATTTTATCAAGAATTGGTTAGGTTGCTAGGGCAAAGCTGCCACACGAAGAATTTTTTGCAGAAATGACAATGATTGCGGTAGCAAATCCTTCTTCGCTTGGGATTCCTGATAAGGCATGGCAGCCACATTTTGTTACACTTGAAACAACGTAAATAAATAAAAGTCTTATAAACTGCAAACGAATTGTTAAATAAGTTTAATTCACTCATACAGAATGGGTGAAATCACAGTAGAACTATATTGGAAGCACGCGCCAAATACTTGTCGGAACTTTGCAGAGCTGTCGAGACGCGGATATTACAACAATGTAACTTTTCACCGAATCATACGTGACTTTATGATACAGGGCGGTGATCCAACTGGCACAGGTCGAGGCGGCGCTTCTATTTACGGTGCTGAGTTTGGCGACGAAATTCACAGTGATCTAAAACACACTGGCGCCGGTATTCTCTCAATGGCTAATTCTGGTCCCGATACAAATGGCTCACAGTTCTTCATTACACTAGCCCCTACACAATGGTTAGACGGAAAGCACACCATCTTTGGTCGTGTCTATACCGGCATGCAAGTGATCAAATGCGTTGGTATGGTGGAAACGGATAAGCATGATAGACCAATTGATCCCGTTCGTATTGTAAAAGCTAAAGTCGACAAGCTTTAACGTATTTGGAAACAAAGAATTTAAGTTTTTGATTTTATTTAATAAACAGTATGACTAGATATTGATTAAGACCACAGAATGTGCTTCTTGGAATGCATCTCTATGCGCCGGTTGGTTGTGTTTTACATGGTACTGTCCAGCATATCCACGAGTCGTTTTATTTCTCGGCTGCAGTGAACGACACAATTGTAGAGGGGGTATTATCATGATTATAGACATAACTTACATGCGCTGACCCAACTGTTCCGAGGGCTTCATAGACTTGCTAATTTCCTCCGTCTTAGCCATGATGGTGTACATACACTTAATGTTCGCATCAAGGGTATCGGTTAGCTTGTGGACGGCGTTTTTGTGTACCTCCACATTGTCGGCAGTAAGTGCTGAGATCGAGTGCAGCAAATTACTAAGATTTTCAATCAGATTGTCGACAGCAGTAGCTAAGTATTGTGCCTCTAGCTCAATATCGACCAATACACTGCCGTCAACTTCTGGTACATCCCTTGACTGTAATAACCGACGAGCCATCACGCCTGGCACCATGGATGTAGAAGAGGTGGTTAGTTCGAAATCGATGCTAGATTTTAAAGGACGTTCCCGCAGTTTAGCCTCCAAGTCATGAGCAACAAAGTGGCGCATTTCGCCCAATTTGCTTGTTGTGCTGCTATCAAACTCATGTGGGACTGCTATAAAGAGTCCAAAGACACTATGAGTATTGCTATGCAAACGTATTCAAGTTTACGTTGTACTTACTAGATTCACATTGAAGTGGTTTCGTTCGTCCCATTATATTACTCTCCTCACAATCACTTTCTTTGGACTTCGTGTTCTCATCATCCTCGTCTTCACCAGAGTCAAGGTTCAAGTAACTTTCCCTGCTGTTCAACGAAGTGTTCAAAGCGGCGCGTATTTCATTGTTTTCCATATTATCTGTCTCTTGACCAGAGTATTGTGCCAGGAATGGAATTTCAGTGTAAGAAGAGGCTGTCGCAATATTATTTTTAGAATAAGAAGTAGCTGCTTTGTTGTGACATTCCCCCGTATCTTCTTTCGATGCATCGTTTTCATCAACGTACCCATACCGCGGCCGTATGGGAATATCTTGATTATACATTATTATTATTATTATATTATGAGTTATGAGCCTTTGTACTAATTGTAAATTCAACACTGGAGGTCAGAAAATTTATAAGAGTAGTGGTATTGCCATATCGTTAAAATAAAATACCAACAACGTGAGTGTCGTGAAATACTCAATAAAAGTTTTTAAAAGCATTCATACAAATGCTTTGAGAAAAATGAAAACAGAGCTAAGAAATTTCAACATTTCTATTGGCTGCTGTTTAAAGCGTATCAAATATTCAAGTGAAAATGCTGGAGAACCAACTCAATATAGCAGAGAAAATTTTAAACAGTGGCGCTCATCTGATTCGGAAAAAAAACTTAAGTAGACAAAAAATATCTTGGATTCAATTTATAAGTGAAAATGGGATTTGGGATTCGCGTTTCTCTAAATTCGACGCATTTCATCATATTATTATTTACTTTAGAAAAAATATACGTTTTTTATTTAATTTTATGTGTAATTTAGTTGAACTTATTAATTTCTTTTTTTATTTTTTGCCTATTTATTTAAATTAATGGCGAAAAGTCTTGCTTAAGTTAATATTTGGACCAAAATGTGTAAATTGATTCCTTTTTATAACATAACAACACAAATTATTTTTAATTGTTGGTGTTTGTATCATCGATATGGATAATATTATTAATATTGTTTATCGAATTTAAACATCGTTTATATCGATATTTGAGTTTAATTTTAACAACCCTAGACTTTATTTCTCTGTTTTCGCCGTTCGTTGTATTGCGGCGTTCGCTTCGCCTTGCTGGTCCCAGTTCAAGAGTAGTTATGGACAGAAAATTTGTGAATGAAGGCGGTTGTTTTTAGTAAGTTTGCAAAAAAAAAAAACGATGAGCGTCTAGAACAAGGTAGTTTCTAACAAGTGACTAAGCAGTCGCTTAAATTAGAAATCCAGATAACGCAAATATATATCAAAAGAGGAGCCGATAGCAAAAGAAGCAGCACAACAAAAAGGAAAAGAGAAGTAATAAAAATAAAGTGCCAAGCGGTGTGCATACTTAAGCTTAAGTGTACGCTTTTGTATGTGTGAATGCGTTTACTTCAGTAATCGAAATTGTTCATAAATAATAATTCAAACAAATTCATATCAAGATCCACAATAAAGTAAAATTATAACACAAGTTAAACGAATAAAGTTGAGTATTGCTGCCGCCTGCAACTCGTTTCTGTTCTAGTACATAAATGTGTGTGTGTAATTAAATGTGCAACTCTCACATCGATAGGTTAATGCAACTCTGAGTGTATGTTTGTGTATGTTTCGGCGAATCTAAAAGCGAAAAGCGAAGCGAACGAAGTAAAGGAGAAAAATAAAAAAGGAAAAATTTTGCAACCGTGCTCATCTTTGGTTGGGATCAAATTCCAATTTGAAAATTCGCGCATGCGCTTCTTCTGTCCAAATTCAGTGGATTTTTGTTCGTTTTATTACAAAACACAAAATTTGTCGCGATTACCAAGAAAAATAAAAGGAATAACCAAAGAACAATGGTAAGTGTAACAAACAATATTCAACAATTTCCATTAATGTGCTTTAGTTATTTTAAAAAACTTTTGATGATTTAATTGTATGCATTGTCTCCGGATTTTTTCTACTTGCATTCTCGTAGTGTTTATACATACATATGTGTGTACATAATATACATGAGTTTCTTCGACTTTGTTCAAGTTCTTTGCTTGTTACGCTTTTTCGTTTAACGCTTATTTCTTTACTTCATGTTCTTCGTTCATTTGGGGGGCAGTTGGAAAAGCAATTTTAAATTTACGAAATCGAGATAATTACATATATTGGACGCAGCTAGATTTAAATTATATTTATGTTCTTTTTGCCTATTTCTTCCGAAAATCCGTTAATAGCGATTTAAGTTTTCCAAGATCTTATTTAAAATCAAAAGTTTTAAATTGATTCGGGCCGCTTTTTCTAAAAAAAAAAAACACGGGGACGGATCCCATATGGTTTTAGGATATATAACTGTCGATAAACAAAAGGGATTGCGAGATTTAAGGAGGTAGCCCGGTAAAAAAATTTCCAAAAATTCAATTTTTGTTTTTCATTTGTAGTCACTATAATAAGGTATAAAACTTATTTTACCTCTGATGATATCGGAAGCAGCGAAAAAAATATGGCGTACGTTAAAGTCGGGCGCGGACGACTTTGGGAAACCCTGTACCACCACATTGGAATCAAATCGGGTATATTGCTTCAGAACTCTAAAAGATATTTATTTGCCAAATTTGGTTACGATAGCTTCATAAACACACGAAACAAAACGAATTTTGCACTAAACACATTTTTTTGACCGTTCGTTCCTATTGGGGCTATTTGATAAAGTCAACCGATTTTGATCAAATTTGGTACAGTGCTTGGGCACTATAAAAAACTTTCGAATGTGAGGTTTGACTACGATATCTTTGGGATATCTTTGTAAAAAAAAACGAATCATACGAAATTTTGTACAAAAATCGATTTTTTGGCCGATCGGTGCTATGGGGGCTATGTGATATAGGCATCCGATTTTGATCAAATTTGGTTTAGTGCTTGGGTACTCCAAAAAACTGCTGAATGCCATCTTTGGTTATGATATCTTCATAAACAAACGAATTATATTTAAAAAAAATTTTTTGCCCGATTGATCCTATGGGAACTGTATGATATAGTAAACCGATTTCGATAAAATTTGGTACAGTGTTGAAGATCTCTAAAAAACTTCCGAATGCCAAATTTGGTTACGATATCTTTATAAACAAACGACTTATCCATCTAAAACTTTTGGTTTTTTTTCGAGGTCCTCTGAAACACCTCTTGGGAGCTATATAATATAATCCCCGATATCAAAAAAATAAAATAAACTTGTCTCCTATGGAATAATAAGGCATTTGGTTGCTCTAGCTCTTACCATCTCTGAGATCTAGGCGTTCATACGGACATATAGACAGACGGACATGGGTATATCGACTTCTGTAGTCACCCTGATCAAACTTTAGGTAACTTTTGGGGCTCTCCGACGTCTCCTTCTGTATGTTACATACATTTTCGGCTTGCACAAACTTAATATACCCTTTGTACCATGCTGTACAGGGTATAATTAGTAAGTTGATTTTTTTTTGTAAGTGTTCAGAAAAGACTTGGCTATCGCATGAGTCAAACCTTAAAAACGTGGAAACATGGCAAAAATTTTAACTTTTACCATTTGTTTATTTAACACTATTTTTTTATGACAGAGGCTATGCGAAAGCCACTTACATACTCTTTAAGAATCAATTTGGTTTTTGTGTTTCAGACCATCCAAAGTTGAGATACTATGGCGACTGTTTTTAACCATGGCGTCTTCCGGTTGCCCATATTTCGGACGGACGTTGAATAAAAATTACACTTTTTTTTTTAATGCTCAAAGACTAATAAAATACAAATTAATGCAAAAACAAAATTACTGAAAACCCCGTTTTTACCGTGCTACCCCCTTAATTATTATATTTGTGACAAACCTTGATCAAATTGAAAGGTGAATTTTCTTATATTTTTTTAAAATCTTTATTTATTTAGCTAAATCTAATCCCCTTCCGCTGCAATACACTTATGCCAACGAATTTTCCAGTTATCACTTGGCAAAGTCCTCCGGCATGGCCTTCAGAGTCTTCTGCGATTCAGCTTTTAATATCTCGATCGAGTCAAAGCGGTGTCCCAGAGCGGTCTCTTGAGTTTGCTGAATAGCCAGAAGTCACACGGAGCCAAATCAGTTGATTAAGCAGGTCGCGGAACGATATTTGTTGAGTTTTTGGCGAAATGCTCACGAAGAACCAGTGCCGTGTGAGATGGCGCATTATCGTAGCACCTCACAAAACGAAGCGCATCTCAAACATTGTGAAATTTCGCAAAGCTGTCACTAACAGTGCTACCAAGTTGCAGAAAGAAAAAAAATTATCGATAGAAAAAAATATTTGAATTAAAAATTTCCTTTCCACCTTTCAATTTGATCACAGTAGTATATTTTGTATAACCTCCAAAATCGCTCTTGCGTTGATTTAAAATAGACGAAATCAAAATTTTCAGAGTTATTGAGTCTCCGATCAGAAGAATTTAGGACAGAAGGGGGTTTTACAGTCAGAATTTTATTATTTTTATTTATTTAGCCGGTCCCACGACCTAAACAGGTCGTTGCCAATATTTTTAAATTTATGGTGTTTTTTTCATTTTCAATTAATTTACTTCTATGTACTAGCCAAGTGCTGTTGTTATTGCAGTTGTGTTTATAGTAGTGGCTGTGCGGAAATCCCTCTAGGCAATCTTTAAGCTTTTTGGTTGCTGTTTTGACTGTTGCGTAAAGTATTATGTTTACTTCAAAATATATACAAATACAAATATATGTATATACAAGAAGGCTAAAGTAAGTTTTTAAAAAATTCTTAAATAACGCGATTAACATTTACGATTCATCAAAAAAGAATGTACCTAGTACATATATTTTCTTTCCAATATTTTATTTTTACTAAAAAAATAAGTTACTATGGGCCCTGCTGCTTGTGACTAGCCCGATGCTACGAATCTACAAACTTTAGCTGAACTTTATGGGATACTGTGTTATTTCTCGTGTCCATATTTCAATAAATCGACTTGTCACATTTCATTTTATTTTAATTTAAAATGAATTCATTTTTGGTAGCGGTTTTATTAAGATCTTCATAAGATCTCCATAAATTTTATTGAGCAATTTTACCATTGGGGTATTGATCCCCTTGACCTCCTCCTATCTACGCCATTGTTAAAAAGCATGTTTAGTGGGACCGCATAAAAACAGAAAGACGGACACACGAAAAACTGACTGTATCCACCTAGGGGAAAACGTTTAAGCGTCTATCTAAAACGATGTACAAATATTTAAACAACTCATCGATTCGCTAATTGAACTTCCTACTCTACGAGCTCGCTCATTCAAATCTTATGCAACATCTAATTTTCATCACTCTGATTTGGAATCAATGGCCAACCGAAAACTAACACACCCCGACGCGGTTGACCTACATAGTTTTGATTGAAGTTGATGATTTGTTTACAGTGGGCTAAGCATACTAACTTACTACAAGGTGGGCCGGGCCATAGTTGTTGTATTCCTCCAAAATACTTATCTAACGCGTCGGGAATTAGTGCTTTAATTTAATGCGTTTAAAATTGTAATTATTATATGAACAAATAAGGTGGAAAATCATTTTCCGTTTGTATTTTGCAAGACGGAAATATAATTTTTAGTACTACAATCGGGAATTATGTTGTGCATACATATGTACATTGATAGTAGTAGCTGTGCAGCACGTACATACATAGCGCCTTCTATTAAAAATTTACAAAATTCTTTTTTGTAGAGCTTGACGGAATTTTAAACGCGTTTGTCAACGTGAAAATATTTCCTGCTGCTGTCGATTTTGTCGCTAACCTTGAATTGAATAAACTTTAAATTGGTATAAAAAACCGGTTTTTGTTTTTTTTGTTTCGGCCTTCCTTACTAGAGCCAAGAGTTTCGCCTAATTCATAAAGCAAGTGATGACCAACAAAATTGTAGGTACAAAAAGTATTGCAATGTATGAATACTCGTCGTACCTACTACATACTACGAATTCGTATTTTCTACGCTATTGGGCCTGACATATTTGAATATAAAGCTAATAAAAAATACCAGTTTTAGGTCACTTTGGAAAACTTCTCCGAATGCTGCTACACATGTTCAACTCAACTATTTTTACACTCGCGCCCAAGCAACTTTTTAGGAGCATCATATAATATTAAACATATAGAAAATTGCAGCTGGATTCGATCGGTTAAATGCATCATTTGTTTTTCAATGTGCTGAAGACTGTTTTCATTCAGTTTTAAGGCATAGGCAGAGGCATAGTTGTGTCGTTGCCTGGAGGGCTACGAAAATAAATAGGAATGCGAGGCGTTTATATTATTATAATGCATGGCAAGGCAACCATTGATGTTGCTAAGACGACTATAAAGGGGATTATTTTTGTTCTTCCGCTCTAAAAATAAATTGAAAAATGTATTGCATCTAGAACTGTTGGCACTTTTAGTATACTAAGTGTATAAAATTTCTTAATGGAGCTCAGAGCTACTATGTCAACAATTCATCGGAGTGCAAGTAGCGTCACCATCTTACCTGCATTAAATAAATTGGTAGTAACTTTTTAACGTTACAGGTGGTCAGTTGTATATAAGGCGCCATACCCAAACTACGTGACCACAATTTTAGACTTTTTTACCCAGTCTTTTTTGTAAATAATAAATTTGATCAAAGAGAAATTAATTTTTCTCACAAAAACATTTCGTGACAAACCACGCCATATGACACTTTTGCTCATGTTGTCTGGCAATTTTGCCTTTATGCCTCTTTGTTAGGGTTGTTTGCGTCATTCTTCGGGTATTTTTTCTTTTTTGCCTGACCAAGTGGAAACCCTAAGTCTAATGCATTTTAAGAGTATTTTATCAATATAACTTAAACAACCATAGCCGTGAACTGTTTATACCCTGTACATATGTAGGTAGTAGTGCTGGAGAAACATTGATGTTAGTATCGAAGTTAAAAATATCTATATATATATATATATATATATATATATATATACGTTGGCCAACATCGATGTTTCTCCAGCACTACTAAACACCCATTTGATGAGTGCAATAGTGCTGGAGAAACATCTATGTTGGCCAAAAGCGATGTTTTCGCTATTTATACCTTGTACCGTATGGTACAAAGGGTATATTAAGTTTGTGCAAGCTGAAAATGTATGTAACATACAGAAGGAAACATCGGGGTCTCCGATACCTAAAGTATGATCAGGATGACTAGAGAAGCTGATATACCTATGTCCGTCTGTCTGTCTGTCCGTATGAACGCCTAGATCTCAGAGTTGGTAAGAGCTAGAGCAACCAAATGCCTTATTATTCCATAGGAGACAAGTTTATTTTATTTTTTTGATATCGGGGTTACACTATATAGCTCCCATAGGGGTGTTTCAGAGGACCTCGAAAAAAACCAAAAGTTTTAGATGGATAATTCGTTTGTTTATAAAGATATCGTAATCAAATTTGGCATTCGGAAGTTTTTTACAGATCTTCAATACTGTACCTGTTGACTATTTTTTTGTGCGATTGGTCCTATGGGAGCAATATGAGCTCCCATAGGACCAATCGCACAAAAAAATTTTTTTTAAATAACATTGGATGTATTTTGTTTGTTTATGAAGGTATCATAACCAAAGTTGGCATTCAGCAGTTTTTTAGAGTACCCAAGTACTAAACCAAATTTGATCAAAATCGGTTGCCTATATCATATAGCCACCGATCGGGCAAAAAATCGATTTTTGAACAAAATTTGGTATGTTTCGTTTGTTTATAAAGACATCGTAACCAAATTTGACACTCGGAAGTTTTTTTATAGGTCCCAAGCACTGTACCAAATTTGATCATAATCGGTTGACTATATCATATAGCTCCCATAGGACCAAGCGGCCAAAAAAATGTTTTTTGTACAAAATTTGTTATGATTCGTTTGTTTATGAAGACATCGTAACCAAATTCGGCTTTTGGAAGTTTTTTAGTGTTACCCAGCACTGTACCAAATTTGATCAAAATCGGTTGACTATCGTAACCAAATTTTGCAATCAGATGTCTTTTGGATGTGTGGTGGTACTGGGTATCCCAAAGTCGTCTGCGCCCGACTTTAACATACGCCATCTTTTTGACTTCGATACATGCATCGATACTTCCAGCACTAATAGGTAGTATACAAAGGGCTTACTCGATTTGTGCAATGTATGTAACGGACAGAAGGAGGCGTGGCAGACACCAAGTCCACCATACCAAAATGCTTATCACAACCTCGGCTAGCGGTTGAGCCATGTCCGTCTGTATGAACACCTAGACTTCGGAGTCTATAAGATCGAGAGACACGAAACTTTAGCAGATGGTGCGCATAGTTCCTGAGCAGATGAAGTTTGTTGAATTATGCCAATAGCATGCCCGTTCCCTCCTAGTAGAATTTCGAGCCATTCGACATGATTACATGCATCTGTTGTTCGAAAATTAACAAAATCAGACGAATACAACAAAAGTTATAGTCTAAAATATACTAATTTCACACCACTTTGCCTATAAACTGCATCAATCTTTGACTACTTAGAACCACCAATTGTGGTAAGTATACCCACATCCAAATTTTATCGATGCGGCCCCCCGTCCCCGTGTTCTCTCCCTCAGCCCTCAATATATGCAATAGAAACTTACCCCTCGATTCTCATCAAAATCGGTAAAAATTTACTTACCCAATTGGAAAGTTCTTGGAAGAGAAATGCAGGAATACAATTTTTTTTTCGAAAAAAAAGGTACAGGGTATTACAGTGTCGGACACCGCCCCGACTGTATTACATTTTTTTATGAGTGAGCTCTTGGTTTTTTAGCCCAAGAGATATTTAGAATAAATAATTTAACGCAAGAAGGTAGCCCATGTGAATGTCGTGCAGTATGTAAAAATGACTAAGACACCCAACTCAACAACATAATATACTCCTTAATTATACATACTTATATGTATATACATTTAAAAATAAGTTTTGTCTAGGCGTGTAGGCAACCATCGCAGACTTTAATTGCAGGTATAGTACGGTGTTATTTATTGAATTTTCCTCATAAACCTGATTACATTGCCTTGTCCTGCTGACCGTGGCTGCTGAAACACGGCATTAAAGAATTTCCACAATATATGGCATTTATGTGGCCATTTGTTTCTTTTGCCGTCTCAACAGCGAAAGTCGCAGTTGCTACTACCATTTCAGTTTGACTTAATGCGCGATCTTTCAAATTTTTCGACTTTTTCACTTTTTCCCAGTCTTGTTTGCATTACAATCTGTGCGCGACCAACCAAAAGGCTGGCGGGGGCGATCTCTTTTGGCATTTACATATCGCAAACTTCATCGGTTGAGAGCGATTGCCGCCGCTAAATAAAAGTTTATGCAATTAAGTAAATCAAACAGCTTTCGGTTCGCTTTGGTTTGCTACCGATGCCATAGTCGATATTAACGCCAACGCTGATGCTGCACTGCCGCCACCTAGTTGTTGTTTGCCACTCTTATAAATTTTCGTCCTGCCTATGGAACGATAGTTGATGTGCATTATATGTGTTTCCAGACAGCCCGACAATGAGACAGTCGGACAACCAGCCAAGCCAACGAAACCTCTTTAGAGACACGACTAACCACAGACTTAGTTGCTACATATGCAGTCTATGTATGTGCGGCATAATTTATCGTCCATCAAATGAAGCGCCATGGAGACCGAGTGGGAGGGTCTAAACCATCTGTCGCTTGGAATTTGAACCACCTTTTGGTGGGGATTAAAAACAAACCAAGCAACTAGTTGGTCAAACTTAACAAATGTGACAGCCAAATAATTGCCCAACACTATGTCCCAAGTACTTTGAAGCTATTATGGTTCCATGGTGGTCGCTCAACCCAGCTGCGTAGTTTTAACAATGAACATAAGTATTTTTTTTGGCATAGCTTTTGAAAATTTTAAATTGGTTTTTTTTGTCAATGTAGTAGTGGCTGCAACATTTGCTAACTTTTTGTCAATACCCAAGAACGTGAAAACTCATTAAAGCCCACTGTAGATAAGAACCCGTCACAAAAACATCAACAAAGTTTTTGTTTTGCTTTGATTTTTCGACACATGTATACTTTGGCATAGTCAACGATGTATTGACAATCTTTATACCCTGTACCAGAAGGTAAGGAGTAATTAAGTTTTTTGCAAATGCTTGTACAATACAGAGCTGAGCTTGGATAACGAAATTGTAAGTTTGGACTCCAGGTTAAGTTAATGCTTGTTTTTATTTTGTCACACCTCTAATTTCATTAATAGTAAACAACATTACAATCGAACTTTAAATATTATCTCCTATATTATATATTGTTGGCTTCAAAACTTAAAGTTGGCTCGAATACCCGATTCGATTCCCAGCCGTATATAATAAAATGTTTCTTTGCAATGTGATGCCAGAGGAGGGTATTACAAAGTCACCCGCGTGTGACTTCAAAGTTCGCCGTATTTTTTCCCTAGCACATGTCGTTACCACCAAAGCAGGTGACACGCTTTAAAGTCGGCTGACGTATTGATGTGGCTTCATACTCGTATATGCCACCACACAAATTTCAATGGTTCACTGCTATTATCATTAGCTCTGGCATAGATATGCCGACCGAACCGTCGCGTACCCAATTTGTAGTGACCACAAATGAGTGGCATGCAAGTTTTCTAGTAGTGCCATCTCCGGCAATCTGTAAATGGTAATAAAATTGCAATGCCAAATCGCCAAGAGCTACTAGAATTACCAAAAAATATAGTTGCTATAGTCAAAGGATACAGTAGTGCGCTGCTTTAAATGTCAAATGAGAAACTTACTAAGCTAGTATATATTTGTTCAGTTTCGAGCAGACCTTTAAAACTGTTTAGTCGAGTTTTTAATTTCAAAAAATATTAAAATATACAAAAATGGCTGAGGGGACCGACGATATTTTTGAAGCCGTCGACTCTGGCGCCTCGAAGACTTATCCAGTGCAGTGCTCTGCACTTCGCAAAAATGGCTACGTAATGCTGAAGGGTCGTCCCTGTAAGATCGTGGATATGTCTACTTCAAAGACCGGCAAGCACGGCCACGCCAAGGTACATTTAGTTGGCATTGATATTTTTACCGCAAAAAAATTCGAGGATATTTGTCCCTCTACGCACAACATGGATGTGCCGCATGTGAAGCGTGAAGACTACCAGCTGACGGATATAAGCGATGATGGGTACGTTACTTTGATGGCCGACAATGGCGACATACGCGAAGACCTAAAGGTGCCAGAAGGCGAGTTAGGCGGAATTTTACGTGCAGACTTTGACGGGGGGAAGGACCTGCTTTGCACCGTTCTGGGAGCTTGCGGTGAGGAGTGCGTCATAGCCACAAAGCCAAACGCTCTTCTTGATAAATAAGGCGAAACAGAGCTATACATATTTGACAGTTGTCATACAAGAACGAATTAAATCACAAAATGAAGTACATATATAGAATGTGTTTTCTTTTTTGATCAAATCTAAGCCACTTTTACCAAAATCAGTGAGTTGACTCAAACAGATTAGTTTTAAGGAATAGAAGGCTGGCAGAGGCATACTATGTCAAGGCTATGCTGACGACATCGTCATTATAGCAAGAGGCAAGTATGAGGAAACACTCTGCGACATTATCCAGCTAGGTCTCAAGGAGACTAATGACTGGTGTAAAAAGGCAGTCCTGAGTCTTAATCCTGCCAAGACAGTCTTAGTACCCTTCACAAGGAGATATAAACTTGGAAGGATGAGGAATATAACCCTATCAGGATGCAGCATAGAAGCGAGTAATGAGGTCAAGTACCTTGGAGTCACCTTTGACTCCAAGCTTAACTTCAGGATCCATGTAGACAACACGATAAATAAAAGCTCAAGGGCTCTCTTTACGTGTAGAAGCATTGCCGGGAAATCGTGGGGTACTTCACCACGAATAATAACATGGCTCTACCTAATGGTTGTCAGACCCATGCTCAATAGCCTGGGAAAGCAGGGCGCGCCTTAGCACGACCAAAACAAAATTACAGAAACTACAAAGAATGGCCTGCATATGTATGACAGGAGCAATGCGCACCTGTCCTAGAAAAATTAATGGATGTTACACCGCTTCATATCGCTATCGATATGCAGCGGAAAGCTGCGTTAATAAGAATTGGGAGGGAAGGAGTTGACTTCAGCCTCACCGGGAAAGATGCTGCAGACTTAGCAAAGGATATACCTATGCTTCTGCAACCAAGGGATGAAATGCTAGCTGAGTACAATTTCAATCAAAATTTTGATATTAAACTCAGCACGAAAGAGGCCTGGACCTCGCTTTCGGCAGTTCACCCAATGAAACCACAAACAATAAAGTGGTATACAGACGGATCTCTCACTGATGAAGGAAGTGGCCTGGGGGTAGTAGGACCCAGGACAAAATATTACGAATCACTAGGCAGACACACCAGAATTTTCCAAGCTGAAGTCTGTGCTAATGGAAGGTGTGCAGAGTTCAATCTGCAAAATAACTATCACGACAAGGAGATCTCCATCCTGTCTGACAGTCAAGCAGCGCCAAGATTACATCAAGGCTGGTCAAAGAAGTGAGAACTGCACTAGACAAATTAGGTGCTAGGTATAAGCTCACGATTAGATGGGTTCCAGGACATAACAATATTCCTGGAAATAAGCTGGCAGATAGGCTAGCAAGGACCGGTGCAGCAACACCGCTAATCGGACCCGAACCATACTGGATTGGTAACCACGTGGTACGGGACCTGCTGAGAATGCAGGAGGAAAATAAACGACTGCTTCACTGGGCATAGACACCAGGACTTAAGCAGGCAAAAGCCCTTCTCTCTAACTACAACCGCAAGAGGTTCAAACTCATGATAACTCACGAGAAAAATACCGTGAGGATCCTGACGGGCCTCTTGACGGGACACTGTAGGCTCCGCAGCCACTTAAATAAAATTGGCATAGCGGATAGTGGACTATGTCGCTTCTGTAGCATGGAGGAAGAAACTTCAATACATTTACTATGTGAATGCATGGCCCTCATCAGCAAAAGAAACAAGTTTCTGGGCATGTGCGTTCTCCCACCGGAGATCGTTGTTACCCTAAGTCCAATCAAAATACTGGAATATATGCAGGCCAGTGGACTGTTGGGAGAGCTCTGAGCCGTGAAGGGGGTACAATAGATCCATTTGGGTCGCAGTATATCTTTATACCCATTAATAATAATAATAATAAGGAATAGAAGAGTTGAAACCTGACAAATGTTCCAACTGTAACCAGGTCATGTTGGGACAAAGTTTTCATTTGTTTTGTTAATATAACTGATGAGATTTGACCTGATTTTAAAATAGTAACCTCGAGTCTGCAGCAATTATAGGAGAATCTCGCTTCTAGATGTGGCATATAAGCTTTTTACAAAAGTTGTTTCATAACGTATGCTGAAGAAATTATTAATGATTGTCAGAGCGGCTTTCGATGTGGCAAATCAATGCTTCGCACTAAGTCAAATCTTTGAGAAATACCAAGAATATGGACTGTCTATTTATTGACTTTAAGCAGGCTTTCGATAAGAGATAAAATCCCGTATGTGTTCCAAAGCCTTGGAAATCCAGCAAAACTAACAAGAATAGTATGCGCTAAGGCCAGCTCTCTGAGGACTTCTCGGGAGTTAAACAAGCAGATACTCTGTCCACAGTAATATTTAACCTGATGTTACAAAGAAAGGCGGGACACTTCTCTATAAATCATCACAAAACTGTGCATACGCTGATGATATTACAATTCTTGCGAGCAACCGAAACGAGTCTCAAGACCTCAGGATATTTCCCTTTAGCTTTGAATCAGTCCCCTCTTTTAAATACTTAGGAGTTTTGTTCTCGAGCTCTGGTGACTCGACATGCGCAATTAAAGAGAGACTCATTGCAGAAAATAGATGTTATTTTTCATACAAAACTGCAGATGTATGAAACGCTCGTTCGACCCGGCTTGACATACGGCTGCAAGGTATGGGTCCTCCGTAAAGCTGACGGTGGATCGGGCATGTATTGCGCATGGCAGATAGCTCCATACTAAAGTTAATCCTGAAAGGGCGACAATATGGAACGCGAGCAAGAGGGCGACCAAAAAATCGTTCAAGTCCAAGCAATGGATCGAGTGATATGGAGGGGCACCGTGATGGAAGCTTTGACCCACCTAGGGTTGTAATGCAATGAATGATGATAACCTCAAATCAATTGTATTATAGTTTTATTTGCACATATCTGGTTACACAGGTTATTACTTTTGATATCTGTTCAAATAGAATTTATTGCATTGGAACGAATTCAGTGTCCCGACTACTCAACGTCAATAGCTCAAGTGTGTTTTAGAACAGCTTTTGAATTTAAAAGGAGACACAAAAACATGCTTAATAAACGACAAAGCGTTACGGGTGTCGCAATTATGCCCCATCTCATCCACTGTGACATGCAACCAACCAGTTGCCGCTGATCATCTGCAAGTCGGACGCCCGTATTTATTTTTTTTTCTCCGCCTACTATGAAAATAAAGGTAATTTTTTTTTTTTTTGTTTTTGTTGTAGGGGTCGGGGGGGGGGGGGAATTGTCGTCGATGTATGCATTCAGCATAACACTAGCCAATTCAATGCCAATAGTTTTCGAAATGGAAAGCGGCCTTGTCGGCAACTTGTCTGTTTTCGGGCAAGTCTTTAGCAGTCCCACACTAAATCACTTTCTATACTCGTCGTCGTGGCTTGCTATAGTATTATATTCCTAATGACTTTATCAATAGTTAGTCACAGGCGCAGATACATTCGAGCCAAGTCATTATCAGAGACTGGGCATCCCAATTGGATTTGTTATGCCTTGAAGTGGTGAAACTTCAGTTCTGTGCCCTGTTTTCTAGGCGTCTTAATTGATTTGGTATTGTGACCTTGCATACCTTTAATACTTATATGAAAGCTCAATTAAGTGTCATTTGAAGTAGCAGACGGCAGCGGTTCCAGTTGTTGAGATATTGATACGCTGCTCTATTTCCGTCCGTATGAACACCTATATTTTCAAAAGACAAGCGTAAGCTTGTTTAACTGAGTCGCAACTACCAAAGGAGTTAAGTTTTCGAATAAACAGGTTACAGGTATGCCACTTTAGGCCATCGCATCGGGTTTGTGATGATTCATTAGCTTGACAAGGAGTTTGGGTCGCCAGTTGTGTTTTTTTTTTATGTTACTTACACTCTGCAAGTTATTATGGCATTTCGACAATTAGTGGCATTTGTAAGACTATTAGCTTTATCGCAGGAATGTGAGCGAGCAAGTCTTGGACATCTCCTAAACTAACCTACAATTGTCATATCAAATTAAACCTGTTAAAAGCTACTAGCTCAAATGAAGTATATCAAATTGTAAGTGAATGCGTTTTATTTTTTTTTTTGTATTAGTTGGTATAGATGATAAATCAGCGAGAGTAAGAGCGTGCCATGAATCCAGAACAACATTGCAAGTCGAGTTGATACGTAATTAATATAAGTCCATTTTTATACCCTATAACTTAAGGTAATAAATTTACTTTGTGCAAATGTATGTTGCATAGAGAAGGAGAGGCCGTAGACTCCCCAAATTTACCACCAATGTGGTAAGCAGGATAAAAAAATGTATCTAGATAAGTCCTTCCGTCCATCTAAGATTTAAAATAGAAGAAAATAAGCTGGAAACGGTTTGTTTGTATTAGAGTCAGTTAAAAATTTTTTTAAGACAATATTAGGATGGTAACCTTTTTTAATAAATATCCATGGAATTTAATTTTGTCGCTATTGACGGCTACTTGGACTTTGTCTTTTGGTGGCAATTAATCATCGCGTCGTTAAATACTTTTTTTTATTACATATATTTAATTAGATTTAATTTGTATTCCCTAGCATAAGCGTAGAGATACATTAATGGCGATCGCTTTAAAAACAAGCTTTATTGCGAATGTTTAAAAAATTGACATTGAATATACAAAACTACCAATCAAATAAGGGCACATAAGCTTAAGAGCTCAGTGTTTAGTATCTAGTATATTTAAATCTTGTGTAAAATGGTTCCGCCTCTTTCACAAACACAAAACCCATTGACAAGACATAAGAGACCTGTCGTAAAAAATAAGAAACTTTTGCTATATAACAATAGAAGTAGTTTCGGATTTCTGTTAACGACTTAAGCCAACAAAGAGCTCTCAAGAACTGGTAAGGAAGAAGAAAATCTAAAACGTAAAAAAATACAATCTTCTAAAATAACTAGTTCAGTTTGGGTAGCAGAATTTCAATTAATTACGGAATGAAAAACAATTTAAAATTTATTAAAAATATGCCAGCTTTTAACGCAAGTTTTGTCGTCACTGCAAGAGATTCTCTTTAACCGGTTCTTGAAACTGACACCAAGCAGCGAAATGGTCTTTTAGCAATAGTTTTTAATTTGTTAATTCATTTTGATCATTTGAGCATTTCGATTTTCATCAAAGTCGGTTAAAATTTACGGAACTTATACATAGGTATATAATGTTCTGCACCAAAAAAAGAAAATCTAATTGGAAAGTTCTTAGAAGGAGTATGCAGGAATGTACTTTTTTTTCGAGAAAAAAGGTACAGGGTATTACAATGTCGGACACCGCCTCGACTGTACTACATTTTTTATTTTGGATACGCGATACTTTATTGTCCGGCAACAGTATAAACTATTTGAACTAAATTAATTGTTTTTATATACAATATAAAACATTCAATTGGAATATGGTAATATTATTAGCTTTGTGAAAAGTTGGCTTTGAAATCATGTCCACCTCGAACATTAAGCTCATCTTGCAAAAATACAAGTTTACTTGTAGCTCTATTGCAGCTCAGTTGGTTTATTCAAGTAATATTCAAGAATGTAGATTTTGACTTTAATACACTTGTTAGGTACATAATCTCAAAAAGCAGCTATAAAATAATAGATGATTGATTGACGGTTGTATAATTTAATACGAGTACTAGACCTTAGGAAAAATAGACAGGCTAAGGCAATTTTGTGTACTAAGTATGTTTATAGTATTCTTAAAAGGAAATGTATATTGCCTACAGTTAATGCGTTCCTAATACTCAGCGGTGGACCTTGGCTCTTTTTGCTCCGAGTGCTCTTTCCGTTATGTCTTGCAAGTGGCGCCAGCCAGACGCACACGCAAAAAGCCGAGAATTTTACAAAAACAAAATACACGCAGTGTGCGCGTTTCGCTCAACTCGAGGATACTTGGGCGACCGTAACGGCGCTTTTTATTAGTGCTCGCTGACTAAAATTTCGCACAAGTACACTGAGCACAGAAATATAGTTACTTTGGCAACTGTAAAACCGACTATTTTTTTTGGTAAATTAAAATTGTCATATACTGGGGTGCCACAGAAAACAATTTCTTTGCAATTCCGATATTTGGTGCCACAAACATGATTCGCAACGGTTTCGAAATCTTCGACAAAATTGCTTGAGATTTGATTAAATTCACCAATAAAAACTAATTTATTCAAAGAAAGTATTACTTATTTGGAAAGTGTATTTAATTTCTAAGTTTTGTCAAAATTAATGTTTTAGTTCATGATTTTCATTTTTGCCATTCTGTGTCAACGTTCGTGGTAAGGAGTTGCCACCTAGTTGTGTACGAAATAATAATAATTCGAAGTAATTATTTTGGCATATTAATAGATGTTTTTGATGTTAAATGAAAGTTAAAAAATTGCTTTTTATACCCTTTACCGTATAGTAGGGTATATTAAGTTTGTGCAAGCCGAAAACGTATGTAACATACAGAAGGAAACGTCGGAGACCCCCCAAAGTTACCTAAAGTATGATCAGGGTGACTAGAGAAGTCGATATACCCATGTCCGTCTGTCCGTCCGTCCGTCCGTCTGTCTGTCTGTATGAACGCTTAGATTCAGATTAAACGCGTTATTATGTCAGGGGATGCAAGTTTATTTTAAAATTTTGATTTCGAGGATATATTATATAGCTCCCATAGGGGTGTTTCAGAGGACCTCAAAAAAAACCAAAAGTTTTAGATGGATAATTCCAAGCACTGTACTTGATCAACATCTGTTGACTATATTATATAGCTCCCATAGGAACGATCGGTCAAAAAAATATTTTTGGTTCAAAATTCGTCTGTTTTTGGTTGTTTATGCAGGTATCGTAATCTAATTTTTTTGTTCTTAAGCAATATACCGGATTTTATTGCAAGCAGTGGTACAGGGTATCCAAAAGTCGTCCGCCCCGACTTTAACGTACGCCATCTTTTAGAGTACCTTAGCACTGTACCAAATTTGATCAAAATCTGATGACTATATTGTATAGCCCCCATAGGACCGATTGGTCAAAAAAATGTTTTTAAAGCATAACTCGGTGTATTCTAAATATTTGTAGACCAAATTAGGCATTCGGAAGTCTTCTAGAGTTTCGCAGTACTGCACCGAATTAGATCAAAATCGGTTGACTATATCATATAGCTCCCATAGGAACGATCGGTCAAAAAAACATTTTTGGTTCAGTTTATGAAGGTATCGTAAGCTAATTAGGCAACCAAATGTCTTTTGGTGTTCTTAAGCAATATACCGGATTTTATTGCAAGGAGTAGTACAGGGTATTCCAAAGTCGTCCGTAACTAAGTTGTCATTATGAAGTGCGCCGAATTTAATGCATAATTAAATAAATAAGTGCTGTGCACCTTTTTCTCCTAGTTGCTGTACTAAATAATAATAATTCGAAGTAATTATTTTGGCATATTAATAGATGTTTTTGATGTTAAATGAAAGTTAAAAAAATGTTTTTTTATTTTAACTAAGTTGTCATTATGAAGTGCGCCGAATTTAATGCATAATTAAATAAATAAGTGCTGTGCACCTTTTTCTCCTAAGGTGGCAATGTACGGCTGTTAGGCAAGGAATGTGAATGTCAATAGTTTAGCAGTTTAGGTTTAAAATGAAAATATCAGTAGTGCAAGCTAAGGAGAAAAAAGCCACAGCAGCATATGTAAATTTAAAAAATTGATTAACTGATTTTAATAAATGAAGTAATATTTATTGAATCTGGCGTCGTTTTAAATAATTGGCGAGTGCATCGAAAATACAATTTTGCAAGGGCACAATTAGAAGTACAATTTTCATTAGCATTTCCGGTATTGTTTTCATCAGTGTGTGTGTTTTGTATTCAAATTTCACTTTATTTGTTATGCGCAGTGCACAGCATACAAGTT
Source organism: Chymomyza fuscimana (assembly GCA_949987675.1). Lineage (NCBI taxonomy): Eukaryota > Metazoa > Arthropoda > Insecta > Diptera > Drosophilidae > Chymomyza > Chymomyza fuscimana. The sequence continues at coordinate 45,622,444 of OX465089.1, forward strand.
AACACTGGGCACTATCAATGTGCAAATGGGCACTGAGTTCTTGCAGTAAAGCAAGAGCTGACAAAGCTGTCTAACGCATTGGCGCTTAAGAGAAGTTACACTCTTGCACGAAGCGCATAATCGGCGACGTCACGAGCGGTGGCTGCTGCCGGGTGTGAGAAGTTCGGCTTGGCCTTAGACTATTGATAACTCGTTAGTTAGTCTCAATTAGGGTTACCACTTCGGTCGCGTCTCTCGCTCGGCAAGTTATCAATGTCTAGGGTGGGGGGAAGGGGGTACAGGTATCCTTGGAAAGCGGGAAATTTGAAAATGTCAAATTTTTTTATACTTGATTTTTGATTTTTACAAAATGAATCACATACATGAACACATAGTTATTTTTTTTTTCACATGTATTATTCATTTGTCATCGCTTTTCGAAGAAGTGGTTCTTGTTCCGGTCGATGCAAAAAAAGAGCAAATTCTTTGCAACTCATATGGAAATTTAATTTCGTCAGAAGCTCTGCCTTCACCAGTTCGACTCTCATTCAATTCCTCAAATCGGTCCCAATATTCTCCATCACTGAAAAAACTTTTTCCACGTAGGCATTGCTGATGGGGATCGATAAAACTTTTCCAAATAGTTTTCGGTCTACTATTTCGTCTTCAAGGTTCACCAATGAAAAATGTTGAAATGGAGATTTTTCAAAATCGTACCATTTTCCCAAATATGTAAGATCTCGATGGTAAACTAATAATGCCTCTCTCTCAAATTTCGATCGTTGATGCTGTGTCAAATGAGGTAGACTTTTCTTGACTTTAGATCCAACCCATCTCTCAATTCAGTCATTAAACTGTGAATGTGTGTACTCATCACTGTTCCTTTTTCGAAGTATAAATAGCATTCTGGGAACGTTAAATTTTCGTTGAGATCGTCGTTCATATCGTCGTTCAGTTCATTCTCTTGATCTTTTACAAAGCTCCAAATCGTTTTGTCAACTTCATCTTCTCCTTCATTGATAAAATATTGCCTTAAGCCCGGCCATTTTTTGATAATCCGCTCGATTGCTGGAAAGAGGGACAACTATATTCGAATTTACTTAGTTCACATGGCGGCTCGGCAAAATTTTCATTGGCCCGTCGGCGCGACGACCACTTCCTAGGCCCGGCATTATCGGGCGAGGCCCGTGCAGGTTGCAACCCTAGTCTCAATTAATATTCTGAAGGTAGAGCAAGATCTCACCTCAGCACATGATTAACTCATTGTAGAGCAAACGCTCATAATACATCATTATGTTATAATAAACTTATTAAAATAAATAATTTACATAATGGTTGCAACTTTTGCTACACTGTATGGCAGCCTTGAAGCGATCTAGAGGTTCTACGACACCTTCGCTCCACCTTTTCTTCGTCCACATGTGTTTTGTTTTTTAAGACATCAATGGCTAACAATCCCGCAATTGACATTTTAAAAGTTATTTTTTATTTACGTGCAAATTTGCAAATGTAAACAAACGAATTTTGCCATTCACAGCACTGAGGACAGCTGTTGACCCGTAGGGTTGTCATACAAACTCTTGGGCGGTACAAATATTCAAACTTAATTTAAATTTATTTTGTATAAATGGAAAGCAAAATGATGCAAAATATGCTGAAAGTTATCGCTTAATGTAATAAAGAATAAACTTTATTGGATCACTGTTAATAAACATTTATTTAAATGAGTGTCTAAATGTTCTAAAATAATTTTTGGAAAGTAGCAACCCTTTGCTGCCATTCTTGCAAAAGCGTAAACATTCGAAATTAATTGTTTGAGATTTCTGTGGCACCTTTTAAAGATTTGGTTTCAAACCGTTGCCAAAATCTTTAAAGATTTTTGTGGCACCCCCGATAATCTCATATGGCTTTTCTGTTTCTTTGAATGTGTTGCAAAATTTCGTTCAGTGTACACGCACAAGCAGATAGCTGGCGACGCGACGAACTTACAAAAAAAAATGCACACATTGCGGGCCATCGCTCGACTCGCAGAAACTTACAAAAACAAAATATACACAATGTGCCCTACTCGAGAATTGCTTGTGGGACCGTAACTGGACTTTTTTTTCCTTGATGTTGTTGCTCTTGCTAATACTTAATTATAATAGCACTCCGTCACAATTGAAGTAGTTCAAGGAAACGCCTTAAAAACGCTTACATCAGTATTAGTATTTATTCGACACGTGCAAAAACTTGTGATATTTTCATAGTATGTAGGATCTTTAATACGAAATGAATTTAATTTGAAACATGTGGCCTGGTTACAGTCGAAACATCCCGACTTTGACTTAGACTGGGTATACCTTTTCTAATTTAAACTTAACTTCTTCTCTTCCACACCTCTCAAAATATGCAATTGAAACTTACCCCATATACATGCTTTAAACAACTTCTTTGACGTAACTTTCGATTTTCATCAAAATGGATTGAAATTTAAGGAAGCTATAGGCCATCGGTAGCGTAGTGGTAGCGTACTCGCTTTGCAACCCAATGGTCGGTGGTTCGATTCCCCACAGAAGCACTGTTGCATTTGCCTAGCACTGGCATCGCTAGCACCAAGAAAATCTCTATTAATTTAAGATACAGCCGTTCGGATTCGGCTATAAACTGTAGGTCCCTGTTCTCTTCGAACAGTTATTAACAGAGATCCCCATGCTCCGCCCAGGGGCGACTGACAAAATAGTCAGTCAAAGAAATAATTATGTATTAGAAAGCTGTTAGAAGGAATTTGGGGTACACGGGTACAGGGTCGACGGCATCACATTTTTTAAAATTTTAATACTAAATTAGAGAAATAGTATTAAACTAATACCGAATAAATATGTAGTTAGTATATAATCGATTGGTAACATATATATTTTAATATGTTTGGTTATGTTTTTTGCAGTGTACTTACTAGGACTACACTCCCAAGACATTTGCACAATCACAACTGAAATGCATCGAGGAAAGATAGATTGGCCCATTTGAGTTTGGACATGCATAAAACAGATTACTTATAAACATGAAATAATTTGTGTAACCAATTTTTAAAATTAAGTAACAAGTGAAAATAAAAATAATAATGGAACAGATACTACATGATACCAACCCAGAAACTAAGACGGAAACAGGAGCAGCAGCAGTAACAGTGACAACAGCACTTGTGCCATTAAGCAACCAAGAGACTGAATATGTGGCCATGACTTGTAAGGGAGACGGATCGAGCGAAGGCCCACCTTCGCAAGCCCTCGACTTTGAAGCAATTGCAACAACGAAGACTAAGAAACTGGATGCGCCCCTAAAATCTATAGGATGCAACAACCATTACAGTTCACTGAAGAATCGAAGACCAAGTGCCACCAGCGTGAACCGGCCGTCTCAACAGAACAGGAACAAATTGGGACACGGTAGTAGTAGTGGGCTTACTGCTGCTACTAGCGGTGTTAGCGGCGTCAGTGGTAGCAATGGTAAAAGAGAGATGAAGACATCACATTCGATGACATCCTTGCCACCCGATGATGAGCAGCAGGAACGACGTGATGTCCTTAAAGCGAAACTACACTCAGAGCGGCCCTACAACAGCTTAAAGGTAATTGTTGGAAACAGGTTTTTGTTAGATAATCTTTCTCAATGTTAAACCTATCCGTCTATCCATCTGTCTACCGGCGCCTAAGTCTATATAGACGCCTGTAGCTCTGAAATGATAAGAGCACTATAATATATTCCATAGCCAAAATAGTACCGATCGGTACAATTTGTTTGTTTGTTGTTTGTTTACAAAGATATCTTACCCACATTTTGCCTAAAGATGTTGTTTCGATTTCCCAAACACTGTACCAAATTTTTATCAAAATCGGTTTACTATTATCAATTTGTTTGTCGTGATGACAGAGAGGGTATCTCAAAGTCGTCTATGACTGGTTTTAACGTTTGACATTTGAATTAAATAAAAGTTGCAGAAAAGAAAGAACCAAGTATTTTTTCATAGATTTTTTGGAGTGACAAAAAAAATTGTTTTTTTCAAAATTGAAAGTTACAGGGACACTGTAGTGCCCCGGTACCCAAGACAGGGTGATTGAGTGGTGGTGGATATGGTTTAGCGCTGTTACCGTGTTAAGGACAAGTTTACTTTTAGTGGTGTAAGCTGTGAGCGCCGTAATTTCAGCCTGGCTATCGCCAAGAATTAAAACGTTCCTTGGACTTTTATCCAGGGTGTCAATTGGTTCAATTACAATAACCGTTAAAAAATGTAAATGGGTTTTGGTGTTTTTCGATTAATTTGCAAATATCTTAAAGCCGGTAGGTTTTTTCTGAAATTTTAACCTTATATTTTGTTAAAGTAATTATTATCCACAAAATGAGTCCCCTTTCGCTTTTCTACGATAAACAGATTGTGAGCAAGCGAACAAAAAAGGTGCCCATAAGCGCCATTTTTATACTACGCTGCCTACGTGCGCGATAGATAGCCGGCAGAATTATTTATCTCTTACTGTTTGCTTAGCTGCATTTTCTACGTAAAAAAAAGATGGTACGGACGATTTTGGGATACCCTGTACCACCACATTGCAATTAAATCCAATACATTGCTAAAGAACTACAAAAGACATTTGATTGCCAAATTTGGTTACGATATCTTTATAAACAAGCGAAAAACAGTCGAATTTTGCACCAAACACGTTTTTTTGGCCTAAAGGTCTTATGGGACTTTATGATACAGTCAACCGATTTTGATCAAATTTGGTACAGTGCTTGGGAACTCTAAAAACTTTCGAATGTGAAGTTTAATCACCATGAACAAAAATTTTGGGCTCTTAAAAACTTTGCTAATTACTGTTCGATTCATATAAATTATACGAGAGCCGTCCCAGAATAAGCCAATTTAACATTATATACTAATGTTGGCAAATGATTGAAAAGAAAATTTTAAAACCAATATCACTTTGTTGATTTTTTTCACCATTTGTGGAATGGACACCAATATTTCCATTTTTGGTAAATTTACTGAGAGCGTTCTCTAGTAGGTGCGGCCAAAAAAAAACTATGCAATGTAATGACACCAAACTTTAAACTTACTTCTCCTTTTTAATTTTTTTTTTGGAACATTTACCAACACACGTATATTATGTTGGCTAAAGCAGGCAGGGAAAGAAGAAAACTTATTTCCAATGTGTGCTGGAAGAAATGCTCGCTGAGTTTTCTGGATGGTACCCTGTACCATTACATTCCAATCAAATTCGGTGTATTGCTTAAGTACTTGAAAAACCCTTTGATTGTCAAACAAACAAGTTATCCACCTAAAAGTTTTGGTTTTTTCGAGGTGATCTGAAATACCCCTTTGGGAGCTATATAATATAACTGTTTGGTCCAGCAGCTACCATTTGATTTAATATTCAATAATACTTCTCGTTGCTTTTGTAACTTGCCCTGCGTGGCAAGAGAACTCTTAAGTTAAACCTTCTCTTAAACATGTAAACATTCGCGCAAGCGCATTGTGTACGTCGGCTGCTGTGCTGCTGACCTCTCTATTTTGTCGCTTTGCATATCGACAGCTAATCTGTCTAGTGGTTTGCCAATGCAGATCAGTGCATTCTCGTTGCTTATCACACTAAAACGCATCTACGCACTTTCGCAACTCATACCTTCTTAATACCTATTTATACCGCTTATAAATTATATAATAATAAATAACCTACAAATCACTTAAACTTACTGCTAGCAAAAAATATTGTTAGCTCAACATTTGGTGACCCCGACGTGATTAACTGTACTAAACCATAATTAATTCGTTATCATAATAATATAATAATTATTCAGCTACATAATAATAATTTATTATAGCAAACTCGTAACTGCTGCAGTGTTACAGTGCAAGTTTTAAATATATAAATATACGTATTGTATTAATTTCTACATAGCAGTTCAATAACTACATACGTACACACACATACACAGTCGTATATACAAGCAAGCTGTCGCTTATATACTTTCGTAGGCGTTTTTGTTTTTGTGATTAAACGGTTATCGTTTCTTGCCTATTTAACTATGTTCAGTGAAGGTGACATTGCTACAGCAGATCAAACTGCAAACAGGGTGACCTTTTTGAAGCGCAAAGTGAATGCAGTTTATAATAGTTTAAGCACATTGAGCAATACCTTATCGAGGGAGGCTATAAGTGTTCTGGATATGCAAGCACTATCCGTGCGTTTAAAACAAATTGAAAAGATGCAATCTATTTTCGATGTAGCATATGACAATCTCGAAGAAATGGACTTTGATGAAATTGGTACCCAGTTGCGCGAAAACTTTGACGAATTAGCCGTGTCGGTCGAAACAACAATTCGGGCTCAAATCGCGAAAAACGGTTCTCAAATGCCATTGTGCTCAACATTTCAAGATTCGACCGCCGTTCCTGCTCGAATACGACCTGTGCCCTCTTTACCAGCTATCAAATTACCAACTTTTAGTGGCGGCTATACCAACTGGGCAGATTTTTATTCTATGTTTACAACTATCATAGAAAACAACCAGGAGTTGTCCAATATCGAAAAAATGCAGCATCTTCGATCCTGTTTGCAAGGATCTGCTTTGGACGCAGTACGATCTTTGGAAATTTCAGAGGCTAATTATACCATCGCTTTAGATCTTTTGCAAAAACGATTTGATAACCGCCGTCTAGTTTTTCAGGCACACGTCTTAGAAATTTTGGGACTTGAGAAGGTACCAGACGGCTCTGCAATTAAACTGAGGGAACTATCTGACAAGTTCAATGCGCATATTAGAGCGCTAAAAAGTCTCGGCAACGTTGAGCAAATTGCTGGATGCGTTATCACGCAGGTGCTTTTGCAGAAGTTGGACCAAGCATCGCAAGCGAAGTGGGAGGAAAAACTGGAGGAGCCAACATTTGTCAATCTCGTACCTTCCTGGGAGCAATTTGCAAATTTTTTGGAGCAGCGATGCAGAACCTTGGAGACTATGGATTTCACTATGACTAACTATACGTCTAGTGCTCAGGTGGGAAAGAATAAAAAAACTAACTATACCCATTCTTCACTTGTTGCTATCGATTTTGCTGGCGCCGGGTGCGTATTCTGTGACAAACATGACCACATTATAAATTATTGTCCGCTTTTTGGGAATTTATCACCTACACTACGCCTTAAGGAGGCGAAAAGGCTGTCATTATGCCTTAATTGTCTAAGGAAAGGCCATCGTCTGCCATCATGCAATTCTGGATGTTGCCGAAAATGTGGATCTAAACACCACACTTTGCTACATTTGGGTAACAACAATATTCCTCAACGCTTCATATCACCTTCAATGCAGCCAGCGGCTCCAGAGTCCGCGTCAGCTCAAAATGTTGTTCAGGATGCCTCTACCTCTCTTGTTGCCCAAAATTCTAATAATGGCGTCGTGTTATTGGCTACTGCAGTCGTATTTGTTAAAAACCGCACAGGCACCCTAGTGCCATGCCGCGCTCTTTTGGATTCCGGCTCTCAGCTTCATTTGATAACTTCCCGTTTTGCTCAGCAGTTGCAGTTAAAGAAATTGAAAACTTCCGACACAGTTTCAGGCTTGGGAGACTTACAATGTCTCACTGAAAATGCTACGGTAGCTTTAACGTTACAGTCACAGGTCTCGGAATACACTACCAGTTTAACTGCCATTGTTGCTCCAACTATAACAGACAGCCAACCAGGGCGCGCTGTCAATGTTACGAGTTGGGATATTCCGGCAAACATTCGCCTTGCTGATCCGCTGTTTTTCAAGCCACAGCGTGTCGACTTATTAGTTGGAGCAAGTTTGTTCTATGAGTTGCTGTGCGTCGGTCAAATTAAGCTGGCAATTGGTTTACCACTTTTACAAAAGACACGCTTTGGATGGGTCGTGTCAGGTGGTCGCTCGCGTTCCAGCGGGTCTTCCTTGCTAGGAGGTACAAATATATCTGACCAGAAAGTAGATTCTGATATTCGAGCTGATGAGTTAGTGCGTCAGTTTTGGGAAGTGGAATCCTGTGGTGATGCGGTTCCAGCAAAAACGAAGGAGGAGCTAGAATGTGAAGAGCACTTTGCACGTTATTATTCTAGATTGCCTACGGGAGAATACTCAGTTCGTTTGCCTGTTAAAAAAACCCTAGACCTCCTTGGGGACTCTTATGAACAAGCGTTTCGCCGGTTCGTGCATCTTGAAAGAAAATTAGAGCGTCAGCCGCAGTTAAAATCCCAATATACCACCTTTATTAAAGAGTATGCTGATTTATCGCACATGTCGCTTGTAAATAGTGACTCCATACAGCTTTGCAAATTCTATCTACCTCACCATTGCGTTATGAAGGAAGACAGCACAACAACAAAATTAAGAGTTGTTTTTGATGCTTCGGCAGCCACATCAACAGGCTACTCTCTAAATGATGTTTTGATGGCTGGCCCTGTTATACAACCTAAGCTTTTCCGAACACTTATTCGATTTCGCTCATTTGCCGTTGCCCTTACTGGCGACATTTGTAAGATGTATCGGTGCATACGCGTCCCACCTCCAGACAGTTACCTTCAATGCATATTATGGCGCGATGCACCTTCGGATGAGCTTAAGATATTCAAACTTGACACCGTCACCTATGGCACAAAGCCAGCTTCGTATTTATCAGTTCGAGCTATACATCAGCTGGCGTCTGATGAAGAAGTCTCCTTTCCAATCGGCGCTAAAATCTTACGGCGGGATTTTTATGTTGATGACCTACTTTCTGGCGGAAATTCTGTAGAGGAGGCTAGTGAAATTTTACATCAAGCAAAGGACATTCTAGCAAAAGGCCAATTTAAGTTGCGGAAATGGTGCTCCAGTCATCCTGCCGTCCTTGAAGGGATACCGGATGGAGATCGAGAGTCGTTTGTAAAGTTTGATAACGGCAGCGAAATTACTAAAACTCTCGGCCTTGCTTGGGATCCTATTTCTGATGAATTCTTATTTTCGTTTTCTTCTAATCAGCCAACTGCTAAGCCGTGCAAAAGATCAGTACTGTCTACAATAGCTCGCTTCTACGACCCACTTGGACTCATAGGACCAGTCATCTCCAAGGCGAAAATATTTCTACAGACTCTCTGGAAAGAAAAAGTTGACTGGGACGAGAGCTTGCCGTCATCATTGGATACTGCTTGGCGTGAACTTTCCAGCAAACTCTGCATAGAACCTCTGCCCACATTTCCTCGCCTTGTTTTAACGCCAAAGATGGATGTAGAGATACATGGCTTCTGCGATGCCAGTATTGAAGCATACGGAGCGTGCATTTATGTTGTTTCGAGAGGAAAACATCCGGTCAGTCATCTATTATGCTCGAAATCCCGCGTTGCGCCATTGAAAGCATTAACTGTGCCAAAACTTGAGCTATGTGGTGCGGTTTTGCTAGCAACACTTATGAATGGAATATATGGTATGCAGATTTTTAATGGCCCATACTTTTGCTGGTCTGATTCTACAGTTTGCCTGTCTTGGATTAATGCTGAATCTACCAAATTTAACGTTTTTGTGTCCAATCGAGTCTCTGCCATTCAGGAGATGACATCTACAATGAAATGGCGCCACGTGCCTACAGCAATGAACCCAGCAGATGGCCTCTCAAGAGGTTTGCTGCCTAAGGAACTTAAGTCATCCACACTTTGGTTCCATGGCCCCACTTTTCTTTGTGGCAGCAAGGACGATTGGCCTTCTCATCATGAACCACAAAATCCAAGTCTCGAACTGCGCAGAACTACACTTCTTGTTACTGCATTTAATTCGGACATTGTAGCAGATTCCAAATATGTGAACTCCTTCGTCACAATGCAGCACATATTTTCCTACGTCTACAAATTTATTAATCGAATTAAGCATCCTGGCTTGACTGTTTCTGACATACACCACGGGACCAACATTTTGCTTCGGCTCGTTCAAAGCACACATCTTTACGAGGACATTAAGGCGCTCCGTTCCAAGGGAGTTGTTAGGCCTTCTAGTTCCATAGCATCGCTTTCTCCGTTTCTTGATGATTTTGGTTTGCTCCGAGTTGGTGGGCGTCTAAAGAATTCGACGCTGGATTTTCCGGCACGTCATCCAATCATTGTGCCAAGTAAACATCCAATTACAACTGCTCTTATTGCAAATTTTCACAATCGCAATCTGCACGCTGTACCGCGCGCCCTTCTCGCTCTAATTCGGCAGGCTTACTGGCCCATTGGTGGCAGGAAAACTGTTTCCAAGGTTGTTAATCGATGCATCCGTTGTTATCGTGCCAAACCACGTCTTATGGAACACATTATGGGCGACCTACCCAAGGAGCGCCTGAGTGGCTCCCGAGCATTTGAAATCACAGGCGTAGACTACTGTGGACCATTTTTCTACAAAGCTGATGTTCGAAACAAGGCACCTATCAAATGCTACATCAGTGTTTTTATTTGCTTCGCAGTTAAAGCGGTTCATCTAGAACTAGTAAAGGATCTTTCAACTGCCTCATTCTTGAATGCGCTAAAGCGGTTCATCCTAACTCGTGGCAAACCAAGACAGATTTGGTCTGACAATGCTACCAATTTTGTTGGCACCAAAAACGAACTACTGGAATTAAGGCGTCTGTTCCTAACCGACCAACACACTAACGACTTTCATAAGTTCTGTTTGGATGAAACCATTGATTGGAAATTTATTCCGCCTCGCTCCCCACACTTTGGCGGCCTTTGGGAGGCGGCAGTAAAAACCGCCAAGCACCACTTCTACAGATCAGTCGGAACTTCAGTCCTCCATTTTGATGAGCTCCGCACTCTCGTCTGCCACATAGCGGCAATAATTAATTCACGTCCATTACTTCCCATTTCAGAGGATCCAGCTGATTTAGATGTGCTGACGCCCTCGCATTTTCTAACAGGCGGCCCCAGCGCATCCTTTGCCGAACCTGATCTAACTCGTCTAAACCTGAATCGACTAGATGGCTGGCAGCGCGTGACTTACATACAGCAAGTATTCTGGTCTCGATGGCGGGAGGAGTATCTGTCTCTCCTGCAGCAACGCAGTAAATGGCGTACTCCGAAACCAGGTTTGACCATCAATGATGTTGTCCTCATCAAGGATGAAAATCTTCCACCCATGAAATGGCCGCTTGGAAGAGTGGTAGAGCTGATTCCTGGCAAAGATGGCGTCGCTCGCGTGGCTATCCTGAAGACCACTGCTGGATTGACCAGAAGAGCTGTTAACAAATTATGTCTGCTTCCCCTTAAGGATTCTGTTGAAAGCCAGGCTTCCAACGGGGGGAGTATGTTTGGTCCAGCAGCTACCATTTGATTTAATATTCAATAATACTTCTCGTTGCTTTTGTAACTTGCCCTGCGTGGCAAGAGAACTCTTAAGTTAAACCTTCTCTTAAACATGTAAACATTCGCGCAAGCGCATTGTGTACGTCGGCTGCTGTGCTGCTGACCTCTCTATTTTGTCGCTTTGCATATCGACAGCTAATCTGTCTAGTGGTTTGCCAATGCAGATCAGTGCATTCTCGTTGCTTATCACACTAAAACGCATCTACGCACTTTCGCAACTCATACCTTCTTAATACCTATTTATACCGCTTATAAATTATATAATAATAAATAACCTACAAATCACTTAAACTTACTGCTAGCAAAAAATATTGTTAGCTCAACAATAACCACAATATCGAAAATATAAAGTAAAATTGTTTCGAGTGACAAAATACGGGATGTAATCCGAATGTTTGTTTGCTTTAGCTTTTACCATCTCTGCGATCTAGGCGTTCATACGAACGGTCATACGTCACCATTTGGTGGGTCCCTTCTGTATGTTTCATGCATTTTGGGCTGTATATTGACCTTTCCCAGTGTTTGGTCGACATTGGCAGCAAGCAATTAGACTAATCGGAAATTCCAACGAAATTTTTAGCGATAAAATCTTCTGTACAAATTAGCTTAAGGAGACGAGCAATGACTAATTCTACTGGGTAGATTGCCTGGACGATACTGAAATCAGCAGAGGATGACATTTATTTTTTATTTAAAAATTTATTGTGCAAACTTTAATATGTACTCCTACAAACATTTCTAAAAAATTCTATTTATGCTTTTACAGAAAAACACACAAAGCGGAAACGCCGTCGGTAGCAATAAAGGAAAATGCTCAAGTTCCAACCATAACAATAACATTAAAATGCATCGGTATTCGTGGGGCAGTGGCTATAGTCACACCTCCTCGACAAGCCTACACAGCAGCGCTACTCTTGGATTGGGATCGTCGGGAAAAGATGATCTGTGGGCTGCCATACAAACGAATTACAACTACATAATGGACACAAACCTACTGGACACTTGCAAAGAGGCGCGTTGTGAGATTGAAGGTGCTTCAACAGTGTTGGAGATATCCAATGAATGTTGCTTTAAGGTATGAGACTCAACTATTTGAGATTGGAAATAGTTTGCATGTAAAATTACGCCATCTATGGTGAAAATTGACAAACGCTAGCGCCATCTTGGGTACGGTAGTGTCGAACTTTGCGAGTCAAAATCCCAGGCCCTGTTAACTTAAGAGTCAAGATTGCCAGGCCCTGCTAACTTAAGAGTATAAAATAAAAATTTATTCGAGTTCGCAACCCAGCCAGGACGCCGCGCAACAGCTGTTGTTAGTGTTAGGCATTTTTAAAATTAAAATACAACACTGTTTTGGTTTGTTGTCTGCAACATTTTTAATCGGAATTTTTCGCCACCATTTTTTTGTATATGAAGCTGCGTTTATATAAAACACTTGCATACTTTTAGATGCTAGACGAAACACAACGAAACGAATCCATATGCGAAGACCCGAAAGAACTAAGACGCTGGCTTCGGGAAATGGAGTGCAAATTGGAGAGCTCACCAACCATTTCCGAATTGACGATGTTCAGCAACTTGGATCTACAACGCCATCTAGCCGTCCACTCGGTAAGTATTTCTACAAAATTTAAACACGCTCGAAGTAAATATTTCCCAATGACCAAAAAGCAACACCAAGCGTATAAATGATGTAAAATATTAATGATAACCAGCTAAAAATCGATGAATCTTTGAAGGTTACTAAACCAATGTTTTGAAAGTTGAGTGAAGTTACAGAGTGAGTTTGCTGGGAAAACTAACTACATCAACTAAAAAAAAAAAAGCATTTCATCAAAACGAATTCCTTATGTGGTAAATCCTTTTCTTGCAATTGGCCAAAATAGGTGTTCGCATTTTAAACTGATATAATTGTTTAAACATTCTATTATTTTTTTTAGAGTATATTTATGCCATTTTCAAGTTATTGAATCAACCAAAAAAAAATTGTTATTCTAGGTTCACGTACACAAACATGGTGCATGTCTTGAATAAAATATGGTTCATGTCTTGCATAAAAAATTTCCCTTGTAATAAGAATAGCATACTCCAGGGCTGCTCAAACGCTGCTTATGGAAGAGCAAACACTAATGCATATAAAAGAAAAACACTAACACATCTAAAGCAAACCACTGCACTGAAAAAAATAGCATATACATACTTATATATGTTAATATTCTGTTTTTCGTTGTAATTATTTTTTGTTTGCAAGCAATGCCGTAATACTCACAAAAATTTCGTGTCCGCGATCAATCCCATAATTTTTAAATTAATCAACTGTATATATTGTATTGTATTGATCTTCAAATAAATTAAATAAAAAATAAAAGTTACACCTTTAAAATGAAATGAGACCGGCAGCTTTAAGTGCTAAATTCTTATTGCTGTATTAATTTGGCTTTTCATTTTCCTCTTATAACTACGAGAGTGATATCAATTAGTACTTATAATTGAGATCATCCAGACTATTATTTACCCTAAAATTCTTTATTTCCATAATGTTCATCCCACTGCCATGCTACAGTCCGTCTTGCCCGACTTTACAAAAATCTGGAACAACAGCGACCTGCATGCTACTTTGATCAACTGGTATAGGAACGTTGACAATGGCTCCTTTAATACTGTTTTGTTTCAAATTTTTTTGTTGGTTTTATTTACTCTTAAAAATTCTTTTCACTATTGTAATGCATACCTTAAATTCGCAGTGCACAAATGTCATAATTATGGCATTATAATTAAAATTTAAACAATAGATAATTGCAATTTATCCAAAATTTTAAACCATTCTTGAAAACAACTTTTGTCATAAAATATTGAAACAAATGTGAACAACAAAATGGAAACAATGTCAAGTGAATTGTTGTTCAAGGGTTGCTATTGGTGCCATTGCTATTCCCCGTTTTAATGATACATTTTAATGTTTCGTATGAGTTTTCACCTGTATGATTTCAACGTATCAAGGTGAAACTTACATTATGCACACCGTATGAAGTGTGGCTATCACATAGTGTAAGTTTCACCTCGATACGTTCACGCATACGAACACAATCGGTACCACACAGATTTTTTTTATAGCCGAATCCGAACGGCGGTGTCTTGTATTAATAGAGATTTTCTTGGGCTAATGGAGTCTTTTTGCTAGCGTTGCCACCACCACTGCCACTACGCTGTCGATGGTACTTATTAGATAGTATTAAAATACCAGGAGACATCTAACAATTTCCATTATTAATTTCACCTTAAGTCGTGAGCATATAGTACCACATTTAACGATAACTCATACACAACTCGTTTGCTTTAAAGGAACTGCTTCAAGCTCAGCTCTTCTGAATGCGTCCATTGATTATTCGACGGTACAAGAATTGTCAAGTTTTATGAAGTATTATTTTCGGGTTCACTTGGTACAAAATTTTAAATTTATTTCTCTTACGAATGCAGCAAGCACAATTGTTATGCAAATGCCCAACAATTGTTAGTCAAAAGGCTATCGAAATTTGGATTGGCAACAATGCTTCGGCCAGCTGCAGCTAATCAAGAATTACCAACGCTATTGCCCGAGAGTGCTCTGATTGGACCAACTTAACTTTGTGGGCCGGTGCCGGCTGCTGGCCAAAAAAAGTAACGCGTGCCTCTTTGGTCAATTCGAATGGTCGTTGAAGCTTTTGACTATATTATGAACACTATAAAGCCAAACTTAGCTAGCAGCGATAATGTCGAGCATTTCCTGGCCAATCTTTTGGCTTTTAGTTTGGCAATTGGAGTTTTTGTTAAGAAAGTGTGCACCCGCACAAAGCGGAAAAAATGAAGTGTCTATGTCTATTGGTTCCACAGTCGATTTAGGCGACACAGTCGCTGAACAGCTCTTGGCTAATCTTGTGTTGCGCCACCTTCACTTTTTATACCCTTTGCAGGGGTATTATTGTCAATGTTAGGCGAAGCAATACCATTTCGCCAGTTGGACACTGTTAATCACTGGGTTCTGGGACCCAAAACAAAAAAACACACAAATGAATGAGAATCTCCAAAACTAATCGAAATATTAGTAGTCGCCATATTAAAAACGATTACTTCATAAACTTCAAGGGTATGTGCAATTCGGCTTGCAAAGTCTGGATCGACACTGTGTTTTTTTAATTTTTTTTTATTGACGAATTGGTAGAGATTAGGACACAGTCAATTCAAACCATAGCGATTTAATTTGTGGTTCTTGTTGTTACTATCCATATATCCCTTTCTAGTGGAAACTACACCAATTTTGATGCTGCTGGACATCTAAAATAATAGTTTACACTTCGGTTACTTTTAAAGCTTAGTTAGAACGTGTCGCAATGCGCCTAGTGCCACGAAGTCCAAGCTGGCATTTCAATTAACTTTTGGAAAGGCAACGGTCTATACCATGACCTGGGTGCAGTCGAGTGTGACATGATTTAAAGTTAGTTACACTCTATCGGCTACTATTAAATTTGGTTGCATTGATATTTTTTTGTATGCCAATCTTTTATCGTTGCCTTTGATCTTGCGATCTCATTATGTTCATAAGTAACTAAATCCAAATTTGTACATAATATAGTTTAATATTACTTTGTCCTTATGGTAAAATTTCATGAATAGATACTCTCAATGTGTCCATAGTGTCTTTGTCGGCACTTGAGCTTTACTCTATTTACTCCCACAACTAACCTCAACTCTTGACTCTATGGCTTTTTAAAACTAAAAACTGGTTAGAAAGAAAGCCAAGACAACAAACCCAGTGGCAGGCACTGTAAAGCGAGTTAACCATCAAATTGCTCCGTAAACTCTAACAATTAGGTATTCTGGCAGCCAGGCAGGCACTCGTAGCCGTTCTCCATCTAATAACTGCTGGCGCTAGTCGCTTCCGCTGCTGCGGTTTCTTGCAACTTGTGCTCCATCCCACAATGTACAGAGTTTGCAAATTTTTTAGCCTCTGGGTCGTCTGACTTCCTCTTCTCTTGACAAGATGTGGGTGTATAATGTCGGGCTTGGCTGTTCTAAGTAAAACACAAACCACTCTCTGTAAAGAGCAAACAGTCATCAGCGACTAAAACAAAGCAAAAAAAAAAAAGCTACTATAAGACAAAAAGAGTTATTGTGATCAATAAAAGTCAATGTGAATGTGCAAGCTTTTACCTGAAATTTTTTTTTACTTCATTTTTAATTTTTTTTTTTTTTTACAATTAACTCCAAAATCGTGCACTATTTACAAATCTATACATTTATACTCTTTTTCTTTCTTTGGGCTATGTCATTCATCGTAAATAAGATTTGTGGGCTTAACAAAACTCAAAGCGAAAAATGTTTTTGAAGAAACATCCAAGAAAAAGGATAAATAAATATTTTTAATAAAAAAGAAAAAAATCAAATCTTATTTTTGCTGGGGTTGCTATTGCTGCCGTTGCTGTTCCCCCTTTTATGATACATTTTAATGTTTCGTATGAGTTTTCCCAGCATGATTTCAACGTATCGAGGTAAAACTTACATTGTGCACACCGTATGAGGTGTGGCTATCACATCGTGTAATTTTCACCCCGATACGTTCACCCAATCGAACACAATCGGTACCACACTGATTTTGTTGCTGACGTATTTATATATAGATCAGTGGTCGGCAAAATATACATATGCATTTTTTTTGCGTTTGCATTGAATATTCTCTGCCGCAGTGACGTATTGTGACAGTGACGTTGCAAAGCAACAGACACGAAGCTGATGGTTTCATGACTTCGGCACTTGTTGAGAGAGCGTGTCGCGGTAACTCTTGCTTGTTTACTCTCAAAATTAAAGCGCTCCAGCCCGCAGGCTTACATTATTATGCCGTGGCTTTGGTGCTGCTGTAGCTGATAAAACAAAATAAGATTGCGCTGCGCAAATTTTTGATTTTTAAAAGAGAAAAATGTTCAAAAAGCAAACTTTTTTTACTTGAACTTTTTGCGCACATATTGCATCACAATGTACATTGTATTACATTGAAAAGCATTATAATAAAAGTCATGATATTCATCAGTTAAAAACATTAGAAAAAATGTTGCTTGAAGTTCCAAAATTTTTTCTATCTAATTTCTTAAATATATTATGACTGAGCAATAATGAGGCAGAGTAATTGATAGTTTATTAGAGGCATACATTTTTGCTTTAAGGGGTCTACGCAGCACGAAATATTTCGCGCGGAATCGCAAAACTTTGGGATTTTTATATATATATACATATATAGACCTTTAGCTGCAAATAAAAACAGTATTTTTAGTATTTTATATTTACACCGCGTTCCTTTATGACAGCAGAGAGCCGTCGCTGCATACTTTCGACCAATTTGTTCAACAAATCTGGCTGAAGTTCATCCCAGGCAGCTCGAAGATTTTCGAAGGACGTTTCTTGATTCTTGCGGCGACTGGGGGGTACTTTGGAGTCAAGTGCGGCCCATAAATTTTCAATGGGATTCAAATCAGGAATGCTGGAATATGAATTGATCGCTAATGCCCATTTTTTCCACCGATTCAGTGAAATTGTTTTCAAGAATTCGAATATAATGTGGAGCGTCGATAATTCCAATAATTTTATGCAATTTGGCGACAGTTGTTTATCCAACAACGCTTCACCGGCTTTTCTCCACACCTTTCGACGTTCTTTCGTACCAATGAGCTCAAATTTGCTTTCATTGCTCCCAGCAACCGTTTTCTAGAAGGACAATGACTTGTCGATGTGTTCTTTTGCAAATTTCAATCGCTTATTTTTGTTCTTCGTTGATATCATTGTTTTTTTGATGAACACCCATTAGTGAAACCTTCTACATGTACTCTACGACGAATTGTTTTGGTGGAAACATTCAAATTGAGTTGATCCTCGATTTCCGATCTCGTAGTATTCGATTTCAACTAGATTTGGCGAAGAATAAGCGTATCTTCTCTTACCATGCCCGGCAAATTACTGAGTTGGTGCGATTCTGTTAATTTTGTACACATTTTTCGACGCAAGTTTTTGAAACCGATCATTGAAAATAAACGCGCTGGACTCTCAATATTGTCCAACTCAAAAATGTCGTTTTGGGATTGACGGACCTAAAAATCAACAAATGCGAATATATTCCAACAAAAAATTCTTAGTTCACATTGCATTCTAATAAACAGATCCAATATTGAAACATAAAATCTAAACAGGTCGATTTAACCAATAGTTTTTTATTTTTTTAAATGTTGTCCTCTCAATTTTGTCCATGACTGTATAACGACCCGAGGAATGTCATACTACAAGTTAGTTTAATGATTTTATAAAGTATGGATTATTATACCCTGTACCTATAGGTACAAAGGGTATACTAGA
Source organism: Chymomyza fuscimana (assembly GCA_949987675.1). NCBI lineage: Eukaryota > Metazoa > Arthropoda > Insecta > Diptera > Drosophilidae > Chymomyza > Chymomyza fuscimana. The sequence continues at coordinate 45,641,151 of OX465089.1, forward strand.
TTTGTGCAATGTATGTAACGGACAGAAGGAGGAGTGGCAGACCCCAAGTCCTTTATACCAAAATGCTTATCATAACCTCGGGTAGCGATTGAGCCATGTCCGTCCGTCCGTCCGTTCGTCTGTCCGTCCGTATGAACGCCTAGATCTCGGAGACTATAAGAGCTAGAGACACGAAACTTTACCAGCTGGTGCGCATATTTCCTAAGCAGATGAAGTTTGTTGAATCATGTCAATATCTTTCCCCGTTCCCCCGCTGTAGATTTTCGCGGTTTTTAGCCACACCGTTTAATATTTTCATTTGAAATTTAACAGAGCGATGCGTTGTGGATACATGCATCTATGTGTAAAAAATGAACAAAATCGGACAAATACAGCAAAAGTTATAGTCAAAAATGTACAAATTTCACCACCCTTGCCTATAAACTGCGTCAATATTTGACTCCTCGTATTTATGGTTACAAGTGACCTAGAATCACAATTTTTGGTAAGCTGATTCATGTGGCTCTAATAAACAAATCCACATCCTAATTTTATCGATGTTTTGCCCCCCACCCCCCGCAATCGATTTACCGTGTTTTCTCCCACACCCCTCTACATACCAACTTGAAACTTACCCCGTATACTTCAAATAAATTCTTTGACGTAATATTTGAGTTTCATCAAAATCGGTAATAATTTAGGGATCTTATAGGTATAAATATCGAATTTCACCAAAAAAAAAAAATCCAATTGGAAAGTTCTTAGAAGGAATATGCAGGAAAAATTTTTTCGGGACAAAAGGTACAGGGTATTCCACTGTCGGGCACCGCCTCGACTGTACCACATATTTTATTATTGCATAAGTTAGGTTATTAAGAAAGTCATGACAAACAGCTAGGCTTGCTTAAATTATGTGTGGCTTTTTGAAGGCTGAAGACTAAAATAAGGTAACATAATAGAGTAACTCCTTTCTTTGATTAACAAAAATGTCGGCATTGTAGAATAGTTTTGAAAAGTGTAAAGAAAAAAAACTCAATATTCATTTTGAAGTTCAGTAGAACAGTCTGTTGTAGTCATAAAATAAAGTGTCTTGGACAGACACAGACCAAACCAAACAACTAACCAAGTTAGCCTCAATAGAAATAGTAATAGCATTAGTTTAGCATCAGTATCTGGAACAGCAACTGCAACATCTACAGAAAATGTATCTAGTAGTTGCATGCAACAATGAACTTGCAACCTTAACTGTTTTGTGTGAAACATTTGCGATTTGTGAAAGCTTCTGCCTCTGCGAAGGCAATTCGAATTGTTTGCCTTTAGATTGGTATATATGTATGTACTATTTGTAGACCAATGAGCTGAGCCATTGGCAAATGTCTGCCTTAGTTGGGTTGACTAACAGAGTCCCCATCAGTTTTAATAATGCATAAATTTCTTGTAAACGCTAAATACATTTGCTCCAATGCCAAATAATAGTAGTAGTTCATGCATTAGAACCATTTGCAAATGTAGTACGCCATTGGCCAGTTGGTAGCTAATGATTGCCGTCTCTTTTAAATCGTGCTCTCCAATCCCAATTGTGCGCCATGAAATTTCCTCAGCTGGCTTCAAATCTATCTACGCTGTTTCTGTCGACTTTCGAGTGTCGATTGCAGCTGACAGATAATTCAATGCCAATCCGGCGCTCCGGGAGAAGCCAGATCATGCTGCGAAGTGTGCAACGCTTAATAAATAGTTTGAATGACCCAAAAAAAATGCATGGCTAAAACTATGTTGTGTTTTAGGTAAATTAATATTTTATGTAATAGGTTAATTAATTAAACTGTGTCAATTTTTACAATGCATCTGAAAGAGACAAATTCAAAGTTATATTTTATACGTACTTTTAGTTTTATTAGGTAGCAGCAGCCTCAATCCGAACATTTTGTGGTCGATACTAAATTTCCAATTATGGCTGCCTAGCCCAGTAGGCTTGGTGACTCGAATGTTATCTTTTCGTATATTGAGGCTAAATGGTTTTTATGGGCTTTTGATAATTAATTTCTTTAGACACTCATATATTTTTTGTGTCTATATCTTTGGACACATTTATTCGTTGTATAGTATTTGTCAAATCCCTTTAGTTCGGCTCAGGCCTGAATTATCAGTTT